>JAEIFM010000230.1:0-225000 GCA_018901885.1 Zaprionus kolodkinae | reverse complement strand
ATTTATTTATTTATTTATTTATTTATTTATTTATTTATTTATTTATTTATTTATTTATTTATTTATTTATTTATTTATTTATTTATTTATTTATTTAGTTATTTATTTATTTATTTATTTATTTATTTATTTATTTATTTATTTATTTATTTATTTATTTATTTATTTATTTATTTATTTATTTATTTATTTATTTATTTATTTATTTATTTATTTATTTATTTATTTATTTATTTATTTATTTATTTATTTATTTATTTATTTATTTATTTATTTATTTATTTATTTATTTATTTATTTATTTATTTATTTATTTATTTATTTATTTATTTATTTATTTATTTATTTATTTATTTATTTATTTATTTATTTATTTATTTATTTATTTATTTATTTATTTATTTATTTATTTATTTATTTATTTATTTATTTATTTATTTATTTATTTATTTATTTATTTATTTATTTATTTATTTATTTATTTATTTATTTATTTATTTATTTATTTATTTATTTATTTATTTATTTATTTATTTATTTATTTATTTATTTATTTATTTATTTATTTATTTATTTATTTATTTATTTATTTATTTATTTATTTATTTATTTATTTATTTATTTATTTATTTATTTATTTATTTATTTATTTATTTATTTATTTATTTATTTATTTATTTATTTATTTATTTATTTATTTATTTATTTATTTATTTATTTATTTATTTATTTATTTATTTATTTATTTATTTATTTATTTATTTATTTATTTATTTATTTATTTATTTAGTTATTTATTTATTTATTTATTTATTTATTTATTTATTTATTTATTTATTTATTTATTTATTTATTTATTTATTTATTTATTTATTTATTTATTTATTTATTTATTTATTTATTTATTTATTTATTTATTTATTTATTTATTTATTTATTTATTTATTTATTTATTTATTTATTTATTTATTTATTTATTTATTTATTTATTTATTTATTTATTTATTTATTTATTTATTTATTTATTTATTTATTTATTTATTTATTTATTTATTTATTTATTTATTTATTTATTTATTTATTTATTTATTTATTTATTTATTTATTTATTTATTTATTTATTTATTTATTTATTTATTTATTTATTTAGTTATTTATTTATTTATTTATTTATTTATTTATTTATTTATTTATTTAGTTATTTATTTATTTAGTTATTTATTTATTTATTTATTTATTTATTTATTTATTTATTTATTTATTTATTTATTTATTTATTTATTTATTTATTTAGTTATTTATTTATTTATTTATTTATTTATTTATTTATTTATTTATTTATTTATTTATTTATTTATTTATTTATTTATTTATTTATTTATTTATTTATTTATTTATTTATTTATTTATTTATTTATTTATTTATTTATTTATTTATTTATTTATTTATTTATTTATTTATTTATTTATTTATTTATTTATTTATTTATTTATTTATTTATTTATTTATTTATTTATTTATTTATTTATTTATTTATTTATTTATTTATTTATTTATTTATTTATTTATTTATTTATTTATTTATTTATTTATTTATTTATTTATTTATTTATTTATTTATTTATTTATTTATTTATTTATTTATTTATTTATTTATTTATTTATTTATTTATTTATTTATTTATTTATTTATTTATTTATTTATTTATTTATTTATTTATTTATTTATTTATTTATTTATTTATT
Organism: Zaprionus kolodkinae; assembly: GCA_018901885.1. NCBI lineage: Eukaryota > Metazoa > Arthropoda > Insecta > Diptera > Drosophilidae > Zaprionus > Zaprionus kolodkinae. The sequence goes on along the minus strand of JAEIFM010000230.1, from coordinate 223,253 downwards.
TATTTATTTATTTATTTATTTATTTATTTATTTATTTATTTATTTATTTATTTATTTATTTATTTATTTATTTATTTATTTATTTATTTATTTATTTATTTATTTATTTATTTAGTTATTTAGTTATTTATTTATTTATTTATTTATTTATTTATTTATTTATTTATTTATTTATTTATTTATTTATTTATTTATTTATTTATTTATTTATTTATTTATTTATTTATTTATTTATTTATTTATTTATTTATTTATTTATTTATTTATTTATTTATTTATTTATTTATTTATTTATTTATTTATTTATTTATTTATTTATTTATTTATTTATTTATTTATTTATTTATTTATTTATTTATTTATTTATTTATTTATTTATTTATTTATTTATTTATTTATTTATTTATTTATTTATTTATTTATTTAGTTATTTATTTATTTATTTATTTATTTATTTATTTATTTATTTATTTATTTATTTATTTATTTATTTATTTAGTTATTTATTTATTTATTTATTTAGTTATTTATTTATTTAGTTATTTATTTATTTATTTATTTATTTATTTATTTATTTATTTATTTATTTATTTATTTATTTATTTATTTATTTATTTATTTATTTATTTATTTATTTATTTATTTATTTATTTATTTATTTAGTTATTTATTTATTTATTTATTTAGTTATTTAGTTATTTAGTTATTTAGTTATTTAGTTATTTAGTTATTTAGTTATTTAGTTATTTAGTTATTTAGTTATTTATTTATTTATTTATTTAGTTATTTATTTATTTAGTTATTTATTTATTTATTTATTTATTTATTTATTTATTTAGTTATTTATTTATTTATTTATTTATTTATTTATTTATTTATTTATTTATTTATTTATTTATTTATTTATTTATTTATTTATTTATTTATTTATTTATTTATTTATTTATTTATTTATTTATTTATTTATTTATTTATTTATTTATTTATTTATTTATTTATTTATTTATTTATTTATTTATTTATTTATTTATTTATTTATTTATTTATTTATTTATTTATTTATTTATTTATTTATTTATTTATTTATTTATTTATTTATTTATTTATTTATTTATTTATTTATTTATTTATTTATTTATTTATTTATTTATTTATTTATTTAGTTATTTATTTATTTAGTTATTTATTTATTTATTTATTTATTTATTTATTTATTTAGTTAGTTATTTATTTATTTATTTATTTATTTATTTATTTATTTATTTAGTTATTTATTTATTTATTTATTTATTTATTTATTTATTTATTTATTTATTTATTTATTTATTTATTTATTTATTTATTTATTTATTTATTTATTTATTTATTTATTTATTTATTTATTTATTTATTTATTTATTTATTTATTTATTTATTTATTTATTTATTTATTTATTTATTTATTTATTTATTTATTTATTTATTTATTTATTTATTTATTTATTTATTTATTTATTTATTTATTTATTTATTTATTTATTTATTTATTTATTTATTTATTTATTTATTTATTTATTTATTTATTTATTTATTTATTTATTTATTTATTTATTTATTTATTTATTTATTTATTTATTTATTTATTTATTTATTTATTTATTTATTTATTTATTTATTTATTTATTTATTTATTTAGTTATTTATTTATTTATTTATTTAGTTATTTAGTTATTTATTTATTTATTTATTTATTTATTTATTTATTTATTTATTTATTTATTTATTTATTTATTTATTTATTTATTTATTTATTTATTTATTTATTTATTTATTTATTTATTTATTTATTTATTTATTTATTTATTTATTTATTTATTTATTTATTTATTTATTTATTTATTTATTTATTTATTTATTTAGTTATTTATTTAGTTATTTATTTATTTATTTATTTATTTATTTATTTATTTATTTATTTATTTATTTATTTATTTATTTATTTATTTATTTATTTATTTATTTATTTATTTATTTATTTATTTATTTATTTATTTATTTATTTAGTTATTTATTTATTTATTTATTTATTTATTTATTTATTTATTTATTTATTTATTTATTTATTTATTTATTTATTTATTTATTTATTTATTTATTTATTTATTTATTTATTTATTTATTTATTTATTTATTTATTTATTTATTTATTTATTTATTTATTTATTTATTTATTTATTTATTTATTTATTTATTTATTTATTTATTTATTTATTTATTTATTTATTTATTTATTTATTTATTTATTTATTTATTTATTTATTTATTTATTTATTTATTTATTTATTTATTTATTTATTTATTTATTTATTTATTTATTTATTTATTTATTTATTTATTTATTTATTTATTTATTTATTTATTTATTTATTTATTTATTTATTTATTTATTTATTTATTTATTTATTTATTTATTTATTTATTTATTTATTTATTTATTTATTTATTTATTTATTTATTTATTTATTTATTTATTTATTTATTTATTTATTTATTTATTTATTTATTTATTTATTTATTTATTTATTTATTTATTTATTTATTTATTTATTTATTTATTTATTTATTTATTTATTTATTTATTTATTTATTTATTTATTTATTTATTTATTTATTTATTTATTTATTTATTTATTTATTTATTTATTTATTTATTTATTTATTTATTTATTTATTTATTTATTTATTTATTTATTTATTTATTTATTTATTTATTTATTTATTTATTTATTTATTTATTTATTTATTTATTTATTTATTTATTTATTTATTTATTTATTTATTTATTTATTTATTTATTTATTTATTTATTTATTTATTTATTTATTTATTTATTTATTTATTTATTTATTTATTTATTTATTTATTTATTTATTTATTTATTTATTTATTTATTTATTTATTTATTTATTTATTTATTTATTTATTTATTTATTTATTTATTTATTTATTTATTTATTTATTTATTTATTTATTTATTTATTTATTTATTTATTTATTTATTTATTTATTTATTTATTTATTTATTTATTTATTTATTTATTTATTTATTTATTTATTTATTTATTTATTTATTTATTTATTTATTTATTTATTTATTTATTTATTTATTTATTTATTTATTTATTTATTTATTTATTTATTTATTTATTTATTTATTTATTTATTTATTTATTTATTTATTTATTTATTTATTTATTTATTTATTTATTTATTTATTTATTTATTTATTTATTTATTTATTTATTTATTTATTTATTTATTTATTTATTTATTTATTTATTTATTTATTTATTTATTTATTTATTTATTTATTTATTTATTTATTTATTTATTTATTTATTTATTTATTTATTTATTTATTTATTTATTTATTTATTTATTTATTTATTTATTTATTTATTTATTTATTTATTTATTTATTTATTTATTTATTTATTTATTTATTTATTTATTTATTTATTTATTTATTTATTTATTTATTTATTTATTTATTTATTTATTTATTTATTTATTTATTTATTTATTTATTTATTTATTTATTTATTTATTTATTTATTTATTTATTTATTTATTTATTTATTTATTTATTTATTTATTTATTTATTTATTTATTTATTTATTTATTTATTTATTTATTTATTTATTTATTTATTTATTTATTTATTTATTTATTTATTTATTTATTTATTTATTTATTTATTTATTTATTTATTTATTTATTTATTTATTTATTTATTTATTTATTTATTTATTTATTTATTTATTTATTTATTTATTTATTTATTTATTTATTTATTTATTTATTTATTTATTTATTTATTTATTTATTTATTTATTTATTTATTTATTTATTTATTTATTTATTTATTTATTTATTTATTTATTTATTTATTTATTTATTTATTTATTTATTTATTTATTTATTTATTTATTTATTTATTTATTTATTTATTTATTTATTTATTTATTTATTTATTTATTTATTTATTTATTTATTTATTTATTTATTTATTTATTTATTTATTTATTTATTTATTTATTTATTTATTTATTTATTTATTTATTTATTTATTTATTTATTTATTTATTTATTTATTTATTTATTTATTTATTTATTTATTTATTTATTTATTTATTTATTTATTTATTTATTTATTTATTTATTTATTTATTTATTTATTTATTTATTTATTTATTTATTTATTTATTTATTTATTTATTTATTTATTTATTTATTTATTTATTTATTTATTTATTTATTTATTTATTTATTTATTTATTTATTTATTTATTTATTTATTTATTTATTTATTTATTTATTTATTTATTTATTTATTTATTTATTTATTTATTTATTTATTTATTTATTTATTTATTTATTTATTTATTTATTTATTTATTTATTTATTTATTTATTTATTTATTTATTTATTTATTTATTTATTTATTTATTTATTTATTTATTTATTTATTTATTTATTTATTTATTTATTTATTTATTTATTTATTTATTTATTTATTTATTTATTTATTTATTTATTTATTTATTTATTTATTTATTTATTTATTTATTTATTTATTTATTTATTTATTTATTTATTTATTTATTTATTTATTTATTTATTTATTTATTTATTTATTTATTTATTTATTTATTTATTTATTTATTTATTTATTTATTTATTTATTTATTTATTTATTTATTTATTTATTTATTTATTTATTTATTTATTTATTTATTTATTTATTTATTTATTTATTTATTTATTTATTTATTTATTTATTTATTTATTTATTTATTTATTTATTTATTTATTTATTTATTTATTTATTTATTTATTTATTTATTTATTTATTTATTTATTTATTTATTTATTTATTTATTTATTTATTTATTTATTTATTTATTTATTTATTTATTTATTTATTTATTTATTTATTTATTTATTTATTTATTTATTTATTTATTTATTTATTTATTTATTTATTTATTTATTTATTTATTTATTTATTTATTTATTTATTTATTTATTTATTTATTTATTTATTTATTTATTTATTTATTTATTTATTTATTTATTTATTTATTTATTTATTTATTTATTTATTTATTTATTTATTTATTTATTTATTTATTTATTTATTTATTTATTTATTTATTTATTTATTTATTTATTTATTTATTTATTTATTTATTTATTTATTTATTTATTTATTTATTTATTTATTTATTTATTTATTTATTTATTTATTTATTTATTTATTTATTTATTTATTTATTTATTTATTTATTTATTTATTTATTTATTTATTTATTTATTTATTTATTTATTTATTTATTTATTTATTTATTTATTTATTTATTTATTTATTTATTTATTTATTTATTTATTTATTTATTTATTTATTTATTTATTTATTTATTTATTTATTTATTTATTTATTTATTTATTTATTTATTTATTTATTTATTTATTTATTTAATAATTTAATGATGCACGCAAAGAAGAACCGAAACTAAGCAGAAGACGATTTCGACTGTGCAGAATGGATCGCTAAATCCAAATCAAGAGAAAACTCAAACTAAAAATTATTAAACAGCTCGATTTCTGGCACATATAAACTAACACTTGCATGCAAGATATACTTGTATAAATGTATGTGTATGTTTGTACATTATTTATTGGCATTAATACGTAAATCGCGCCTAAACACCATACAAGCCGGCAATATATTAAGCAGACAACTGTTCCAAATTACACATACCTAAGAATAACATAAATAAGAAAGCAAGGCTACCTTCGGCTTGCCCTGATTTCAGCCGATTGTTCCTATGGCAGCTATATGTTATAGTGGTCCGATTTTGACAGCACATTAAGAACGTAATAAGAATAAGATTTGCCAAATCTTGTTGCAATATCTTGAAAAACAACAAAAATCGGCCGATAGCTTCTATGACAGCTATACGATATATCGGTCCGATCTGGCTCGTTCTGACTTATTTACAGCCTACAAAAACAATCAAAGAGGAGACATTTCACAAAGCCGATGAGTGTGTTTTCGAACCTGGAGATTAATCATCGGTTGCGGCGCAGGTCGTGTTGCCTCACATGCTCATTCTCGTGTTTTTGGTGCTCTTCTTTGTGTGAGATGCACGATGGGATATTTCTATTGCGCGCTCGCTCTTCCACTGTTCTTTTGCATTCGCACAGATCGTATGGCCTTGAATTGTTTTGCTTTGCTTTCGTTGGTTTGTTTTCTTCGTTCAGCGCTAGAACTTAGAGGAACTTCCCTTTTATGCTGGGCTCCTGATCGCTCGCTTGGCGTTGCACCAGCTCTGCCTTGTATATGAACGGCAAATGCGCTGGTAGATCGCCGGCCATAATACCCTAATGCATATTTTGCACAAAAAGTGCCTTGTTTGCGCATTTTGCCTAGAAATTTACAAATACCTGGTCATAAGAAGGGCAGCCAGCTCGCAACCAAAATCAAATTCAAGTGAGCTGCTCGAATTGACATACGGGCAAACTATTGAAAACAGGCAACGCTGCAAAGCAAGGCATAGGAGCAAAGGCGCAAGCAATACAATATACGAAAGAAGGAAAATATCAATTGCCTTGTTTTGATTTGCCTTCCTTTGCTTCGTGCATTTGCTTCGTTTAGCGCTAGAACGAATGCACACTTCCATTTTCTGCTGGGCTCCTGTTCGTTTGCTTGGCGTAGCCTCAGCGTTGTCTCTCAAGGCAAGTGCAAAAGAGCAAAGAAGTGACATTTATTCGCCGGGCATAATACCCTTATGCTCATTTTGAATTAAATGTGCCTACATTGCGCATTCTGCCTAACAAATTGTAAATGCCTAGTCATGGATAGGTCAGCCAGCTCGCAACCAAAATCAAAAATCGAGCGAGCTGCTCGAATTGACATACGGGCAAACTATTGAAAACAGGCAACGCTGTAAAGCAAGGCGTGAGAGCATGAGAGATCAAATACAAGAGCAAAACAAAAATGAGAGAGAGAAATATCCCAAACAAAGTCTGATGGGAAATAAAGCTCAGCAGAAAAGCAAAGCGGCAGTCGAGTCGGAATGAGCGGAGAAACGACAACGAGCTGCAAATCCGAATAAACTTATTGAGTCACTTTTTGTCTAATGTGAGAGCAATCGGCGATCAATTAAAGGCATGGAGGTTCAACACCCGAGAAACGCGGTTTTAAAATATATTTACTTTTTTTTCACTATTTAGCAGTTTTTATTTTTTTGCACCACTATAAAATGTAGTTTCATTTATCAAATTTCAACAAATAATTTTATTTTATATAAATGAATAACACTCGGCTTTCATGTGCCCATTCAATCCAGTAAAAGTGATATTCTTGTGCAAGACAAATATGAAGTTTTTGAGAAAATGGTCTAAATATGCTATGTTAACGGGCGCGGAGCGCAGCGGCGGTGGTCTAGTTGTTAGGACAACGAACTCCTATGAAAACGGCCAGTGTTCAATTCCCCACAGTGAAAAGATAATTTAGCTATTTTAATTTTTTATTTATATATGACTAGCGACCCGCTCTGGCTTCGCACGGGTGCAATGCTGATACTAAATACACTAAAGAAAAACTGTGAACGTTGTATATAAAAACATCGCGGCCCGCTACGGCTTCGCGCAGATATAAAATATATAGCCTGTGTGATTAAAATCGATCAAGTAGTTTTGTTTATAATTTCTGTATCACAGTAACAGCGTACCCTCCTCGATGCAACATCGTCTAACCCATCGATAGTTTTTAATCGATTGTTCCCTTGGAAAGGTCTTTTTTGGTTCAAGTAAGAAGAAGAAGATCGCGTACACAACACACAGAAGTCGCTGAAGAAAAAAGTCGTTGAATAACTTAAACAACGATTTTAATTAAATTAAAAGTACTTCACTACATAGTAGGGCCTTATAGTCTATATTAAATGAACAATGTATTCAAGGTATTTAATTCGTTAAGGATTAATGCTGTATTGGTTAAAATCGCTTCGAAAATTAGGCATTATTTGTCGTAAAAAGTAAATGACAAAAAAATTTATTGTGGGTTATCCATAAAAGAGACATATACCATCGCGGACTTTGTTGTACGCCTTTTCAATGTGTACAATACGTACATTATTTTGATAAAACTCGTAGGGTTCAGCCGGCATTTGCAAAAAAATGTAAAATGTAAAAAATGTAAGTATTTACGACATCAGATTAGAAACCTCAAAAATAACAGTACTTCTCCACTATTTAATAGATGTTATTATACATATAAACCTTCCTCTTGAATCACTCTATCTATTAAAAAAACCGCATCAAAATCCGTTGCGTAGTTTCAAAGATTTAAGCATACAACGGGACATAGAGACAGATAAAGCGACTTTGTTTTATACTATGTAGTGATGAAGTGTAACATTTTGCCTTTTAAGATGTTTTGCATGCTGTACTTATGTGTGCATGCATACAATACATGCACGCGAAGCTCACACATGCATACATATATGCGTGTGAGGCAATACACAAAACATGAGGCACTTCTGTAAAATTTAAACGGACGTCTAAATTAAAGAAGAAGCAGTTGACGCTGGTGTGTTTGTATGTAACGCATTTTGGCACGCGCCAAAAATGCACATATCTCTCTCGTTATACCCTTGCAGAGGGTATATTAATTTTAGCCAGAAGTTTGCAACGCACCTTAGGAGGCATCTCCGACCCTATAAAGTATATATATTCTGAATCAGCATCACCAGAGGAGTCGAAAAATGGATGTCCGTCTGTCCGTCCGTCCGTCCGTCCGTCCGTCCGTCCGTCCGTCCGTCCGTCCGTCCGTCTGTTGCAACGCAAACTAGTCTCTCAGTTTTTGAGCTATCTTCATGAAACTTGGCACACAAGCTTCTTATTGCTGTAGGCTGTAAATAAGTCGGAACGAGCCAGATCGGACCGATATATCGTATAGCTGTCATAGAAGCTATCGGCCGATTTTTGTTGTTTTTCAAGATATTGCAACAAGATTTGGCAAATCTTATTCTTATTACGTTCTTAATGTGCTGTCAAAATTGTATCAAAATCGGACCACTATAACATATAGCTGCCATAGGAACAATCGGCTGAAATCAGGGTTTTTGTATGCAAACCTGTTTTGTTTTTGGAAATACCGCACATTATCAATACCTTTTAATGTTATACAGTGACCCGCCCTTTGTTTTTCTATTTAAATATCTCAGACGTTTATATTCTATAGGTGTTATAGGAACAATCAGTCAGTCCGTCTGTCTGTTGCAACGCAAATTAGTCCCCCAGTTATTGAGCTATCATCATGAAACTTTGCTCACAAGCTTTTTATTTCTGCACTCTTTGAATAAGTCGGAACGGGCCAGATTGGACTGATATATCGTATAGCTGTTATGGAGCCTATCGGCCGATTTTCGTTATATTTCAAGATATAGCTATATAGCTGTTATTCAAACGCATTTTTGAATGAGAACTTTCCAAATTTAGATTTTATGACCAACAGATCCTTTACAACACAAAGACATTCGACCAATTGCTGTTTCTAAGAATGGTATACTGATATATGCAAAACAAAATATATCGGAAAACATAACATTCTTATATCAAACAGTTACAGTTGATAATGTAAGAAATATATACCAGTCCATAACATTTAAATACTTGCATACAATATTCATAGTTGTTTATAGGAATCCAGCTTTTCATATTACAAGGTTTCGAAATGAAATCAGAAATGATGTTGAAAGGCTAACGTCAGCTGAAAATAATACAAAATTGGTAATATTAGAAGATTTTAACATTTACCGATCAACAACCACTGATCAGCTCGAGTCTACTTTAAATAATAAGCGGTTATGTCTATTGTTAAATGTGCCAACAACAAAACATTTAACTCAAATTGATTGGATATTTTGTGATAACACAGTAAGCGGTGCTGCCGCAATCACTTATCAAACTCCATATAGTCACCATGACGGCGTGTTCCTTAGCTGTAATCACTAATTAACTAATTTATTTTTAAATATTTAGTTAATTAATTTATTTTATTATTGAAAATAAAGAATATATGTGCAATGTTGTTTAAGGTATTGTGAATATTCCTCCTCGAGGATTGCGACCTTGTCGTGGTGAGGAGGCTGAGTATTCGAAATTATAAGAGGATGATATAATCGATGTACTGTTATAATTGTTCAATAAATACCACAGAAACCAGCAGCAATCCAAATATATTTTATATTTTGTATAACTGCAAGGGTATGAAACCTTCGGCAAGCCGAAGGTAGCCTTGCTTTCTTGTTTTAACTTTAGCTATCGACTATTGCTTTTTCGTTATTTTAATTTTTGTTTTTATTATATTAAAAATTTTATTTCAAAATATATTTTTGTATGATATATAAAAATAAACTGAAAATCCATGGCCTCTTACAGTCACCGTGTGACTATAGCCTCTAACAAGTAATATTCGTTTGCATTATCTTGATATAAACATATTAAAATAAACAAAACGGCAATATTTATTTACATTTTTTATATAAACATATAATTTTTGGTGGTCGATTTGTTGTTAATTGTGTGTGTTAGTGTGCCAACGCAAAATTTTTGGTCTTTTTGCAATTTCGCTTTTGTTACATATGCATATACATATTTACATATAATCGCGAATTTCGAACATCTGTTAATATATAAAGTTATACGCATATAAGTTAACAAACAATCGAGTTCTTATTCCCTTAGCAACTAAGTAGCTTCGCGTAAACAACGCGCCATGATTGAGTTCAGCGTGATTGAGTTCAGCGACCCCATGAACACTGGCAAGGAGACTCAGATAACTGGCGCCCAACTTTACCAAGAACCACAGTCTAGTTGACAGGGTAGTTAAGCTACAAAACATGTAAGTTTGACAAGTTGTTTCTACGGCATCCCATCAAGTGTCTCTAGCAAAACCAAAAGCAAAAAAACAAGAAAAAAACAAGTAGGTAAGGCTACAGTCGGGCGCCCGAGAGTAAGATACCCTTCTCCCAATTTTTAAAATCCGTTACAAGCGCGTAACTATACACAAATTCTTCTACTACATATAGCTTACTCGCTCGCACTCACACAGCGACGCGCGTAAAGAGTAAAGCGACACGACGCAACGTCGGCGTCAACTGCTAAAGCAGCGCGCAAGCTGCTGCTCGTACCGAACATTTGTACTGAAAACGTTGACTTGAATAACTTCTGTGTTATTAATCCGATCGGATTGTAATTTGGAGGATATGTTCATATTGCATTCAGCTTTATACATACCGAAGCAGAACTTTATAAGTTCAATACTTTGTTTAATAATCGTAAATTACCGATTTTCGGGGGCGGTGGGCGTGGCCACAAACATTTGACATAAACTTCACCTGCCCCGGTTATATAGGAATCTTTATACCAAATTTGGTGTCTCTAGCTTTTTTAAAAGCTGAGATCTGTTGTCTCAAACAAACAGACGGACAGACGGACAGACGGACAGACAGATGGACATGCCTCAATCGACTCGGCTAGTGATCCTGAGCAAGAATATATATACTTTATATACACGCCTCCTTATGCCTGTTACATACATTTTGCACAAAGTTAGTATACCCTTTTTTGACCATTTTCAATGGTCGAAGGGTATAACAAGTGGGTAAGGCTACAGTCGGGCTGCCGACAGTAAGATACCCTTATCCAAATTTTCTAAATCCGTTACAAACGTGCAACCACTTTCGTAATTTCAAACAGAGAATTCTGCACAAATACTTCTAGTACATATAGCTTACTCGCTTGCACTCACACAGCAACGCTCGTAAAGAGTAAATCGACACGACGCAACGTCGACGTCGGCGTCGACTGCTCTAAGCAGCGCGCAGGCTGCTGCCCGTACCGAACATTTGTACTGAAAACGTTGACTTGAATAACTACTGTGTTATTGGTCCGATCGGATTGTAATTTGGAGAATATGTTCATATTGCATTTAGCTTTATACATGCCAAACGTTGCAGAACGTTATGCGTTTAATATTTTGCTTAATAATCGCAAATAACCGATTTGCGGGGGCGGTGGGCGTGGCATCAAACATTTGACATAAACTTCACCTGCCCCGAATATATAGGAACCTTCATACCAAATTTGGTGTCTCTAGCTTTTTTAATAGCTAAGATCTGTTGTCTCAAACAAACAGACGGACAGACGGACAGACAGACGGACATGTCTCAATCGACTCGGCTAGTGATCCTGAGCAAGAATATATATACTTTATGGGGTCTGCCACGCCTTCTTATGCCTGTTACATACATTTTGCACAAAGTTAGTATACCCTTTTTTGACCATTTTCAATGGTCGAAGGGTATAAAAATATCATCCACATGCATCGGGGTTGGGTCGGATTAGAACTCGTGCCTTCCGCGCGTCAGTCAACGACCACATCCACGCAGCCACTGCAGCTATTTGGCAACCACGAAAAAATTGTAATGATGATCAGTGCAATAGTTTTGGTACACATAATTGAAAAAAAAAGCTTGCCGCCGGAGTTAAACCTGGATCTTACATATCTAACATAATAAAACCGACAAAAGCACGTGGTCACATGGCACTACTATTTCTTTAATTTCTTCCGTATTTATAGTCCAATCTTATTGAAATTTTAACGAAACATCCGCAAGACGGTTTTATAACGTATATATAAAACTGATGCTGTTGAGCTAATATTGCGGCTGTAATCAATTTTTTTTTAATTTATGGAGGCGGGTGGGGGCATGGCTAAAATCCAAAATAAACTTGTTCAGCCTGCAGTAATAACACACATTGTCACAAAATTTGGGAACTCTAGCTCTTTTAATGGTTGAGATCCAGGTGTTCACATGGACGGACAGACAGACAGACGGACAGACGGACAGACGGTCAGACGAACAGACGAACAGACGGACATGGCTATATCGACTCCTCTGGTGATGCTGATTCAGAATATATATACTTTATAGGGTCGGAGATGTCTCCTAAGGTGCGTTGCAAACTTCTGGCTAAAATTAATATACCCTCTGCAAGGGTATAACAAAGGGCGGGTTACTGTACAACATTAAAAGGTATTGATAATGTGCGGTATTTCCAAAAACAAAACAGGTTTGCTGATTTCAGCCGATTGTTCCTATGGCAGCTATATGTTATAGTGGTCCGATTTTGATACAATTTTGACAGTACATTAAGAACGTAATAAGAATAAGATTTGCCAAATCTTGTAGCAATATCTTGAAAAACAACAAAAATCGGCCGATAGCTTCTATGACAGCTATACGATATATCGGTCCGATCTGGCTCGTTCCGACTTATTTACAGCCTACAGCAATAAGAAGCTTGTGTGCCAAGTTTCATGAAGATAGCTCAATAACTGAGAGACTAGTTTGCGTTGCAACAGACGGACGGACGGACGGACGGACAGACGGACAGACGGACATCCATTTTTCGACTCCTCTGGTGATGTTGATTCAGAATATATATACTTTATAGGGTCGGAGATGTCTCCTTAGGTGCGTTGCAAGCTTCTGGCTAAAATTAATATACCCTCTGCAAGGGTATAAAATACAAATCCACATCACCTTTATGCATCACTGTCTCACAATAAATATTAAAGAAGTTGAAGAAACATTTAATAGTTTAATTAAACAATGTTAAGAATTTAAAAACGTTACACAAATTAAATATTTAACCAAAAAGATGGATAGAGAAATAAATGGCATATGTATCTCAAAACGAAACAAACGAGGACTGGTTAACCTTGTAGGTGCCACATTAAAATATCTTGTTGGCACACTAGACGAAGACGACAGACAACATATTGAACAACAAATTTTGACTCGATCACAAGACAAAGTACAGGTCAGCACTATAAACCACGTTATCGACAGTCTCAATAATGGCATAAAAACAATTAATTGAACATTGAACATTTTACCGAATATATCGAGGATATTGAAATGGCTTTACAACTAACACGACTGGGAATATTTAATCCCAATCTACTAAAACACGACAATATTGGCAGCATTAACTACAAAAATCTAATTGATATAAAAACTTCCGCTTGGTATAACGTAGCTACTAATGAAATATTCCTAATATCCAACATTCCTATGAATTCAAATGAACAACCAACTTTCATAATTGCACCTTACCCCGACAATAATGGCCAAATTATTAACGAAAATATTGAAGGCAAATTCTATTTACATAACAACTATGTTCTAAATACACTAACAAAGACAATTGTCAAAGACCATTGCATAGCTAATATATTATAACACGAAACACCAACTTGTACTTTTCAAAAATATCGTAAACAATCTTATATTCAATACATTAAAGCAAAAATATACTTATAACATGGAATATGACAAGAGAAAAACTTTATCATAATTGTAACGGTCAAGAGATTTATATTGAAAATTATAAAAACATCCAACTGCACAGCAAAATTAATACAAATTACAATATCTAATAATATTCAACAATACACAAACTTAATATTTACTGAACACAATGTAACCAAAGTCGAACCAATGTCACACATAGAAATTAAAGAAATGAGTTTGTTAAACAATAAGAACCACACAATTTACAGAAACATACTTATAATCTTCATATTTGTTTTAGTTTTAACTTACATATTTTACTTATATATGATATGTATAACAGCGCCACACAATATTATTATTGTCGGGAGCAGAACCCGAACTTTATGCTTAGTTTATTTAAATGTATTAGTTTATTTAAATGTAAATGCTTCGCGCCACTGTTTGTTTTGACTGCAACTCTGTTATGACTCTGTTATGTACATGCTTAAAAAAGCTAGTTGCTCTAGCATTGATCATTACATTCTTTACCATTCTTACACATCTACTGGTCATGTACACACGCGTCTATTCTATAATTCGACTATTAAAATTGCAACAAGTGAAGATTAACTAAAATAAACAATTGAACAAGCAAGAACTTTTTGTTGGCAATTAGTGCAAAGGTGGACATTCGGTTTTCCTCTAAACAATTATCTCTTACCTAAAACCAAGTAAAACCGCTAACAAAAATATTGAAAAAGAAATAGAACCAAAAACAGAAATAGTTGAAATTGAAAATCCAGTACCACAATTATATCAAGAAATAATCGCTTGAGGACAAGCTAATATCTTCATTCTTCATATAAAAAAAGCTAAAGCCGATCTTTTGAAAAGCTTCACTCTTCAAAAGCTTAATAGATAACATTCTCCCAAGACACCAACCGCTTAACGGTAACAAGCTTAATGATCCGGTAAACAAAAAAGTAAAGCTAAGTAGAACTTAAAAGGTTTATTTTAATCCTCTGTAAAAAGGTTTGATGGGCCGAAAGAATACATTTGTCAATTAGTTCATAACTGACCTCTGGTGAAAACAATATCAAATAAAAGATTTAAAAGGAATAAATTATTATTTTTTGTTTGTTAAATCTATCACCTAAAAAGTTCATTATATAACCTTTGAAAGTCTTTTGACCTCTTCCGTTCGAACATCGGATTGGAAAGGGTCCAGCGTAGTCGATCCCAGTATTTTGGAATGGATGTTCTCCTGTTACTCGATGTACCGGAAAATTCCCCATAAGTTGATTTGCCACATCTTTTTTGTATCTTATGCAAGTAATACATTCTTGAAGACACTTTTTTAATTGGTTCCGCAGTCCGAAAATCTAGAATTATCTTTGAACGTGGCTCCGCATTAGCTTCAGTCCACCATGTAGGGTTTCTTTATGTGCTTTACTTATTAAAAGCCATGAGAAATATGACTTTCCAAGTATAACTGGATGTTTTGCGTTTTGCGACCACCTACTTAAGGACGCTATCTCCATCCAAAAAAGGGTTGAGCGCCTGCAGTTTGCTTTTTGCTTCAAGAGGTCTTTTCTTTTGAAGCAACAGAATTTTTCGATCTCAATCTAGCTGTTGCTGTAACTTCACAACTGCTGTTTTGGCCTTCTCGAATTCTTCAATGGAAAGGTAGGTTGACTGAGGTGCTTTTCCTCGTAGTTTAGCTATAAAGCGTAATACATACGCCATTACGCTATTAAGCTTGTCTACCGAAAAATACTTCCATGATAGCGGAGTAAGGCTGTTTTCCTCTTCTGTTATTGTTGTAACAGCAATAAGTTCCGGTAGCTCGGGCTGAATCTATTGACTTGGTGGTTTTGCCAACCAGTGTGGTCCTTTCTACCAGACGTCACATGCTGCCAATTTTTTTGGAGATATTCCCCTTGAAGCCACGTCTGCTGGGTTCTGATCTGACTGCACGTAGCTCCATTCTATGTTTGGGAGTTTTTAGGCCATGGATTTTAAAAAAATACATGGTCTATTAGGTTTGTCGGAATGTGCGTAACAGGCAGAAGGAGACATCTGCGACCCCATAAAGTATATATATTCTTGCTCAGGATCACTAGCCGAGTCGATCTAGCCATGTCTGTCTGTCCGTCTGTCTGTCTGTCTGTCTGTATGAGCGTCTGATTCTCAGCTATTAAGAAAGCTAGACCCTCCAAATTTGGCATGAAGATTCCTGTATATCCTAGGCAGTAAACGTCGTTTTCAAATTTTGGGTACCACGCCCACCGCCCCCGTAAATCAGTAATTTGTGATTATTAAGCAAAGTATTGAAGTCTTAACTTTCTGCTTTGGCATACATATAGACAAATGCAATGTGAACTTATTTTATAAATTGCAACCCGATCGGATAATAAACATAGAAGTTACTTGAGATAACATTTTCTATTGATTTGTGATTCCTTGCCTGCAAGCTGCTACCAGCCACGTGCTTTTTCGATCTTTTTAATGCGAAAATGGTTATGTGTGTGTATGAGAAGGAAATAGTTACTTAGCCGCACAGCGAGTCAAAGCGGCGATGGTCAAATGTGTAGAGCAGCAGGCAATCAAACAAAAGAATGGAGGTTCAATCCCTCGCGAAGGCGGTTTGTTTTTATTTTTACTATTTCACTATTTAGATGTTAATATTTTATTTTTTTTTTCATCATTATAAAATTTGATTTCATTTATCAAATTTCAACAAATAATCTTATTAAATATAAATAAATAACATTTGGCTTTCTTGTGGTCATATAATCTTGTAGTAGTGTTATTGTTGTACATGACATATTTGACATTTTTGAGCAACTGGTCTAAAAATGCAATTTAAACGGGCGCGGAGCGCAGCGACGGTGGTCTAGTTGTTAGGATGACGAACTCCTATGCAAACGGCCAGGGTTCGATTCCCCACAGCGAAAAGAGAATTTAGCTATTTTAATTTGTTATGTGCTGTATTTCATATTTGTTTACATTTATATTTAAAAAAGAATACGCATTTTTTAATTATTTGCCATTTATTTATATTTATCTAACAATTTATATATTAAGTGTTAGATTTTGCCTTTTAAGATGTTTTGCATGCTGTACTTATGCGTGCATGCATACAATACATGCACGCGAAGTTCACACATGCATACGTGTGTGCGTGTGAGGCATACACAAAGGCAATTAATGAAGAAGCAGTTGACGCTGGTGTGTGTGTGTGTGTATGTAACGAATTTTGGCACGCGCCAAAAATGCACATATCTCTCTCTCATTCTAACTTATGCTATCGACTCTTGCATTTTCGTTATTTTAATTTTTGTTTTTATTATATTAAACATTTTGTTTCAATATATTTTTTTATGGTATATACAAATAAACAGAAAATCCATGGCCTCTTACAGTCACCGTGTGACTGTAGCCTTTCTGACTAGTTTATTTATATCGTCAACTCGGGTCTTGACGAATTTGTCTTTGCTGCGTTTATTTTGAATTCAAGCCAGAGTAATCTGAGATTCACTCCATGCTTGCCATTTGATCCGATCTCCCACTATTTTTTGTATTCTACATAGTGGCTTGCTTAGGAGATGAGCGGCGCAAAGTTCAAATTTAGGAATAGCTTTTTTATTGGATTTACCTTGCTGTTTGCTGCCAGCAACGTTATAGTAGCTCCAATTTTGGCATATACCACTGCTGCATATGCTTTTTCAGAGGCATCGCAAAACCCATGAATTCCTATGTCGTCCGGAGCTTAGCTTCCAGACCAGCGAAGTATGCTTATATTTCCCAAACTTGGTAGCTCGCTAGAATATTCTTGCCAGATCCGTGCAAGATTGGGGTCCGGCTAAGTGTCCCATGCAAGCGGCAATTTCCAGAGCTCCTGAATAAAACATTTTCCTTGCAGAGTCACTGGTGTAAGCCATCCGAGTGGGTCGAAGATCCTTGCCAATTGCGAAAGAACTAAACGTTTTGTAATGCGTGTTAGTTTAGGGCAATCGACCATAAAGGAAAAGACATCCTTTTTGGGGTCCCATTGCAAGCCTAGAGTTTTAATTGACTCGTTCTCCTGGATGGTAATCTTCTCAGTCGAGTTGAATGAGTTGAATTCCAGCGATGATTCGATCGTCGATGGAGACCAATTTGCGCAGGTTGAAGCCAGCCTTCTCCATAATGCTTTGGAGTTCGACTTGTATTTTGACGCAGTCATCGATGGAGTCCCCACCAGTAATAAGATCATCCATGTTGAAGTCTTCTCTTAGGGTCGTCATCAATCACTGATTGTCTTTGCAGTATCGGTTTGCCAACTCTTGAAGACATCTGACGGCTAAAAATGGTGCTGCTAAAGTTCCATATGTTACTGTAGTCAACTTAAATTCTTTGACTTCTGCTTTGGGATTATCTCTCCATAGAATAAACTGATATTCTTGGTCTTCTTTGGCTATTTTAATTTGCCGATACATTTTCTCGATGTCAGCTGTCATCACGTATTGCCATTGTAGCCATTTTAGCAAGATATCAAAAATGTCCTTTTGTATTCTAGGACCGACGAGCATCACATCGTTTAGGCTCAATCCATTGGAGGTTTTTGCAGAGGCGTGAAACACTACCCTGAGTTTGGTAGTTAGACTGTTCGGTCTAATAACTGCCTGATGTGGCAAGTAGTATTTTCCTTTTCCACTTGTGTTGACTGGTTCCATGTACCCCAGTCTTACGTACTCTTCCATAAAGGCACTATAATCGCTGAAGATCTGTGGAACCGTTTCCCCATTTGAAGGAGTCTAGCCATGGCTTTTTTCTTATAGTCTCCGAGTACACACTCTTTAGGAAAAAATGGTATGGAAACCACAAGCCGACCTTTATTATCCCACCTAGTGGTTCTCTGGAAGTGTTCTTCACACTCCAGGTCTTCTTCTCGTTCGTTGGTATCGCTTTCCAATTCCCAGAAGCGCTCGAGATCGTCCAACCGTATTGTTGTAGCTGCGCTGATCACCTTGTTATTGCACTCTCTGGATAACTGCCCAGAGACTATCTATCCAAGATTGGTTTTCTGTCCTAAGATCTGTTTGACTTTTTTAATCTGCCCTATCATGATCGACGGCAGCAACTCCTATTATAAGGTCGATCCTGCTAGGCTCGTTGAAGTGTGGGTCGGCTAGCTCGCAGCCCTTCCAGTTCTTGGCAACGTTTATATTTATTTGTTTGCTTGGTAGAGCTCTTCGCAGCTTTGGGTGTACCAAATCTTGCGTTGTCAATTCAAAACTACTTGCAAACCTATTATTTCCAGTCGCACCCAACTATTTACTACGCTGACGCCTTCTGAAATCCCCTGGACTTCTATATTGCTTTTTGTCCTCCGAAGTTTCAGAAGTTGTACTGTTTCCTCTGATATTAGGGTTTTTTGTGCGCCTTCATTAATAAGGGCTCTCAACTGCTCATAATTTCCAGTTTTGTTTTTTACTAGACCAAGAGCTGTGGCCATTAACGCATCTTGCCCATTATTCTGTTTAAGGCAATTGCTAGTTACGACCTGATTCTTGGCTCCATCGTCGTGAAGCCAGTTATGATGTGCTTTAGGACACCGTTCACATTTCCAGGTTTTTTGCATCTTTTATGTTATGTGCTTCTAAGCATTTGTAACAAAGCGAGTTTTTGTTTACAAACTCTCTACGCTTTATCTTTCAAGCATTTACCTATCTCATGCCCCTATTTTTGGCGAAATCGACATTTCTTATTGATTGTCCGTTTGGCTTTTTTATAGGGGGCATTTTTCTGCATTGAGTCTATTGAAATATGTAGCTGTTCTTCTTGGCCTGGTATCCAGCACTTCCCTTTGTTCAGTTTTCTCTAGCTGAAACGGTTCTTCGCCTATCCTGGCTTCTTCGACCTTCATGTCCGAATCCAAAGAACTACGGACTTCAGCCATTATGGACTCATAAATCTTCTCGTTGAAGTATTGATGATCAAGAGGCCCAATCCTTACCAGCGCCGTATAGTTTCTCTTGAATTTAGCGCTTAATTCCCTCACGATCATTGAGTCCCCTCTCTCCGCTAGTTGCTCCTGGGTTTTTTCATTTTGCTTTTTTAGCAGTGCCAACGTTTGTTCGGACATCATTCTGATTTGCTTTTTATTTTAAACTTTTGGATTAACTTGGCTAACCGATTGAGGTATTTTTTGTTTCTCACAACTTGTTGGTGTTAGCCAAGAATACAAAAGAATATAAAACAGAATTTTCACTAGATTTTTACTATATACACCCGTAGAAAAGAAGATGTAGAAGATTCTTAAAATCGAATGCGGTGTTGTAAGAAACCGAGGTGGTTGTTATTTTACTTATCTCTATTTATATATGCTGCACTTGAGCAGCGTGGGATAATTATTATTCAATACAAATACAGTATAGTTGAGATCTATTCTTACTAATCGTAAACATGTGTGTACGTGAGGTCATAAAATATTGTAAGGAATCGCTGCATGGGACAACATCGTGCTAGCACTTGCACTGTACAGCGGTACAATGCCGTGCAGTTCAGTGCAGTATTATCACATGTTCATGCTGGTGCCTGAACAACCATTTTCAATGGTCGAAGGGTATAAAAACTGAAAATCCATAGCCTCTTACAATCACCGCGTGACTGTAGCCTTTTCGATTAGTTTAATAGCTGAGCTTTGTTGTTTCAAAGAAACAGACGGACTGACGGCCATGACTCAATTTACTCGGCTAGCAATCCTGACCATAAATATACACACATTTGCACAAAGTTAGTATACCCCTTTATGACCATTTTCAGTGGTCGAAGTGTATAAAACTTAACATACTATATGTGTACTTACTTGATTATTGTGAGTCCAGTGCACCATGAGTGGAGGATCCGGAAGATGTTTTACTATACATGTTAAGTTAACTGTGGATCCCAGATCAATGAAAAGTTCCGGGCCCCCAGGAATGGTTGTTATTGGCTCTGTTTTAATGATTGGTATACCAAATAATGTATAGATTGTTTTTAATAATTGGTAAAAACCAAAAAATATATAGATTTTTATTTGCAATTTATTAAAATCATGAAAGAACGGCTACTTTCGGTATACCGAAGGTTTAGAAGGCTAGCAGCTTTTGTCTTTTCACATTTTTAAGCCATGGATTTTAAAAAAATACATGGTCTATTAGGTTTGTCAGAATGTGCGTAACAGGCAGAAGGAGACATTTGCGACCCCATAAAGTATATATATTCTTGCTCAGGATCACCAGCCGAGTCGATCTAGCCATGTCTGTCTGCCCGTCTGTCCGTCTGTCTGTCTGTCTGTCTGTATGAGCGTCTGATTCTCAGCTATTAAGAAAGCTAGAGACTCCAAATTTGGCATGAAGATTCCTGTATATCCTAGGCAGTAAACTTCGTTTTCAAATTTTGAGTACCACACCCACCGCCCCCGTAAATCAGTAATTTGTGATTATTAATCAAAGTATTAAATTTCTAACGTTCTGCTTCGTAAAGGTGAATGCAATATGAACATATCCTTCAAATTACAATCCGATCGTACCAATAACACAGAAGTTATTCAAGTCAACGTTTTTAGTACAAATGTTCGGTACGAGCAGCAGCCGACGTCGACGTCGCGCCGTGTCGTTTTACTGTTTACGCGCGTGTGTGTTAGCGAGTTAATCATATGTATTAAAATAAGTTAGGAAGAATTCTCTGTAAGAAGTCATGAGTGTGTTCACATGTTTGGTACGGATGTTAAAGGGTATCTGTATGTCGAGCGCGCCCGTCTGTAGCCGTGCGCACTTTTTGTTTCATTATATTAAAATTTTTATACCCTTCGACCATTGAAAATGGTCAAAAAAGGGTATACTAACTTTGTGCAAAATGTATGTAACAGGCATAAGGAGGCGTGGCAGACCCCATAAAGTATATATATTCTTGCTCAGGATCACTAGCCGAGTCGATTGAGACATGTCCGTCTGTCTGTCCGTCTGTCCGTCTGTATGAGACAACAGATCTCAGCTATTAAAAAAGCTAGAGATACCAAATTTGGCATGAAGGTTCCTGTAAATCATAGGCAGATAAAGTTTATCTCAGTTTTTTGATGCCACGCCCACCGCCCCCGCAAATCGGTTATTTGCGATTATTAAGCAAAGTATTAAATCCATAATGTTCTACTTTGGTATGTATAAAGCTAAATGCAATATGAACATATCCTCCAAATCACAATCCGATCGGACTAATAACACAGAAGTTATTCAAGTCAACGTTTTCAGTACAAATGTTCGGTACGGGCAGCAGCCGACGTGCTGCTTTGAGCAGTTGACGCCGACGTCGACGTTGCGTCGTATCGCTTTACTCTTTACGCGCGTCGCTGTGTGAGTGCGAGCGAGTAAGCTATATGTAGTAGAAGTATTTGTGCAGAATTCTCTGTTTGAAATTATGAGTGTGGTTACACGTTTGTAACGGATTTGGAAAATTGGGAGAAGGGTATCTTACTGTCGGGCGCCCGACTGTAGCATTCCCCACTTGTTTAAGTTTCGTTATTGCAAAGTATGTGTACAAGTTTCATAAATTAATCGTACCTCAAATTTCATCATACAGCACAAAAAAAAAATGCCATGACTAAGGCGTACTAATATTGGTCGCCGTACACGTGGTGCTTCTTCTTTATTGTCGAAAAGAAGATTGCAAAGTGAGGAACACCGTGCACAAATTAATGCCGATAACAGAGATCGATATGCACGAAATGGAAATTTAAAAAATCTCTGGAAGCATAAACCGTACAGTGCCAGATCTACGTTGCAATCAAAAATGTTTGGTGGTGCACTAATATGTTTGTGAGGTGATTTCCGCCAAACATTGCCTATGATTCCACGAGCAACATTAGCGGATGAGGTCAATGCGTGCTTGAAGTCATCTTTCCTGTGGCGATATGTCCAAAAATTGACATTGAACATAAACATGTGTGTTCAATTGCACAATGATCAATCTGCAGAACGGTTTTCGAAGCAATTGTTTGAAATCGGAACTGTCAAAGTTCCAAATACAAATGGCTTGACACTTTACCGAACAATTTTTGTATAATTCAACAATCCAACGGCGAATTAATTGAAGGCGTGTTTCCAAATATTATTCAAAATCACAGAAATCACGATTGGTTGACAGAACGAGCAATATTGTCACCAAAAAATGTACATGTCAATGAAATAAATTTGTACATTCAATTTCATAGAAATCTTTTGATAGCGCAATGAATGAAGATGATGCAGTGAATTAGCCAGTTGAATTTTTAAATTCCCTAGAACCGCCTGGTATGCCACCGCATCGTTTGAATTTAAAAATCGACTTATCAATAACTTTACTACAGAATTTAAATGCAACAAAATTGTGCAATGGCACAAGATTTGTTGTAAGAAAATTGATTCCGAATTTAATTGACGCCACAATATTGAGTGACAAAGCGAAAGGAGAAATTGTGCTCATACCGCGTATTCCGATGATACCAACGTCATTTGCCATGTCCTTAAATAAGGCACAAGGACAAACGCTTCAAGTATGCAGAAGAGCCGTGTTTTTCACACGGGCAGCTATAAGTGGCCTGTTCAAGAGTTGGCATTCCAAACTCTTTATTTGTGTACGCTCCAAATAGACAGACGAAAAATAAAGTATATCCAAATGTTTTGGATTGAAAATTCTAGAATTTCTCATTGCATTTTATGACTGCATACGGCGATGGGGCGAAGCGCATATGGGTCCGCTGGTTATTTATATTATTATTTATTTATTTATTTAACGTCAACTAAGGCAGTCGACGTGATATTAGAATTAATTTTTAAGTTGTAAGTCCTCCCACGATAAGTGAGAGGTTTGGTTCTTATATTTATTTGTTTAATTGCGCTGTTATGTTACTATTACTGGATGTACGGATTCAACCCAAAAAAAAAAAAAAAAAAAAAAATTTAAGTTTAAATTTAAATTAGTTATAATTAAAATTAAAAAAGAAAATAATTTTAGTTTAAAATTTTGATTATGGAATTGAATTTGAAAAAAAAAGTATAAATTAATTAAAAATATATTTATATTTTACAATTTAGAATTTAGGATGTAGGCTGCAAAGGATTGGGGAAAACCAATCATATCGGTAGATTAGTGTTAGTTGTTAGGATGTATAGTTAATTGATGTTAGGAGAAAAGGTTAGGTAGTTTAATATAGACAAGTCGGAAAGGCTACAGTCGAGCGCGCCCGACTGTGGTATACCCGCTACCACCATGCGAAAAAAACACGTCTCACAGTCTCAAATTTGTGTCGACTTTGAAAGTTGCACGTGGTTCCTATTAGATGTTGCCGCATTGCTTTCAGTGTTTTCCAATTAGAACTTATCAGAGGGCTTTTATTTATGAATGTGTAAAAAAGACGCCTATATAATGCTTCACATATTTATTGAGAAATTCAATAATCCAACCAGATTTGTCGTATATGTTGTACATACATTACTGTATGCTGCGAAATATGACTAAATATTCTTAATTTCCTTAAATATAGTAAAAACTTCGTTAACATTGATTTCAAATAAAAATAACGCATATGCAAAAAAAAGAACAGAAAAAAAACAAAAAAATTTTTACCTACGTGAGGGGTCTTGAACCATGGACCTCCAAAAAACTCGGCCTATGCAAAACTGCAAACTATAACAGATCTGCCATTAGCGCATTCTGAATTTGATCGGTAAAGTTGCATTATAAGACCATTCAGCTTGTCGTACAGGAAAAAAACAAATTATTATTGTGTCGTGTGTGTGTGTAAGCCAACTCACTCCCATTAAAATTCTGTTTAATCAAATGCATTCAAAATACTAAACTTAAAATATTTTAAATGCTTGAAAAAATACCATCCATAAAAACCCGCACTCGCACCGGGTTGGATTAGAACCCGTACCCTTCTGCACGACAGTCGGCGACCACATTCACTTAGCCACTGCATCTATTACGCAATTCCCAAAAATTTTAATGATGATCAGTGCAAATAATTTTGGTACATAAATTTGAATAAAAGTGCTTGTTGCCGGAGTTGAACCTGGATCTTGCATATCTAACAAAATAAAACAGACAAAAACACGTGGTCACATGGCACAACTATATCCTTAATATCTTCCACATTTATAGTCCAATCTTACTGAAATTTTCAAGAAACAACCGCAAGATGGTATTTATAACGTATTTATAAAACTGTTGCTGTAAATCTAATATTGCGGCTGTAATCAATTTTTTTCAATTTATGGAGGCGGGTGGGGGCGTGGCTAAAATCCAAAATAAACTTGATCAGCCTGCAGTAATAACACATGTTGTCTCCAAATTTGGGAACTCTAGCTCGTATAATAGCTGAGATCCAGGTGTTCACACGGACGGACAGACAGACAGACAGACAGACAGACGGACAGACGGACATGGCTATATCGACTCGGCTGTTGATACTGATTCAGAATATATATACTTTATGGGCCTGTTACATACATTTTCGGCTCGAACAAAGTTATAATACCCTTCTACTCTATGAGTAGCGGGTATAATAATTTAATAGATGAGAGGGAGGATTCTTAAAAGCTTATTGTAATCAGCACAGATAACTCTAAAAGAATCATGTAAGCTATAGTTATTAGTACAAAAGCTCAACGAAAGTGGTAACAAATTTCGTGTAACCCTAGAAGGAACACAAAAGTTTAGTTGGTTAAGCAGGAAAGGAGAGTCGATGTCGTATTTTATTAGTTTTTTTATAACAATAACACCCAGCATAATACGACGGTTAGTTAAGAAGGGTAGGTTAATTAGCAGGAGCCTGCTTGAGTAAGGTGGTAAATCTACGATAGAAACCCAGCTAAAGCGATGCAAAGCAAAAAGCAAAAATTGTTTTTCGACAGACTCAATTCTGTCTTGATGGACTTTGTATTGAAGAGACCCTACACAGGATATTCCAAAATCGGGCGAACAAGAGAAGTAAATAACAATTTTGTCGTACAAGGGTCTTCCATCTCTTTAGCCCCCGATACGCCTTATTGACAATGTGTGTTATATGACAATCAAATTTCAACTTATGATCAAAAAGAATTCCAAGATCCATTATCTCAAAAATTCTGTGAAGTGGAAATTGATCAAGGGTATAGTTGACAACGTGAGAATTACTTCTATAAAAAGATTGCAAGGTCATATCGAACAGTCAAAATATAGCAAATTACGGCTACACCACGAAAAAAATGAGTCAATGTCGACTTGAAGTGAATTAGGGGACAGTTCATTGTATGTTAAGCAAAGTTTCACATCATCAGCATACATTAGAATATTAGAATATTGTAGAACAGAGGGAAGATCGTTTATAAATAGGTTAAAGAGTAAAGGCCCAAGATGACTGCCTTGAGGAACACCAGAGGATACAGAAATAGGCTTAGATAGCAAACATTTGAATAATACCCTTTGGGACCTACAAGTTAAGTAATTGGAGATCCAAAGGAGCAATGGGTAGGAGAAACCAATAAGATTAAGCTTATGAAGAAGAAGTAAGTGATTTACTGAATCAAATGCTTTGCTGAAGTCTGTGTAGACCACATCAGTTTGCATTTTCTTCTGAAAACCTTTATTAATTGTTGAGGTGAATTCCAGAAGATTTGTGGTAGTAGATCGAGATTTTACAAAGCCATGTTGATGTGGCGAAAAAAGTCACTTGCACTTATGTGCTAACTCCACAGTAATAATTTTTTCCAACAACATTGGAATAGAGGATAATTTGTAAATGCACCTATAATTCATTACTTCAGACTTAGACCCGTTTTTATGAAGAGGGATAGAAAAAGATTCTTTCCAGATTGGAGGAAACGTACAAGATGCTAAAGACAAGGTTATATAAGCTATTGGCACAAAATCTAAGTACGCATCCTGATACTCAGTCAGGGCCGGGAGAGAAGATTGGATTAATAGAGCATAGATTAGTCCGTAATGATTCCTCATCGATCATATCACAAGAAATGGAATTTGATCTCTGAGTTAAATACGGATATTGAAGATTATTGTCGAAGTTAGTAGAGGAATAGGTAGATTGAAAAAAGTCTGCAAACAGATCAGCAGCGTCTTGATCACTGGTTGCTTTCTTGTTTTCATATAAAAAATAAGGTGGGAAACTATTGGATTTTCGTTTTATGTTAACAAAGTTATAGAATTGTTTAGGGTTACGAGCAAATTCAAATCGACAACGATTTAAATATTTTTTGTAAGATAAACTGTTGCAAGTGCTAAAATTTGTCTTTGCAACTATGTATCGGGTATAATCAGAGGGATTACCCGAAAAAGTAAATTTTTAATAAAGCCGGGACTTAACATTTTTTAACCTTAGTAGTTCACGTGTATACCACGGAAGCCAGTTAGACTTTGCCGGATATGCACACGGAACACAAACATCAAAAAATGCATTTAAGGATTTATAAAAATATGCGATGCAAGAATTTAAATTTGAACATGAATAAAATAAAGACCAATCATGAGTTGAAATAAGACAGTTAAGCTTAACAAAATCAGTTTTGCGAAAGCAACGCGATTTTAAGTTAGGTATAACTGTTGACCTTTGCACTGGAGTAAACAATTCTAGTAATATATTAAGTGTGGGGTGATAAGGATCTTCCGAAAGAACTAGAGGATCGATTCTAAAAATCGTGTTAGATAAAGAATCAGAGACAAAAATCAAGTCAAGAGTATTCTCACTGATGTTACGAAAAGGGTTAATTTGAGACAAGCATAAATCATAAAGGCTATTAATAAATGAATTATACACTGAGGGAATTAAACAATTGGCTTGAGAGGACCATGAGACTTGGGGCAAGTTAAAGTCGCCAAAAACCAAGAGGTAATCTCTGTCCAAAAGTTTAGATTCAATAGATTGAATGCAGGAAAGATGTTCTGCATACAAAGAAAGTTCAGAGGAAGGAGGAATATAGGAGCAAGTTAGATAAATTGAAATTTGATTCACGCACAAATTCGGCATGAGGTGGACAATGCATCAAACCAATTTCTGACGACATGTCTGATTCGACAGCAATAAGAACACCACCACCGGATCGTGATAGACGGTCACATCTGAAAGTAGTGTACAAGGGAAAAAGTTCTAAGTTACTTATGGTAGGCTTTAACCAGGTTTCAGTAAGTATTAGTATTTTGAAATCAAAAGATGAGCTATCAACAAAAATATTAGAAATCTTAGTGTTAAGACCTCTAACGTTTTGATAGGCAATAGAAAGATGCGATATTAGTTTTTTGCATGCATGAAGGTTTTGGTTGGGGACGAAATTGTTAACGTTGGCAGGGATACGGCGGTTCGACTTCTTTGTTTTGGAGTGAACTCCTTAACAATTAGATCGGGCGGCCAAAAAGTACCACAGCAAACAGCTGGGAAATGCTCTGCTGGGAGACTTATCTTAAATGAAGATATGTCCCGCGAAAATTTATTAAACTTCTCAACCAACATATTTGGTATATGTAATTTTGAGAGGATATACGATTGTACATCCTCATTAGTAGTGTCAGGGGCCAATCGGGAGACAAACACTACTTTCTTCGGCTTCACCGCAACAAGAGGTTTTATACTCTGTACAGTGTTTGCCGGTAAATTGGTCGTGGCTATCTTGTTTTTGCTCTGACTGGAGCTAGGCAAGATAGGCAACGGAAGAGTGTCAACTCCTAAAGTTGTCTTGTCTTTTCTTTTGCTAGAAGTTGGCAAGACAGAAACCTCCCTTACAATGGTTTTCCCAGAGCAGGACGAGAGTGGAGATGATGTGGCAGATGTTACTGGAAGAGGAACATTCCGATGATACCAACAGACATACCATTTGAATTCATTTGGCATGTCCATCAATAAGGCACAAGGACAAACGATTCAAGTGTGCGGATAAGCCGTGTTTTTCTCACGGGCAGCTATACGTGGCCTGTTCAAGAGTTGGCATTCCTAACTCTTTATTTGTGTACGCTCCAAATGGACAGACGAAAAGTATAGTTTATCCAAATGTTTTGGATTACAAATTCTAGGATTTCTCTTTGCATTTTATGACTGCATCCGCTAGTTTTTTTATAAAGTCTTTTTATTTAAATTTTTCAGACCACAAAAATAATGCATCTGTTTAACAAAAGAGCCGATAAAAAAAATGTGTTATATATAATTAAAGCTCTTTTTATAGCTTCAAAGCTTTTAGTTGGAGTTATAGTTAAATCATACGATTAACCAACCACTTGGTTGACTTTAAGAGGAGAAATAGAAACGCTTAATGCTGTTACTTCAGTTCAGTTCAGTTCAGTTACTTCTTTTCGTTTTAATATTCGAAAGCATTCTACTTGGGATACTACAAATCATGAATATCATGCAAAAGCAAAATTTGATAATAAAAAACGAAGGAAATGTCTATAGAATATTAACATTGAATGCATTAATGCAAGACAAAGACATTATATTTACCATTTAAATAACAGCAGACACTTTCAATCCCGTTACCTTTTAACAACACTCAATTCATTGTAGTAAGTAGTAGTAAGAACACACAAACACGTTTTTTCACTGAACCCTGTGACAAACTGGTCGGAAAGGCTACAGTCACGCGGTGACTGTAAGAGGCCATGGATTTTCAGTTTATTTTTATATACCATAAAACAAATTTATATTAAAATACAATTTTTAATACAATAAAAACAAAAATTAAAATAACGAAAAAGCAAGAGTCGATAGCATAATAGTTAGAACGAGAGAGAGATATGTGAATTTTTGGCGAGTGCCAAATTCGTTACATACACACACAGCAGCGTCAACTGATTCTTCTCTAATTTTGACGTCCGTTAAAAATTACACAGCATGCCTCATGTTTTGTGAATTGCCTCACACGCATATACATATGTATACATGCGTGAGCTTCACGTTCATGTATTGTATGCATGCACGCATAAGTACAGCATGCAAAACATCTTAAAAGGCAAAATCTAACACTTAATATATCAATTATTAGATAAATTTAAATAAATGGCAAATAATTGAAAAATACATATGCTTAATAAATATAAATGTAAACAAGTATGAAATACAATACATAAAAAATTTAAATAGCTAAATTCTCTTTTCGTCGAGGGGAATCGAACCCTGGCCGTTTGCATAGGTGTTCGTCATCCGAACAACTAGACCACCGTCGCAGCGCACCGCGCCCGTTAAAATTTCATTTTTAGACCATTTGCTCAAAAATGTCATATTTGTCTTCTACAACAATGACACTAATACTTGATTGAATGGGCACAAGAAAGACGAGTGTTATTCATTTATATACAATATAATAAGATTATTTGTTGAAATTTGATAAATGAAATCAAATTGTATGATGATGAAAAAAAACTTATAATAGTGCAAAAGTAAAAAAAAACAAGAAAGCAAGGCTACCTTCGGCTTGCCGAAGGTTTCATACCCTTGCAGTTATACAAAATATAAAATATATTTGGATTGCTGCTGGTTTCTGTGGTATTTATTGAACAATTATAACAGTACATTGATTATATCATCATCTTATAATTTCGAATACTCAGCCTCCTCACCACGACAAGGTCGCAATCCTCGAGGAGGAATATTTACAATACCTTAAACAACATTGCACATATATTCTTTATTTTCAATAATAAAATAAATAAATTAACTAAATATTTAAAAATAAATTATTTTTTAATTAGTGATTATAGCTAAGGAACACGCCGTCATGGTGACTATATGGAGTTTGATAAGTGATTGCGGCAGCACCGCTTACTGTGTTATCACAAAATATCCAATCAATTTGAGTTAAATGTTTTGTTGTTGGCACATTTAACAATGGACATAACCCCTTATTATTTAAAGTAGACTCGAGCTGATCAGTGGTTGTTGATCGGCAAATGTTAAAATCTCCTAATATTACCAATTTTGTATTATTTTCAGCTGACGTTAGCCTTTCAACATCATTTCTGATTTCATTTCGAAACCTTGTAATAGGAAAAGCTGGATTCCGATAAACAACTAGGACTATTGTATGCAAGTATTTAAATGTTATGGACTGGTATATATTTCTTACATTATCAACTGTAACTGTTTCATATAAGAATGTTATGTTTTCCGATATATTTTGTTTTGCATATATCAGTATACCATTCTTAGAAACAGCATTTGGTCGAATGTCTTTGTGTTGTAAAGGATCTGTTTGAATAACAGCTATATGATTTTTTGTTTAACAGCTACATGTAATAGTACTCAGATTTCCATAAAATTGCAACATGAACCTTCATTAGGCCGATCGTTGATCGTTATAAGTTATAAAAGTTCGATTTGGATGTGGTAAGCCTGATAGCTATATCTTGAAATATAACGAAAATCGGCCGATAGGCTCCATGACAGCTATACGATATATCAGTCCGATCTGGCCCTTTCCGACATATTTACAGAGGGCAGAAATAAGAAGCTTGTGATCAAAGTTTCATGAAGATAGCTCAATAACTGGGGGACTAATTTGCGTTGCAACAGACAGACGGACTGACTGATTCTTCCTATAACAGCTATAGAATATAAACGTCTGAGATATTTAAATGGAAAAACTAAGGGCGGGATACTGTGTAACATTAATAAGTATCGATAAAGTGCGGAATTTCCAAAAATAAAACAGGTTTGCATACAAAAACCCTGATTTCAGCCGATTGTTCCTATGGCAGCTATCTGTTATAGTGGTCCGATTTTGATACAATTTTGACAGCACATTAAGAACGTAATAAGAATAAGATTTGCCAAATCTTGTTGCAATATCTTGAAAAACAACAAAAATCGGCCGATAGCTTCTATGACAGCTATACGATATATCGGTCCGATCTGGCTCGTTCCGACTTATTTACAGCCTACAGCAATAAGAAGCTTGTGTGCCAAGTTTCATGAAGATAGCTCAAAAACTGAGAGACTAGTTTGCGTTGCAACAGACGGACGGACGGACGGACGGACGGACAGACGGACATCCATTTTCCGACTCCTCTGGTGATGCTGATTCAGAATATATATACTTTATAGGGTCGGAGATGTCTCCTAAGGTGCGTTGCAAACTTCTGGCTAAAATTAATATACCCTCTGCAAGGGTATAATAAAACCGCTTTCCCGAGGGATTGATTGAACCTCCATCCCCTTGCTTAACTTGCGTAACTTCTATGTTTATTATCCTTTCGGGTTGCAAATCATAGAATAAGTTCACATCGTATTTATCTTGATGTATGCCAAAGCAGAAAGTTAAGACTTCAATAATTTGCTTAATATTCGCATATGAAACTAAATTTCTGATTTACGGGTGGCGGTGGGCGTGGTACTCGAAATTTGAAAATGACGTTTACTGCCTAGGATATACAGTAATCTTCATGCCAAATTTGGAGTCTCTAGCTTTCTTAATAGCTGAGAATCAGACGCTCATACAGACAGACAGACGGACAGACAGACATGACTTTTCGGGGTCTTCAACTTTAATGCACCCGACCTGGTGGTGAATTCCGATTGCGGTAAAGAGTTAATAGTTCCCCGTTCAGCTATCATACAATATAGTAACTGATCACTTATTCTGGATGGACGAACGTTCGACAATACCTTAATGAGTATAGAGGACGTGGGGAACATTAGTAGAAAGATCCCATCGTGCATATCACATAATGCAAACTGAATGAATTGCGTGAGCTGGAGAACAATCAAATATCCCATCGTGCATCTCACACAAGGAACAGCACAAAAAACACGAGAATGAACATGTGAGGCTACACGACACGCGCCCCAATCCATGATAAATCTCCAGGTTTCGATAAGACAACTATCGGTGTATCTCGTTTTTAAGTATCTTTAAACAGCCGCCTGCGCGCTGCTTTAAGCAGTTCACGTCGCGATGCGTCGCTTTACTCTTTACGCGCGTGTGTGTGTAAGTGAGAGTGCAGAAATATTTGTTTCAGTTTCGGCTCTTGTTTTAGAGTCTCCTGTTATTTGAGGATCTTGCTATTAGACGCGGCTTGAGGCGTGTGCTATGTGCGGCCTGTGCAAAATGAAGATCGAGTGGCAAAACTCACATTCATTTTTGAGTGGCTTGTTGTGCATGCATGCATGTTGCAGTTCTCTGGTATATACAAATAAACAGAAAATCCATGGCCTCTTACAGTCACCGCGTGACTGTAGCCTTTTCGACAAGTTATACCTTTCGATCATTAAAAATGGTCAAAAAAGGGTATACTAACTTTGTGCAAATGTATGTAACAGGCATAAGGAGGCGTGGCAGACCCCATAAAGTATATTCTTGCTCAGGATCACTAGCCGAGTCGATTGAGACATGTCCGTCTGTCTGTCCGTCTGTTTGTTTGAGACAACAGATCTTAGCTATTAAAAAAGCTAGAGACACCAAATTTGGTATGAAGGTTCCTATATATTCGGGGCAGGTGAAGTTTATGTCAAATATTTGATGCCACGCCCACCATTCCCGCAAATCGGTAATTTGCGATTATTAAGCAAAGTATTGAACTTATAAAGTTTTGCTTTAATATGTATTAAGCTGAATGCAATATGAACATATCCTCCAAATTACAATCCGAATTAATAACACAGAAGTTATTCAAGTCAACGTTTTCAGTACAAATGTTTTGTACGAGCTTTACTCTTTACGCGCGTCGCTGTGTGAGTGCGAGCGAGTAAGCTTTATGTAGTAGAAGTATTTATGCAGAATTTCTGTTTGGAATTATGAGTGTGGTTACACGTTTGCAACGGATTTTAAAAATTGGGAGAAGGGTTTCTCACTGTCGGGTGACCGACTGTAGCCTTACCCACTTGTTAAATATGGACATGAATGAGTCCTCTCTGACATACACTTTATGGGGTCTGCCACGCCTCCTTATGTGTGGTACATACATATGCCGGTTGCACAAAGTAAGTATACCCATACCCGAAGGGTACAAAAACTAACAGGCTCCTTAACTCTTTCATATCAAAATGTTAGAGGTTTTTGTACTTAACTTTCAACATTTAAACAGTTTTTCTTTTTTTTCTCAAATTGTGGTGTTTACTGAGACTTGGTTAAAGCCGGAGATCCTAAACTTCGAAGTCTTTCGAACAAAGTACACAACCTACAGGTGTGATCGACCTGGAGTTAATATTGCAGTTGATTCCACCATCAATTCGAAACTTTTACAACCGGAGATTCAACTTGGTATTGAATTCCTCTGTGTAAAATTACACTTTCGAGGTTTTTATACCCGCTACTCATAGAGTAGAAGGGTATTATAACTTTATGTAACAAGCAGAAGGAGATATCTCCGACCCCATAAAGTATATATATTCTTAATCAGTATCAACAGCCGAGTCGATATAGCCATGTCCGTCTGTCCGTCTGTCCGTCCGTCCGTCTGTCTGTCTGTCCGTCCGTGTGAACTCCTGGATCTCAGCTATTATTAGAGCTAGAGTTCCCAAATTTGGTGACAATATGTGTTATTAATGCAGGCTGATCAAGTTTATTTTGGATTTTAGCCATGCCCCCACCCGCCTCCATAATTAAAAAAAAATTGATTACAGCCGCAATATTAGCTTTACAGCAACAGTTTTATAAATACGTTATAAATACCATCTTGCCGTTGTTTCTTGAAAATTTTAGTAAGATTGGACCATAAATGTGGTAGATATTAAGGAAATAGTGTGACCACGTGTTTTTGTCAGTTTTATTTTGTTAGATATGCAAGATCCAGGTTCACCTCCGGTATTGTCTTACACACCCACACGGACACAATAATAATTTGTTTTTGTCCTGTACGACAAGCTGAATGGTCTTATAATGCAACTTTACCGATCAAATTCAGAATGCGCTAATGGCAGAGCTGTTATAGTTGCAGACTGCATATGTCGAGTTTTTTGGAGGTCCATGGTTTAAACCTCACGTAGGTAAATAATTTGTTGTTTTTTTTTTCTGTTCTTTTTTTTTGCATATGCGTTACCTTTATTTAAAATCAATGTTAACGAAGTTTTTACTATATTTAAGGAAATTTAGAATATTTAGTCATATTTCGCAGCATACAGCAACATACATACAACATAAACGACAAATTTGGTTGAATTATTAAATTTCTCAATAAATATGAGAAGCATTATATAGGCGTCACTTTTACACATTCATAATTAAAAGCCCTCTGACGAGTTCTAATTGGAAAGCACTGAAAGCAATGCGGCAACATCTAATAGGAACCACGTGCAACTTTCAAAGTCAATACAAATTTGAGACTGTGAGACGTGTTTTTTTTTTGCATGGTGGTTGCGGGTATACCACAGTCGGGCGCGCTCGACTGTAGCCTTTCCGACTTGTTTCATTATATAACCTGATTTTATAACCTGATTTGCAACATTTGCCTGCAATAAAGACTATATTTGATCTGTTATCAGACAGAGATCTGTTATCAGACAGAGATCAGTCCTTGGGGACTTTAACATTCCAGATTGCAATTGAACAACAAGTTTTGATTCAAATTCTCTGCTGCCCTCACGGCAACACGACCTTTTTGACGGTTTGTTCGATATTTCATTGTCGCAGGTTAATCATGTCTTAAGCTGTAGTAACAGATCATTAGAGGTATGCATTGTCTCCTATCCATCCAGAGTGAATCTAGGCAAGACACAACCACTTTCTTTTTCTGAAGATTCTTATCATCCTACTCTTGAAGTGACATTTGATTTTGGTGCATGTATCGATAAACAAGAAAAACTGTGTAAGAAAAGCAGTTTTTAACTTATTAAAAATGTTTATTTCTAAATTTGATTGGTCGGAATTGTATGTGTCTACATATTTCAGTAGCGCCCAATATGTTTAGGCCATGGATTTTACAAAAAAATCCTGGTATATTAGGTTTGACTATTCCTTGCGAAACAGGCAGAAGGAGATATCTGCGACTCCATAAGGTATATATATTCTTACTTAGAGCCGAGTCGATCTAGCCATGTCTGTCTGTCCGTCTGTCTGTCTGCCAGTATGTATGAGCATCTGATTCTCAGCAATTAAAAAAGCGAGAGACTCCAAATATGGCATAAATATTCCTGTATATCCTAAGCAGTAAACTTTATTTTCAAGGGTACCAAGCCCACCGCCCTCCGTTTTTTTTTTTTTCCCCTTGCAGAGGGTATATTAATTTTAGCCAGAAGTTTGAAACGCACCTTAGGAGACATTTCCGACCCTATAAAGTATATATATTCTGAATCAGCATTACCAGAGGAGTCGAAAAATGGATGTCCGTCTGTCCGTCTGTCCGTCCGTCCGTCCGTCCGTCCGTCCGTCCGTCCGTCCGTCCGTCTGTTGCAACGCAAACTAGTCTCTCAGTTTTTGAGCTATCTTCATGAAATTTGGCACACAAGCTTCTTATTGCTGTAGGCTGTAAATAAGTCAAATCTTATTCTTATTACGTTCTTAATGTGCTGTCAAAATTGTATCAAAATCGGACCACTATAACATATAGCTGCCATGGGAACAATCGGCTGAAATCAGGGTTTTTGTATGCAAACCTGTTTTATTTTTGGAAATACCGCACTTTATCAATACTTATTAATGTTACACAGTAACCCGCCCTTAGTTTTTCCATTTAAATATCTCAGACGTTTATATTCTATAGCTGTTATAGGAACAATCAGATCGGACTGATATATCGTATAGCTGTCATGGAGCCTATCGGCCGATTTTCGTTATATTTCAAGATATAGCTATCAGGCTTACCACATCCAAATCTAAGTGTGTCCCTAATAATAAAGTTCGAAATCGAACTTTTATAACTTATAACGATCAACGATCGGCCTAATGAAGGTTCATGTTGCAATTTTATGGAAATCTGAGTACTATTACATGTAGCTGTTAAACAAAAAATCATATAGCTGTTATTCAAACGCGTTTTTGAATGAGAACTTTCCAAATTTAGATTTAAGACCAATAGATCCTTTACAACACAAAGACATTCGACCAAATGCTGTTTCTAAGAATGGTATACTGATATATGCGAAACAAAATATATCGGAAAACATAACATTCTCATATGAAACAGTTACAGTTAATAATGTAAGAAATATATACCAGTCCATAACATTTAAATACTTGCATACAATAGTCATAGTTGTTTATAGGAATCCAGCTTTTCCTATTACAAGGTTTCGAAATGAAATCAGAAATGATGTTGAAAGGCTAACGTCAGCTGAAAATAATACAAAAATGGTAATATTAGGAGATTTAAACATTTGCCGATCAACAACCACTGATCGGCTCGAGTCTACTTTAAATAATAAGGGGTTATATTCATTGTTAGATGTGCCAACAACAAAACATTTAACTCAAATTGATTGGATATTTTGTGATAACACAGTAAGCGGTGCTGCCGCAATCACTTATCAAACTCCATATAGTCACCATGACGGCGTGTTCCTTAGCTATAATCACTAATTTAATAATTTATTTTTAAATATTTAGTTAATTAATTTATTTTATTATTGTAAATAAAGAATATATGTGCAATGTTGTTTAAGGTATTGTAAATATTCCTCCTCGAGGATTGCGACCTTGCCGTGGTGAGGAGGCTGAGTATTCGAAATTATAAGAGGTTGATATAATCGATGTACTGTTATAATTGTTCAATAAATACCACAGAAACCAGCAGCAATCCAAAGATATTTTATATTTTGTATAACTGCAAGGGTATGAAACCTTCGGCAAGCCGAAGGTAGCCTTGCTTTCTTGTTTTTTTTTTGCTTTTTTTATTATTTATTGAATCTTCCCTTTGTGTTAAGAGACTAACAATAAGTGTTCAAATCTTAATCTAACTTAATTAACTTTCACTTAGTGATAGTTTTTTCATTAATGCCCTAATAAGTTTATTGCTGGGCTGGGAGGTCGTTGCGGTGCAGCCGGCTTTGACTGCATACTCGGATTAGTTTTCTTGCGAGGGGATTTGTATGGGTGGTCAGCTTTTCTTTATATTTCATTTTTTTTCTCAGCTATTACTTCGATTACTAATTTGATTTTTAGGTCTCTGTGTATGTCTTCGTTCCGAAGGTACCACGGCGCTCCAGTGATAGTTCTCAGAATTCTTGACTGTGCTCGCTGAATAATGTCTATGTTACTTCTGGATGCGTTGCCCCACAGCTCGGAGCCATAAGTCCAGATAGGTTTTAAGACGGAGTTGTATAGAAGAGCTTTGAACTCCAGACTAAGTGGAGAGCGAGCATTTATGAGCCAGTGGAGGTTCCTTGCTTTAAGTTTAAGATGTATCGATTTGGCTTCTATATGTTTGCGCCAAGTGAGCCGCCTGTCCAGATGAATACCCAGATATGTTACCTCGTCGGCTTGTGGAATGCATATGTTATTCAAGACCAGTGGTGGGCATGTTTGTTTGTTTAAGGTAAAGGTAACCTGCTTGCATTTTTGAACATTTATTGAAATTCTCCAGTCGGCAAGCCATCGTTCTACAGATGTTAAGTGTCGGGATAGGAGTGCCGTGGCTTTTGTTGGGCATTTGGAGCGACTGAGTATCGCGGTATCATCAGCGAACGTGGAGGTTGTTAGATTGTAGTCTGTGGGGAAATCCGCCGTATACAGGGTGTATAAGATTGGACCCAGTACACTGCCTTGCGGCACTCCAGCTTCGATTGCGCAATCGCGTGAGGTGCTTGTATCGCATCTTATTGCAAACACTCTGTTATATAGGTATGACTTCAGAAGCTTATGTGTGTTTTGGGGCAACAGCTTGATTATTTTAAACAAAAGTCCATCGAGCCACACTCTGTCAAATGCCTGCGCGACGTCTAGAAAAATGGCTGTGCAGTATTCTCGATGTTCAAAAGCAGTACGATGTGTTGGAAGTGTGTTGTTTATTCTAAGATGAGGGCTAATCCGTAGGAGTAGCATTGTTTCAAACAGCTTTGAGAGACATGTTAGTAAGCTTATCGGTCTATATGATGATGGCTGCGTTTTATCTTTTCCTGGCTTTGGAATCATTACTATGGTCGACTTTTTCCATTTTTGAGGGAAGTATCCAAGCTTGGCGATTGCGTTGAACAACAAGCAGATGTGAAGAATAGCACACTTTGGGAGTTCAATGAGCATTCTTGGAGTTATTAGGTCGTAGCCAGGCGATTTTCTTGGGTTCATTTGCTCTTTGATAACCTTTGCTAATTCACATGGTCGGAATTCAATGGGTTCTTGAGGATCTAGATTGGCTGCTATTAAAGGAGGGGAATAAATGTGTTGGTAGAGGGATTTGGTCGGAATACATTTTGTAAATGGTCAGCGAAAGCACTGGCTCTTTCCTCATCACTTCGAAACCAGGTGCCAGAGGGACTTCGTAGTGGCATAATTGGCGCTATTGGAGTCTTTAGGTTTCTGTGAGCTCTCCACAGAGGGTACTTAGTGCTGGTGGGAGAGAGTTGCTCGATATATGAACGTTGGCTGTTTTTTTCCTCTTGTTTAAGAGCATTGGTAAGCCTGCGTGTGGCTATTTTAAGCATGTGCTTTGTAGTTGGTGATCTATTAGACTGCCAATCCCTTCGTAGGCGTCGTTTATCTAATACCAGCCGCTCGATTTCGCGATTAGTTTTGATGTAGTTTGGTTTTGCATACGTCACTGGCGGGGTTGAAGCCTTTGCAGCCGAAACTAAAATATTTCCAAGAGTTTCCATTGACTTTCTATATCCTCCTTTGTAGATAATGCCGTCGTTAGTTCTATGTGTGAACAGACATACTTTTGATACCTTGACCAGTTTGTTCTAAAATTTGTGAGTCTATACGGTGGGTCGACGAAGTGGGGGCGAGTTAGCATATTTAGAAAAACAGGTGAGTGATCTGATGATAAATCTGCTAGTGCTTCGGCGGTGACCATGTTGCGAGGGACATGTTTAGTAATTGCAAAATCGATCAGGTCTGGGATTTTTCTTGGGTCTGCTGGCCAGTATGTAGGCTTACCCGGGTATACATAGTCTAGCTTGTTTTCTGGCTTCGTAAGCGCATTGTACAATTGCTTACCCTTTGGCGTCACAAGTCGAGATCCCCAATGGGTGTGCTTGGCGTTATAGTCACCCGCTGCGATGAACCTGTCACCTAGTGTGTTAAAGAATTCCATGAATTGATCCTCAGAGATTGGAAAGCGCGGTGGGCAGTAGACTGCGGCTAGAGTCGTTGAACCATTGTTGAGTTGTAAGGCTATGGACGTAGATTGTAAGTAGTTTTTGTCAAAATTGTTTAAGTGGTGGTGTTTTATGCGATTTCTGATGAGTATTCCAGTGCCTCCATGAGCTTTACCATCTGGATGATTTGTACCATAGAACAAGTATCCTGGTATATACAAATTTTATTTATTTGTGAGGGGCGTTTCTGATAGTGGCATTACGTCGATGTTTTTGTCGTTAATGAATTGCGTGAGTTCTTGTGTATGCCGTGAAACGCTATTTGCGTTCCACAGAGATATCCGTAGGGAAGCCATTATGGGGATTTTGAAGATACAAGAAGTTGAATCAGGATATTTTGGTTTTCATGAGCTCTTGCAAAGTATTTTGCATGAACGTCATAAAGTCTTTCATGCTTTGCTGTAGGGATAGCATCATAGCTTCGATGCCACTTTGTTGAGTTTGTTGGATGTTTGTCGGTGTATGTTCGGAATGAGCAGTTCTTGTCGGTGGGGCGGGCACTTCTAGTCCGGATTTTAGGGCGCTAGCGAAAGAAATTGTTGGAGTAGTGCTTGGGACAGTTAGGGGTGGTTGAAAAATCGGTTGCGGAGAGTAGAAATTGACTTTGTTGTATGTATGTGCTGTGGCAATACGTTTGTTTAGGCGGCTCTTCAATTCTTTGTACACCACACAGCCTCTGTAGTTTGCAGTATGTTTTTCCCCGCAGTTACTACATTTCTTCACAGACTTATCGTCCTTGTTTTTGGGGCAGTTAGTGGTAGTATGAGGTTCGCTACAGACAACACATACGGACTTAAGGGTGCAGTATGCCTTGGTGTGGCCGTATTCTTGGCAATTAGTACATTGAACTGGATTGATACGTTTGTGCGGCTCCTCCACGGTGATCCTCCGATGTAGCAAGTACTGTAAATTGTATATTGGGTGCACTTCGTTTTTCTTTAGTGCCTGAAGCTCTGGTTCGAGTTCTATTTTGAATAGTGGCTGCGGAACTTTGTCTTTGTTTAAAATATTAATAGCTGTTTTTGCAGAAAAGTTTTTGACCTTCAGAGCCTCAATTATCTCAGCTGGTGTCACTGTTGCTTCAATGCCCTTAAGTACTACCTGTAGCCCTTTGCAACTTTTTAATTGGTATGTGTAGTAGTTTTTACCAGCATCATTTAGGTATTTAGTCACTATACGGTGGTCTGCTTCTGTTTGGATCTGTAGTTTTATTTCATGAATATTTCCTTTTTTAAGTGGGATAATGTGGAATTTGCTGTCACCAATCAAAGCAACGAGTTTATTTACAAGTGCATTTGTACTTTGTTCTCGTATGAAAATTGGTGGAGGCCTGGTCTTTTTTGGTTCCCCTACCGTTTTTTCGTTGGGTTGTTCGGTCGCAGAATCAGCCAAGATAGCATATCGGTTTGAATTATTTACTGCAGAGTTTTCATTGCCGTTGTTGGTTCGATTGATTTTGGGTTGATTACCCGCCTTATTGTTTTGAGGGCTGAGTTTTCTCTTGATTTGGATGTAGCGATCCATGCCAGTCTGCACAGTCGAAATCGACTTCTGCTTTTGTTTTGATTCTTCTTTGCGTGCATTATTGTTGTTGCAAACGGTCAGTGCTGCTGAATTATTTACAGCTGGCACAGCGATAATTAGTTGGGCCGCTGACGAAGTTGTTGTTGTGGTAGCAGTGACAGTTGCCAGTGAGGTCACTGCACTCGTTATTGCAGTGTTACAGTTACCCGGAATGGTCGTTTGGCGCTGCGAGAGGAGCGGGGTAAGAGAGGCGGTCTCTTCGCTCCACGACTTGTGAGCCGAAGCAGGCAGAGAGGGAGAGCAAGAACGCGGTCTGTCGTTCTCTGAGGGCAAAAGTTTCGAGTTAGTTGAAGGTGAGGGTGCTCGATCACCGATTTGCGGTGAGACGAAAGAAAAGTATGCATTGTTGCGTTGTATAGAGAGCTGGCGCTCGTCTTGTTCACATTGTCGCTGAGAACGTATGTCGTTTTGATTCATTGTTCTAAGTCCACATATAACAATTACCAGAACAATATGGAATAATTATTTATTTTAGTAAATAATTACTATAGTCAATAAGTGTTAGTTGTGCGAACTGCACTTTACACTTTGTGTTTAACTTTCACTATACTGTTGTAGTTTTTAGAACTTGCTATTCGTAGCTTGAAAGAAACACGTCTGCACTCGCCGACGTTCGATCGAAAATTTCGAAATTTAATTTCATATGCGATTATTAAGCAAAGTATTGAAGTCTTAACTTTCTGCTTTGGCAAACATCTAGATATATACTTTGTGAATTATTATTATGAATTATTATACAATTTGCAACAAGATCGGATAATAACCAAGAAGTTACGCAAGTTAACGTTTTCTATTGATTTGTGAGGCCTTGCCTGCATTCTGCTGCCAGCCATGTGCGTTTCGATCTTTTTATGCGAAAATGGTTATGTGTGTGTATAAGATGGAAATAGTAACTTAGCCAAACAGCGAATAGTTGCAGCGATAGTCAAATGTGTAGGGCAGCTGAATCAGCACACCAGTGACACTGCCGCTGCTATCATTCTTTACCAGTAGTCACAAGATCAGCAGCACAAAAAAGTGTCTCTGTTTAGCCCTTGGAGCTAGTCTCACCTTTGGCCGATCCTCCATCTGTGATCTCTATTCCTGTGAGACGGCAAATATTAATTACCAAACCGATAGTCCCCCAGGCAACCTCGCCTTTGGGATTATCTGCTCAACCTGATCCCACTGGTCCTATATCTAAGCCTGTCAATGGAATTCCACCGAAGAGGCATATATTTGTTTCGAGGCTTGCCCTTGATCTAACATCAGATGTCATGATTTATATTAAAGCCAAATTTCAAGGTCATGATGTTAAGGTGGAACAATTTAAATTTTCATATGCATGCATATATCATCTTTTAAAATTAGTGTCTCAAATGATTTATTTAACCAGATGTGCTCAGCTAACTTTTGGCCTAGTTAAAGAATTTAAACTAAAGAAAAGAAAAAATCGGCAACCGATTGGACCTTCTTTGCCAAACCAGGCCACTACTTCAAAAAATGCGACGACAAAAAACTAATTAAAACTTTAATATTATCCTATCAAAACGTAAGGGGCTTGCTTGTACAAATGTTCGGTACGAGCAGCAGCCGGCGCGCTGCTTTGAGCAGTTGACGTCGACGTCGACGTTGCATCGTGTCGCTTTACTGTTTACGCGCGTTTATGTGTGTGTGAGCGAGTAAGCCTAAGCCTGTCACGGGAATTCCACCGAAGAGGCACATATTTGTCTCGAGGCTAGCCCCTGATCTCACATCTTCAGATGTTATGGCTTATATCCAAGCCAAATCTCAAGCCCAAGATTTAAAGGTGGAACAATTTAAGTTTTCATATGAAAGGGATATATCATCCTTTAAAATTAGTGTCTCTAGCGATTTATTTAACCAAATCTGCTCAGCTAACTTCTGGCCCGATCATATTGTGGTTAAAGAATTCGAAGCAAAGAAAAAAAAGAATCGTCAACCGATTAGACTACCTTTGCCAGACCAAGCCACCACTTCCAAAAATGCAACTTCAAAAAACTAATAAAATTTTTAACATTAACCTACCTAAACGTAAGGGGCCTGCGTAGCAAGCTACCTACGTTATTCTTAAATAGCCTTTCGTTTGAATCCCATGTGCTTGTGTTCACTGTGACTTGGTTAAAATCTGAGATTATATGCTCGGAAATTTTTCCAAGCAAGTTCACAACTTATAGGTTTGATCGTCATGATCGGCGGGGAGGCGGAGAAATAA
Source organism: Zaprionus kolodkinae (assembly GCA_018901885.1). Taxonomy (NCBI): domain Eukaryota; kingdom Metazoa; phylum Arthropoda; class Insecta; order Diptera; family Drosophilidae; genus Zaprionus; species Zaprionus kolodkinae. The sequence goes on along the minus strand of JAEIFM010000230.1, from coordinate 178,832 downwards.
TTGTGGTAAATTCTGATATCGCGTCAGAACATTTACATCGGGAAATTCAATATGATATTGAATTCATTTGTGTAAGATTACACCTTCACGGTTATCAGGTTTACATAACCTGCTGATACATCTCAATTGTCTTCAATTTGTTATCTAACAAAGACCATCTCATAGTCCTTAGCGACTTTAACATACCTGAGTGTAGTTGGACACGAAGTGATGAGGCAAAGTGCCTGATGCCCTTACAACAACACGAACTTATTGATAGCCTGCATGACATTTCACAGCTGCAGGTTAACCACGTCCCAACTTGCTGAATCGAACACTTGGTTTATGTTTTGTCTCCGATCAGAGTATGGTAACTTTGACTAGAGTCCCTACCAAAAGATCCCTATCATCCAACATTCGAAGTTGTTTTTGAAACTGGATTAAAAGTATTGAGCGAGCACGTTGTTTTCGTAAAGCCGATTTTGCTTAAATTAATTATCTTATTTCAAGTTATGACTGATCTAATTTGTATCAATTTAATAATATGATATGGCTCTTAATATATATTATAAAACATTAAATATCATTAAAAAAACAAGAAAGCAAGGCTACCTTCGGCTTGCCGAAGGTTTCATACCCTTGCAGTTATACAAAATATAAAATATCTTTGGATTGCTGCTGGTTTCTGTGGTATTTATTGAACAATTATAACAGTACATCGATTATATCAACCTCTTATAATTTCGAATACTCAGCCTCCTCACCACGGCAAGGTCGCAATCCTCGAGGAGGAATATTTACAATACCTTAAACAACATTGCACATATATTCTTTATTTACAATAATAAAATAAATTAATTAACTAAATATTTAAAAATAAATTATTAAATTAGTGATTATAGCTAAGGAACACGCCGTCATGGTGACTATATGGAGTTTGATAAGTGATTGCGGCAGCACCGCTTACTGTGTTATCACAAAATATCCAATCAATTTGAGTTAAATGTTTTGTTGTTGGCACATCTAACAATGAATATAACCCCTTATTATTTAAAGTAGACTCGAGCCGATCAGTGGTTGTTGATCGGCAAATGTTTAAATCTCCTAATATTACCATTTTTGTATTATTTTCAGCTGACGTTAGCCTTTCAACATCATTTCTGATTTCATTTCGAAAACTTGTAATAGGAAGAGCTGGATTCCTATAAACAACTATGACTATTGTATGCAAGTATTTAAATGTTATGGACTGGTATATATTTCTTACATTATTAACTGTAACTGTTTCATATGAGAATGTTATGTTTTCCGATATATTTTGTTTCGCATATATCAGTATACCATTCTTAGAAACAGCATTTGGTCGAATGTCTTTGTGTTGTAAAGGATCTATTGGTCATAAAATCTAAATTTGGAAAGTTCTCATTCAAAAACGCGTTTGAATAACAGCTATATGATTTTTTGTTTAACAGCTACATGTAATAGTACACAGATTTCCAAAAAATTGCAACATGAACCTTCATTAGGCCGATCGTTGATCGTTATAAGTTATAAAAGTTCGATTTCGAACTTTATTATTAGGGACACACTTAGATTTGGATGTGGTAAGCCTGATAGCTATATCTTGAAATATAACGAAAATCGGCCGATAGGCTCCATGACAGCTATACGATATATCAGTCCGATCTGATTGTTCCTATAACAGCTATAGAATATAAACGTCTGAGATATTTAAATGGAAAAACTAAGGGCGGGTTACTGTGTAACATTAATAAGTATTGATAAAGTGCGGTATTTCCAAAAATAAAACAGGTTTGCATACAAAAACCCTGATTTCAGCCGATTGTTCCCATGGCAGCTATATGTTATAGTGGTCCGATTTTGATACAATTTTGACAGCACATTAAGAACGTAATAAGAAAAAGATTTGACTTATTTACAGCCTACAGCAATAAGAAGCTTGTGTGCCAAGTTTCATGAAGATAGCTCAAAAACTGAGAGACTAGTTTGCGTTGCAACAGACGGACGGACGGACGGACGGACGGACGGACGGACGGACGGACGGACAGACGGACATCCATTTTTCGACTCCTCTGGTAATGCTGATTCAGAATATATATACTTTATAGGGTCGGAAATGTCTCCTAAGGTGCGTTGCAAACTTCTGGCTAAAATTAATATACCCTCTGCAAGGGTATAAATATATGTTTGTGCCTCTACATGCTACAAAAATTATTTGACTCGTTGCGGGATACAGTTCCGACAAAATCCCAGACAGTTCTATAAATTTGTTAATATGAAGCGTAAGTCATCTGCCTATCTATCTAACCTATCGTTTGAAAGTGCAAATGCTTGATGCTTTTTGAATATAAAGATCTTTTTATACCCTTCGACCATTGAAAATGGTCAAAAAAGGTTATACTAACTTTGTGCAAAATGTATGTAACAGGCATAAGGAGGCGTGGCAGACCCCATAAAGTATATATATTCTTGCTCAGGATCACTAGCCGAGTCGATTGAGACATGTCCGTCTGTCTGTCCGTCTGTCCGTCTGTTTGTTTGAGACAACAGATCTTAGCTATTAAAAAAGCTAGAGACACCAAGTTTGGTATGAAGATTCCTATATATCCGGGGCAGGTGAAGTTTATGTCAAATGTTTGATGCGACGCCCACCGCCCCCGCAAATCGGTAATTTACGATTATTAAGCAAAGTATTGAACTTATAAAGTTCGGAATGTATAAAGCTGAATATAATATGAACATATCCTCCAAATAACAATCCGATCGGACTAAAAACACAGAAGTTATTAACGTCGACGTTTTTAGTACAAATGTTCGGTACGAGCGGCAGCCGACGCGCTGCTTTGAGCAGTTGACGCCGACGTCGACGTTGCGTCGTGTCGCTTTACTCTTTACGCGCGTCGCTGTGTGAGTGCGAGCGAGTAAGCTATATGTACTAGAAGTATTTGTGCAGAATTCTCTGTTTAAAATTATGAGTGTGGTTACACGTTTGTAACGGATTTGGAAAATTGGGAGAAGGGTATCTTACTGTCGGGCGCCCGACTGTAGCCTTACCCACTTGTTATACCCTTCGACCATTGAAAATGGTCAAAAAAGGGTATACTAACTTTGTGCAAAATGTATGTAACAGGCATAAGGAGGCGTGGCAGACCCCATAAAGTATATATATTCTTGCCAGGATCACTAGCCGAGTCGATTGAGACATGTCCGTCTGTCTGTCCGTCTGTCCGTCTGTTTGTTTGAGACAACAGATCTTAGCTATTAAAAAAGCTAGAGACACCAAATTTGGTTTGAAGGTTCCTATATATTCGGGGCAGGTGAAGTTTATGTCAAATGTTTGATGCCACGCCCACCGCCCCCGAAAATCGGTAATTTACGATTATTAAGCAAAGTATTAAACCCATAACTTTTGCTTTGGTATGTATAAAGCTGAATGCATTATAAACATATGCTTCAAATAACAATCCGATCGGAACAATAATACAGAAGTTATTAAAGTCAACGTTTTCAGTACAAATATTTGGTACGAGCAGCAGCCGACGCGCTGCTTTGAGCAGTTGACGCCGACGTCGACGTTGCGTCGTGTCGCTTTACTCTTTACGCGCGTCGCTGTGTGAGTGTGAGCGAGTAAGCTATATGTAGTAGAAGAATTTGTGCAACATTTTTGTTTGAAATTATGAGTGTAGTTACACGCTTGTAACGGATTTTAAAAATTGGGAGAAGGGTATCTTACTATCGGGCGCCCGACTGTAGCCTTACCTACTTGTTTTTCTGTTCTATTTGTATCTTCTTTTAAAATTGATGTTAACGAAGTTTTATCTTATTTAAGGCCAGTTAAAATCTTAAGTGATATTTTGCATCAATATACAACAAAAACGTCAAATCTGGTTGGATGTATTGAATTTCTTAATAAATATGTGAAGCATTATACAGGCGTCTCTTATACACATTCATTCTGTTAAGTTATAACTGGAAGACACTGAAAGCAAATTAACAATATCCAATTATAACCGCGTGCAACTTTCATAGTGAAAGCAAATTTGAGACTGTGAGGCGTGTTTTTTTCGCATAGTTGTAGCGGGTATACCACAGTCGGGCGCGCTCGACTGTAGCCTTTCCGACTTGTTTTCTATTAATCCATATGCCCACTCATTCATTGTCCTCCTGAACATTATTTTCTCCCCTAATTGACAAGGTGTATGTGTCATTGTATTACGATCATAGAATTGTTTCTGTTTTGATCTTTTCATTTTAATTTTTCCTATAGTATCCTTTTCACTAATATTGTTGCGGCACAAACTTGATTTTGCGATAGGTTACTTTGTTTTGCAATTTCTTCCAAAGAATAACTCACACGGTGAAGCTTGCATACTAGCTATGGGTGTACTGTTATATTCTAGAATGTTATATTGGTACAGTTCAATATCTTTAGCACATCGTTATAGGATATTCTTTGCAATAGCTACCCCTTTTTCACCTAGTCCATTGCTTTGAGGATAATGTGGACTAGAGAATTGTAATGTTGTGCGCATTAGCAAATTCCTTAAAGTCAATTGAATTAAATGGATTGTTGTCACTTTTTATTTTAGTTGGATATCCCAAACTATCGAATACTTCCCGCAGTTCAGATGTTACTTGCTTAACAGATTTGTTTTTAAGTTTTCTTGCAATTAGGAAATTTGAGTAACTGTCGAATATTGACAAAAAATCCACCCCCTCAAATTCAAATATGTCTATGCCCACTATATGAAATGGGCATTCTGGCATATCATTCTCAATTAGAGGTTCTTTCTGATTCGTTCTCCTAAACTTCTCACAGATACGACACGATTCCACCGATTTCTTAATTTAAGTGCTCATATTTGGACACTAAAAGCACTCTCTTGCTCTAGCCAGTGTTTTTTCTTTTCCTAGATGAGCACTATGTACTTGTTTTATTATTTGTGGTTGTAATCCCTTAGGTACAATTAGTCTGCACGTTCTCATTAGTTCTCATAAGTTCTCGAAATGAAGTTCACTCTTGATTTTATGAAATCGCTGACCAAAATAGTTTAGTTTATGGTATGAGGGCCAGCCATTTTGAACAAACTCAACAATTTTGCTATAATCTTCATCTGTATTTAATATATCTCTGTAAACGTTAAAGTTTGACTCCGATAGACAGACTGCTTTAGTGATTATATGAATTACATTTGAAAGGCCTTGAACTTCATTTTCTTCTATGAGTTGTACTCTTGAAAAACTATCTGCAATTAACATTTCTTTCCCAGGTTTGTATTGTACCTTTATATTTGGATATTTGAGTAGGTATAACAACATGCATTGTAATCGCATCGTTACTGAGTCTATATCCTTTTTCATCAGTATTTCTTACGGATTATGGTCACTTTCTACTAAGAATTCTCTTCCGTACACGAAGTAGTGAAACCTCTCACAAGCAAACACTATTGCTAACAATTCTTTTTCTATCTGCGCCTATTTTTGTTCACTCTTTGACAATGTTCTAGAAGCGAAACACACAGGGCGACTATCCTGGATCAGAACAAATCCCAAACCATCTTTGGAAGCATCAGTTTGAATTGTTACTGGTTGATTCTTATCATAAACAGCTAACACCGGCTCTTCCAAAATTGTTTTTGTGAGGTTCTGGAGTTCGTTTTCGTGTTCTTTACTCCACGAAAATTTAACATTATTTTTTGTAAGCTTCCTTAAATTTGCTGATCTAGCTGATAAATCTGGAATAAACTTGGCGAGATACTTGAAAAGACTTAAGATTCTCAATACTCCTGCTTTATCAGTTGGAGTTTCAATATCTCTGATTGCTTCCAGGTGCTTTTTCCGCGGTTGAATTTTGTTTTCCGATATGATATGCCACTTGTTCTTGCCTATACTGTACTTTATCTTGATTAAAAAACGTTAACCGTGCGCGAGTGCAGACGTCTCACAATTGTGCTCCGTGAATTTAACAATCTCAACAGTGTAAAACTCTATATAAAGCTAGTCGGAAAGACTACAGTCACGCGGTGACTGTAAGAGGCCATGGATTTTCAGTTTACGTTTATATACCATAAAATACATTTAGTGACATATCCATTCTACACCCACACTTTAAACTCCCCAATTCCACACATACACGCACATTATTGTAAAACGCACATACACACATTAACGTATAAGCACAATATGTAATCAAAGAACGAGAGCCCTTCGATTAACTTTGGTTCCCACAGATCATAAATCTAAAAACAATAACAAATAATTGCTCGAACCCGATCACCCAAATAATTGTCCCCCAATTCGATCACTTGGCTAGCCCCAATGTTTACAGCGAGCCAACTGAAATAATAAAGCTTCATCACCCAAATAATTGTCCCCCAATTCGATCACTTGGCTAGCCCTAATGTTTACAGCGAGCCAACTGAAATAATAAAGCTTCATCACCCGGGTCTCCGCCCAAAGTTTACAGCGAGCCAACTGAAATAACAAAACTTTATCACCCGAGTTTCCGCTCAGGCACTTGTCTCAGGATTCTCCAATTACCTCTATTTTTCGGGAACCTATCCCTCTCTCAATGAGAGAACATTAAAGTCAAATCAGCCAAACTCTCTTAAAGAGAACATTAGAATCAAAATTAGCCAAACTCTCTTAAAGAGTTTGCTCTCTTAACACCCACTTTGCCTATATAAACCCAGGCACGCATCTAAGCAGCAGTTCAGTTTAGTTCAGTAAACTTTCAGTTTACTCCCGAGCACCGAGTACGCTATCAACAGCGATAGCTCACTAAAGTCTGTTATCAAACCCTAGATAATCCAAAGGCTCTAGTTCTTCCTTTGAAAGAAATAAAAAAAAGTGTTTAACTAATAAACTTAAAACAACTGTGTTTTTATTTTTTTTGTTAAACCCTCGGTCTGAATTCGTTAATGGTGCAGCGGGTAGGATAAAAAGAAAAAGTTGTGCGACTCGTTTACCAATATCAATCTAGTGATAAAAGATCCTTATACGACCAAGCGTATCTTTTTGTGATTGAACCACGCGAATCAGCGCTAAGGTAAAAGTGCATCGTAATACAATTAAATCGTTTTATCCGCCAAAGAACTTCACGTAAAGTCGGTGATTTACACGCAATAGTCAATCTACTGCATACAAAGAACAATAAAAGTGTTAAAACAACCAACCATAAAAGTGTAAAAACAACCAACAACAAAAAAACTCTGCTAAAACAAAAACAACAAATTCATGGCAACCGAACAAATTCAACTGTTGTCGGAGCCCACCTGAATCAGGCGTTAGGTCAAATTAGACAAATACCTGCATTCAGCGGAAACACTCAAGAGCTCAGTGCCTTTATCAAAAGGATCGAGTTCGTACTTCAGTTATACCCAACAAGTGACACCAGACAGAAGCATGTGTTCTTCAGTGCAATCGAGATGCAACTCGCAGGAGATGCCCAACGCGTATCCCAACTATCCGGAGCCAGAAGCTGGCCAGACCTGATGAATGCCCTTATCAATGAGTACAAAACCCAGACACCATGTGAGGAGCTGCTAAGACGTCTCTACAACACACCCTTCCCTGGAAATATCCGTAAGTTCGTCGAAGATTTAGCAACTAAGTAATTTATCATATCAAACAAACTCATGTTAGAGAACGATATTAATAACACCATAGTTTACACAAATGCGTTAAACACTACAATTAAAACTGAAATCAAGAGAAAGTTACCTGATAGGCTATTTATGACTCTTGCTAGATCCGATATATCAACAGTATCCAAACTCAAACAAGTAGCGCAAGAAGAAGGCGTATACGAAGTAACTTACAACGACCGAACAAAACCCCAAAATAATTCTAATTCAAACCCTTCCCAAAACTCAAGAGTAAAGGACAAAATCAAAATTTCGTGAGCAATGCAACGCATGTCACAAATAAATCTTACCCAAGCACTAGTTCCAAACCAGTGGAATCAAGCCCACAAGTTTTCAGTGAATTTAAGCAAAAACTAAATTTAGGTAGAGCCCAAAACTCCCTTAATCACCAACAACAAGGTAGCAATAAACCAAACCCCCAGTTAAAAGGCAAAGAGAAAGTGCTAGTGGCCAACACAAAATGGACACAGGCGAAAATTTTCTTCAACCAGCCTCGGAATCGGAAAGCGACTCAGAGGAAGAGGAAACCCATTCTTAAAAAATTAAAATGAATAATATTACCCTTAGATGCCTAGTAGACACTGGTTTATCTATCAATATTATGAAACAAAATTTTTTTAATTTCCCAACCAAACCTTCTAAAGTAAAAGTCCACACTATAAATGGCACCATAGTATTAAACCAACGCGTTTCATTGCATTCAAGCAAACTATGTCCTACTAAACAAACTTTCTTTATTCACAATTTCTCAGAAAAATATGACTTACTGTTAGGTAGAAATTATTTAGAGTCAACTAATGCTCAAATTAACTACTCAACTCAAACGGTCAATAAAAATGGATATCCATTAAAAATGTGGTACGACCACACCCAAACAGATGAGTCCAAGGCTACCAATGGGATACGGACGCGATTTAGAAGCGCTGCGCGAAATTCTTTTATTAACGAAGTGAGCTTGGTCAGAACAACTGGTTGCCTTGCAGATCCACATAGTGGCGATGTGCAGTTGTTCTGCTACGCGATTAAAGCGATTAAAACGAAACGCGAGTTACAATAAGTTGCAAATTAAATTTTTGCAATTTCATTGTTGTGCCCAGTTGCTGAGGGTCAGCTGTTAGGGCTGCAAAGAAACTCGCTGCAGAGGTGATCCGACTCGAGCGGCGTTGCCAGATCGACGGCGCTGCCAGATCTGCTCTGGTGATCTACAAGGGCGCGAAAGCATATAATTCAAATTTTGATTTGAATTTCAATTCGAATTTAATTTAAATTTAAATTCAATTCTTAATTTAAATTTAAATCTGAATTTGGGTTTAAAATTAAATTTGAATTCCGTTTTTTCGAGTAAATCTAATCGGAGAGAGCGAAGCAACTATAATAGTTGCAGAAATTTAAATTTGGGTTTAAACTTTCCTTTCGGAGTGGACCAATTGTAGAAAGGGAAAAGGCTCAAAAGTCGCGGACAGACTGAAAATCATCCTCTCACCATTTCGGTGCCTAAGAGAGGCTCTGGTGTCCGAAAAGGGGCGGAATAAACCCCCATCAACGCCTAGGGGAAATCCGTGGCCTACGCGGGACCCTCTCTACTTTTTGGTACACGAAGACTGAAAAGCTTAAACCGCTATCGCTGGACTATAAATGGATACTCCAGCGGGGGGCACTGCCCCCACAGACGTCGACCCATTCAGGAGAAGTTCCAGAATGTCGAGGTCTCCTACAAGAGGATCAGGAAGTTTGGTGCAAGGAGCCATGATCACCGGGCCAGCGGCTGCGACTGTGGAACGAGCATCACCCAGTCACCGCAATGCTGTAGTGGTGGACATCTTGGCCCCAACACCTAGTAACTCCACAATGGACGTTATTAGCGTGCCGACGCACAATGGGGGAGGAAAATCTCCAAATGTATCGCCAATACGGCCTGTAGACCTAGGCACGGCGATCCAGAACGAAGACCTGCGAAGTATACTTGCCAGAATGAGTGGAAAAATACAAGTCCTTCTATCGGCTTTCGAAACACAGCGCCATGTCACCAAAGAGACCAAGGGCGTAATTAGTGAACTCTCGGCTCTCAATAATAGAGCAACCGAGCTATACGAAGGCAACGCAAAGAAGCAACGAACTGCGACAACAGCTACGCAGACAGAGGCGCAAAAGAGTACCAAAAAGGCCACTCACGCAGTGCTAGTGGCAAAGGCCCAGACGCCCAAGGAACAAGCGCCAAAGTTGGGCAACAAAACAGGAGCAATGACCAAAAGCAGTGCAACGGAGGCAAAGCCGGTTAACTATGCATCTGTCGCCAAAAACGCTATCGCTGCAGGCGAGTGGACCACTCCTAAGCCAAAGCGCCTGCGCAAAAAGCCAGAGGCTCTTATCGTTAAGAAGACAGGAGAGGCTTCCTACCCAGATTTGATCTGCAAACTCAAAGCGGACCCGAGCCTTTGCGAATTGGGCAAACATGTTCGCAAAATACGTAGAACACAGCAAGGGGAGCTGCTGCTTGAAGTATACGGAAAGGCCTCTGAAAGCGTTCCCCAATTCAAAAAGGAACTAGAAGCGTCGGTCAAGGAAATGGCTTCTGTACGTACGGGGGCACATAAAATAGCACTATCGTGTAGCGGAATGGATGAGGCCACGACAGCAGCGGAACTCCACAGCAGTCTAGTCAAGCAATTCCAAGGCATCCAGCTAAATCCGGAGGATGTCAGGAGCCTTCGCAGAATGCGGGATGGGACTCAGACTGCGACGCTTTTACTGAGCGCGAACGATGCTATTGCGGTACTCAAGCAGGGCACTGTAACCGTAGGGTGGTCAAGATGCCGCATCATCCAAGACCTCCGGCCCACGAGATGCTACAGGTGCCTGGGATACGGACACCGAGCAACGTCCTGCAAGGCGATCGATCGGGCAGATTGCTGTTTGCGATGCGGTGAGCGAGGGCACAAGGCAAAGGGGTGTGCGGCACCACCAAACTGCCTTATTTGCAGCAGTGAGGTGGATAGGAGCCACCCGACGGGCAGTTTTGCATGCCCGACCTATAGAGCGTGCATAAAGGAAGCTAAGAGCCGTCCTAATGCAGGACGAAATTAAATTTATCCAGCTCAATGTGAACCATTGCGCAGCTGCTCAGAGCCTACTGGCTCAAACTGCGGCGGAGCGCAATGTCGACATTATGTTTCTTAGTGAACCCTACTCTCCTACGGTGGGAAATAATAATCCGATGATTACGGACGAGTCCGGCAAAGCAGCTATCAAATGTTGTAGCTCTCTACACGTGCAGGAACTGGCTGCCTCTCCGATGCGGGGAATTGCTTATGCGAAGATAAAAGGTGTACATATGTACAGCTGCTATGCTCCGCCTAGCGACAGCCCGGAACAGTTTGAGGAGATGCTAGAGCTGATGGTGAGGCATGCGAGAGAGCGTAGTCCGAAGATAATCGCTGGTGACTTCAATGCCTGGGCAGTAGAATGGGGCAGCAGGGAATCCAATTCTAGAGGCCGAGCTGTGATAGACGCGATGGAAATTCTGGACCTGATATTGTTGAACGACGGTCTCAAGCCTACGTTCAACAATGAGAGGGGAACGTCATTTATTGACATTACCTTTGTCAGCAGAGGACTAGTGGCCAACTCTAACGCTAGTTGGACGGTCCATGATGATGCGGTAACATTAAGCGATCATGCACTGATCTCCTTCAGCCTCCTACCGGTGGTCACGTCTTGGAAACGGCAGAGGAGAACAGTCGGGCAAGCATGGGACACCAGGAAGATCGATGAAGTTATGCTGGCATACCAAATTGACTCCCTGGCAATCACAAATGACCATGCAGAGACTATGGCGGCTGACCTCATGAAGAAGCTTGCAGCAACGTGCGACGCAATCATGCCAAGGAGAACTAAGGCGCAGCGCAAGCCACCTGTGTACTGGTGGAGCGCCACCTTAAGTCAACTGCGTTCTGAATGCCTTCGGGCAAGGAGAAAGGCGCAAAGAGCCAGAGGTAGCACCCAGCATGCGGAACTCCTGGAGCTTTTTAAAAGGAAACGAATCGAATTCAAGCATGGCATATCGGCTGCCAAGTCGCATGCCTACAGGGTACTGCTTGATAGTGTGGACAAAGATCCCTGGGGTCTGGCATATAAGCTAGTATCCAACAAGCTGCGGAAGAGAGAGGCAACGCCATCGGATCCTGTTGTCCTGGCTAGCATTGTTGCGGAACTTTTCCCAATGCAGACCACGGCATGGCAGCCAACAGCAGCAGTCCCTTCTCCTGATTTTCCGTGCGTCACGGAACTCGAAGTCGTGGAGGCAGCCAAGCGAATCAAGCCCAACAAAGCTCCCGGCCTTGATGGAATCCCTGGAGTAGTGGTCAAGGCAGTGGCGATGGCTAGACCTGACATATTCAGGGATACATTCCAGCAGTGCCTTACGGACGGGGTCTTTCCAATGAGGTGGAAAAGCCAAAAACTAGTGCTGCTACCGAAAGGCAAAGGACCTGCACAGGCTGCAAGCAGCTATCGCCCATTATGCCTACTTGATATTGTGGGTAAATTGCTGGAGCGAATTCTGTATTCCCGAATAGAGGCAATCACCGAGAGCATCAACGGCCTTGGAAATCAGCAGTACGGCTTCCGGAAGGGCAAGAGCACCCTGGACGCACTCACGGCGGTGAGAAATATTGCCAAGAACGCCATCGAGGGTGACAGATGGTTAGGAGGAACGAAGGAGTACTGTGCAATCGCTACGTTAGATGTAAAGAATGCCTTTAATACCGCTAGATGGCCCGTAATCCTGAGCGCCATGCATAGAATGGGTATCCCGGAGTACTTAAGGATCGTCGTTGGCAGTTATTTCAGGGATCGCGTCCTTTGGTATGATACGGAGGCAGGCCCGAAAAGGTACCGTGTGTCGGCAGGTGTTCCACAAGGATCTGTACTTGGACCGATCCTGTGGAACATCATGTACGATGGTATCCTGGGCATCAGCAGGCCAATAGGAGCGGAACTGCATTGCTTTGCGGACGACGTGGCCATAACAGCAGTAGCCAAAACCATTGTAGATCTTCAAGAGAAATGCAACGTGACAATAAGTGCGGCCATTGACTGGCTGGAGAAAGCCGGCCTAACAATTGCGGCTCACAAGACCGAGGTCGTAATGCTTAGTAGCAGAAAAAAGGTGGAGAGAATGCTGGTTTCGGTTAACGGGACACCGGTGGCCTCCCAAGCGTCCCTAAAGTACCTGGGTGTGCTGATAGACCACAGGCTATCATTTAAGGACCATGCTAGCTACGCAAGCAGGAAGGCGGCAATCACATCTGCTGCCCTTTCTAGACTGATGCCCAACGTGGGAGGTCCCAGATATCCGGCCAGGAAACTGCTAGTGGCGGTATCAAAGGCTACGCTAACCTATGCGGCACCAATTTGGAGCAACGCCACCATAAGAAGCTCTTATATGAAAGGAGCACGCTCGGTGCTACGTTCTATGGCCCTTAGGCTTATAAGAGGCTTCAGGACAGTTTCCGAAGACGCAGCTTTAGTTCTGGCAGGCTTGCCACCAATTGACCTTGAGATCAATGCCCTAAGTCAAATTCGTGAAGGTGCTACCCGACTAGAGGCTCACGAGCGGCTGATGAGAGAGTGGCAGAGCCGATGGCAAACGTCGCAACGGGGGGAGGTGGACCTACCAGCTCATCCCCGAGCTAGCGGTTTGGGTAGAGTGCCGCCATAAAAACTTGGACTACCACCTAACCCAATTCATCACGGACCATGGCTGCTTTCGGGCTTACCTACTCCGGTTCCACCATGTTGAGACAGCCCAATGCGTCTACTGCCCCGATGCGGTGGAAACTGCGGAGCATGTACTTATGAACTGTTCCAGATTTACGGCGGAGCGTGCGCAGCTAAGAGCGTTGACTGAGAATCCGCTCAACCCAAGTGAACTGTTCGCGGCTATGATGGAGAACAGTGAGGCATGGGAGCTAGGGCATACAATCATCACCAACATGATGAAACGAGTCCGAGCCGACGAGAGGGCCAACAGTTCTGGAGGCTAAAGAAGGAGAAGAGTGCCTGTGTGGTGGCGGGAGAAGAATACTACCACAGCGTACCCGGCTTGTCGTAAAAGGCGACTGAAGGGTGGAAGGACGTGCGTCTCATGGCCAACATTTAAAGAAGGGTGTGCGAGTGGCATCACATCCTGCTCATCGAAGTCATACCTTGACTGGCAGTCCCGATGAGCGCGTAAAGGACTGAAGAGCATACGGAGGTTTTTGTTTTAGTACGTAGGCATAACTCTACTTGGAGAGTTATGAATCGTGCATGCCACCTACGGACGGTAGGTGGTATCTTTAGAAGATTTTAATTTTCCTACCGTAAGGCGTTACAAAAAAAAAAAAAAAAAAAAAAAAAAAGGCTACCAATGAGTGCCCTAAGTCATCTAACACAGAGGAAACCCCTCTACTTACCCCACTAAAAATTAAGCGGAAACCCCACTTAAGAAAAGATGAGTCAACGGTCACCAATGAGTACCCCAAGTCATCTAAGTTAGAAGATCACAAGACTTCTAAAACTGAGGAATCCCCTCTTAATACACCTCCCATAGAAGAAGCCCTTCTAGAAATACCCTCTAACTACGCCTTAGACGACGAGTTAAGAGAATCCAATGTATTCAGATTGGAACATCTGAATACAGAAGAAAGGGAACAACTTTCGCATGTCTTGCTAGAATACAATGATATTCAGTACAGAGAAGGTGAAAATTTGACCTTCACAAGTACGATTAAACATTCTATTCTTACAAAGCACGAAGACCCTATTTATAAAAAACCTTATAAATACCCCCAAGCATTTGATCACGAGGTCAACAAACAAATTAACGAAATGATAAAACAAAATATAATTAGGAAATCTAAATCCCCTTATTGTTCTCCAATTTGGATTGTCCCAAAAAAAAGCGATGCTTCTGGCAAACCAAAATTTCGATTAGTCATAGACTATCGCAGTCTCAATGAAATAACCATTGACGACAAATTCCCTATTCCTGTAATGGACGAAATATTAGACAAGCTTGGACGCTGTCAATACTTCTCAACTATTGATTTAGCTAAAGGTTTCCATCAAATTCAAATGGACCCGCGATCAATATCCAAAACAGCATTTTCAACAAAACACGGACATTACGAATATCTTCGTACGCCCTTTGGTCTGAAAAATGCACCAGCAACTTTTCAACGTTGCATGAACAACCTCCTAGAAGATTTAATCTACAAGGATTGTCTAGTTTACTTAGATGATATCATTTATTCCACTTCATTAGAGGAACACATAATATCATTGAAAAAAGTATTCGAAATCAGCTAACATAAAATTGCAACTTGACAAATGTGAATTTCTAAAGAAAGAAACAGAATTTCTTGGTCACATTATCACAACAGACGGTATAAAACCGAACCCTAACAAAATAAACGCAATTGTTAATTTTCCCATTCCTAAAACCACAAAAGGAATAAAGTCTTTCCTTGGACTCTGCGGATTTTACCGTAAGTTCATCCCCAATTTTGCAAAAATAGCAAAACCAATGACACTCAAATTAAAGAAAGGAGCAATAATCAATACAGAAGATAACGATTACATGTCCGCTTTCGAAAAACTAAAAGTACTCATCACGTCCGATCCAATACTAATATACCCTAACTTCGAAAAGAAATTTTCATTAACAACAGATGCGAGTAATGTAGCTATAGGTGCTGTATTATCTCAAGAGCATAAACCCATTTGCTATGCAAGCAGAACTCTTAACGAGCACGAACTCAATTACTCAGCAATAGAAAAAGAACTATTAGCTATAGTATGGGCAACAAAATATTTCAGGTCTTACCTATTCGGTAGAAAGTTCGAAATATTAAGCGATCATAGGCCACTTGTATGGCTAAGTAACGTAAAAGAACCCAATATGAAATTACAAAGATGGAAGATAAAGTTAAATAAATATGATTATAATATCCAATCCTACCTGGTAAGGAAAATCATGTCGCTGATGCCTTATCCAGAAATCAAATTCAAGAAAACTTCCTAGGAGAAGATAACCCAGTTTCCATTACCACAGCAGCTACTGTGCATAGCGCACAGGAAGACAACCAAAGCCACATTTCCTTAACCGAAAGACCCCTCAATCATTATAACAGACAATTAGAATTCTTAAAAGACAATTTTGACGATGTCCAAATAATAAGATATTTTCATAAAACTAGAATACAAATTAGTTATAAAGAAATGACCGACACCTTTGCCAAAGACCTAATTAAAGAATACCTCTGCACTAAGAAAAGTGTTATTTACTTCCCTAATGAAGCCGACTTTAAAGTCTTTCAAAATGCTTATACTCAAATTATAAGTCCCGACAATTTCACTAAAACTATGAGAACCAGTAGTAAACTAATAGATATCCAAACATATGCTCAATTTAAAGAAATTATCCTCAAAGCACATAAAGAATTATAACACCCAGGCAAAGAAAAACTCACTCTTCATTTCAAAGAACTTTATTATTACCCCGATTATCAAAAACTTATCCAAAACATTATAAATGAATGTGAAATCTGTAACATTGCGAAAACCGAACATAGAAATACAAAATTAGCCCTGGAAACAACCCCAGAAACATTCAACCCCAGAGACAAGTATGTCATGGATTTTTATTTAATAAACAATAAACAATTCCTATCATGTATTGACATTTTTTCTAAATACGCCTCCCTGATAGAAGTAAATAGTAGAGATTGGCTTGAAGCTAAAAGAGCTATTTTACGTATATTCAATGACATGGGTAAACCCATAGAAATAAAAGCCGACAAAGACTCCGCTTTCATGTGCCCCGCACTCAAGCTCTGGTTAGATTCAGAAGGAGTAACACTAAACATAACAACGAGTAAAAATGGAATTTCTGATATTGAGAGATTTCATAAAACTGTCAACGAAAAACTAAGAATAATAACAAGCGAGAATGAACCAGAAAACCAATTCACTAAGTTCGAAAAAATACTTTACGTATACAATCATAAAACAAAACACAACACAACTGGTCGAACACCAGCAGACATCTTCATTTATGCAGGAACCCCTGCCTATAACACGCAGCAAAATAAAATAGACAAAATTGACAAACTCAACGAAAGTAGACAAGACTACAGTATAGACACTAATTTCAGAGAATCTCCTCTGGTTAGATCAAAAACAACTAACCCATTCAGAAAGACAGGAAACTTAAGACAAATAGATGATAAACATTTTGAAGAAACAAATAGAGGTAGAAAGATAATACATTATAAATCTAAGTTTAAGAAGTGGGTAAGGCTACAGTCGGGCGCCCGACAGTAAGATACCCTTCTCCCAATTTTCCAAATCCGTTACAAACGTGTAACCACACTCATAATTTCAAACAGAGAATGCTGCACAAATACTTCTAGTACATATAGCTTACTCGCTCGCACTCACACAGCGACGCGCGTAAAGAGTAAAGCGACACGACGCAACGTCGACGTCGGCGTCAACTGCTCAAAGCAGCGCGTCGGCTGCTGCCCGTACCGAACATTTGTACTGAAAACGTTGACTTAAATAACTTCTGTGTTATTGGTCCGATCGGGTTGTAATTTGGAGGATATATTCATATTGCATTTAGCTTTAGCAGATGTTATGCGTTTAATACTTTGCTTAATAATCGCAAATAACCGATTTGCGAGGGAGGTGGGCGTGGCATCAAACATTTGACATAAACTTTATCTGCCTATGATTTATAGGAACCTTCATGCCAAATTTGGTATCTGTAGCTTTTTTAATTGCTGAGATCTGTTGTCTCATACAGACGGACAGACGGACAGACAGACGGACATGTCTCAATCGACTCGGCTAGTGATACTGAGCAAGAATATATATACTTTATGGGGTCTGCCACGCCTCCTTATGCCTGTTACATACATTTTGCACAAAGTTTGTATACCCTTTTTTGACCATTTTCAATGGTCGAAGGGTATAAAAAGAAAAATAAAATTAATAAAAGTAAATATAATAATGATAATTCCAGGCTTACTCCCGATCATGATAATCATGTTATGCCTACTATCAACAATTAGCACGCAAAACCTAGAAGTAACCCCTATCCAGGCCAAAAACGGCTACTTAATCATTCAAACCGGATTAATTGATTTACCTATAAGCTATGAATATCATTACTTATCTATTAATTTAACTAAAACCGAAATTATTTATGAAGAACTTATCAAACAAACACAAGTCTTTGAAAATTTACCACAAATTCAGTACCTAACAGAGAAACTCAATAGATAAATGAATAGCATTAAAATTGCAAAGCGTAACAAACGCGGTCTTGCAAATTTTATGGGAACTATTTACAAATACTTATTCGGCACATTAGATCAAGAAGATAAAGAAGAATTACAACAACAAATAGGTAACATTTCCTATAAACAATGTACAAATAAGCGAACTCAACCATGTAATAGAAGCCATTAATGAAGGAATAGAATCAACCAATCATTTAAACAATAATTTTGAAGGAGCACAAATGTTAGCCTTACTAATTTTCAACTTACAACAACTCACCGAATACATAGAAGACATAGAACTTGGTATGCAACTGACACGCTTAGGTATCTTCAATCCAAAACTTTTAAAACATGACCAGTCCAACCGCTGTTTTCTTCTTCTCCAGCTCCATCATCTGCCTTGACAGCTCTAGGTGCGGATTAACAGGCCAATTTTCATCTTCTTTCTTCAAAAACGGTCCGCTAAACCAGATTGACTCCTTCAAGTCATAAATGTCACAGCCTCTTGAAACTACATCTGCTGAGTTTTGTTTCGTCGGTACAAGTCGCCATGTAGCTTCCTTGAGCTACTCCTAAATCTCAGTCACTCTGTTCGAAACGAACGTCTGAAACCGACCAGTAGACAGTTCGTTCGATATTTTTCTTCAATAATGGCTTGATTCTGTGGCAAAGGTCTGCTAGAAGGTGAGCGGCACATAACTTAAGTCTAGGAAGTGTTATAGTCTTGAACGGCGCTAATTTTGACTCTGAAGTCAACAACCAAACTTAGTAACCTTCAGCAGTTTTGCTACGGATATAGAATTTTTTAGGTTATGTCAAAAAGTATACACCCTGGAAATATTTTGACTTCGGATTCGGATTAAGGAGGTCCAAAAACATATGAAAACATATATCACATGACCACGTCATGACCCCCCATTATTTTTTGGCGCTTTGAAGATTTTTCATGTTTTTTGAGGTTGAGTCAAAACTTAGACGTGCAGGATACATTTTGATTGAAGAATCAGATTAAGAGTCAAAATACATGAGAAAACATATATCGCATGACCAGATCATGATTTTATATCTTTTTGGGGAAATTTAAAAATGTTTCAGTTTTGTGAGGTTATGTCGAAATCCAGACGTGATGACGTAATTCCGTATCCGGGTTCGAATTCAGCGACCCAAAATACATATAACTGGATATGCCGCATGCCCAGATCATGACAAAGTGCAAATGCAAACAATGTTTGCAAAAATCTTTCGAACGACCTATTCAATTTCAGCATGCGATGTACATTTTTATCCATACACCATTCCCAGTTCGAATGGTTTTTCCGCCCCACAACTAAACGAAAGTTCGATTTCCAAGAATTTTTTTTTGATAAAACCAGTTTTCTCACTAGTGCCTGGCGGAATTCCTAGCTGCATACTGTGCAGCTCAGTTCGATACTGTGCCGATCCTCTATCTAAGCTATTGCTCAAACTTTTTTCGTTGTCCCTGAAAACTTCCTTCTTTCTTTCCATATGGAAGGAATCTATCATTTTACCGCTTCACAAAAAGCGCAGCAAGTCTGATGCTTTAATCTATAGAGGTATCTCAAAATTGTCGGCTATTCCAAAACTCTTCGAGAATGTCTTAATTTCTCACTTGCAGCATTTCTGTAGATCCGTCATATATCCTTGAAAATTCTCTAAGCGTTTTTAGAGAATAAATTTAATTAATATAAACAAAGATATAGGACGCGGTGGTTCGGCTTAAAATATTACAAATTTAATTCCTGCTGGCTTCACAGAAATTTCACGATTGTCTTCATAATTTTTGAGCACGGGTCACAATACGACCACGCACTGATTTGCCGTCGGCGATAGCCGATCGGCTTACGATATAATACTTGTGTAAGAGAAACTTAAACTAGACAATTCATATTCATTCTCTTAAACAAGCTTAACTCAATGACTTCAATATGACTAACATTTTAACTATAACAAGTCGGAAAGGCTACAGTCGAGCGCGCCCGACTGTGGTTTACCCACTACAACTATGCGAGAACAGTACGTATCAAAATTGTTTTGACTATGAAATTTGCACGTTGATCTTATTGGATGTTGCCACTTTGCTTTCAGTGCTTTCCAGTTAGAATTTATCAGAGGGCTGTTAATTATGAATGTGTAAAAGAGACGCCTTATATATTTATTGAGAATTTCAATAATCCAACCATATTTGTCGTTTATGTTGTTTGTTACTGCGAAATATCGCTAACTAACTTTCATTAAATATAGTAAAAACATCGTTAACATCGATTTTTTAATGCAAAAAAATAATATAAGAACAGAAAAACCAAAAAAAAAGTTTGCATACGTGAAGGGACTTGAACCATGGACCCCAAAATACTCGGAATATGTATTCTGCAACTATAACCGCTCTGCTATTAGCGCACCACAAATTGGAACGGCAAAGTTTCATTATGAGACCATTCAGCTTGTCACACAGGGCAAAAACAAATTTTTATTGTGTCGTTGTTGTACGTGTAAGACAATACCAACTCACTCCCCTTAAAATTCTGTCTAATTAATATACTAAACTTAAAAAATTGTATATGCTTGAAAAAACAAGGTAGTACCCAAAAATTCCAATTGCATCGGATAGGATTCGAACTCGCATACCTTTCGCTCGACAGTCAACGACAACATCCACTCGGCCACTGCAACTATGAAATTACAATTATGATCCGTGCTAATAATTTTGGTACATCTAATTGAAAATAAAAGTGCTTGCCGCCGGAGTTGAGCCTGGATCTTGCATATCTAACATAATAAAACAGACAAAAACACGTGGTCACATGGTACTACTATTTCTTTAATATCTTCCATATTTATAGTCCAATCTTAATCCTTAACAAGAAAGGCTACCTTCGGCTTGCCGAATGTTTCATACCCTTGCAGTTATACAAAATATAAAATATCTTTGGATTGCTGCTGGTTCCTGTGGTATTTATTGAAGAATTATAACAGTACATCGATTATATCAACCTCTTATAATTTCGAATACTCAGCCTCTTCACCACGGCAAGGTCGCAATCCTCGAGGAGAAATATTTACAATACCTTTAACAACATAGCACATATATTCTTTATTCACAATAATAAAATAAATTAATTAACTAAATATTTAAAAATAAATTATTAAATTAGTGATTATAGCTAAGGAACACGCCGGCATGGTGACTATATGGAGTTTGATAAGTGATTGCGGCAGCACCGCTTACTGTGTTATCACAAAATATCCAATCAATTTGAGTTAAATGTTTTGTTGTTGGCACATTTTGTTGTTATTATTTAAAGTAGACTCGAGCTGATCAGTGGTTGTTGATCGGCAATATTTAAATCTCCTAATATTACCAATTTTGTAATATTTTCAGCTGACGTTAGCCTTTCAACATCATTTTTGACTTCATTTAGAAACCTTGTAATAGGAAAAGCTGGATTCCTATAAACAACTATGACTATTGTATGCAAGTATTTAAATGTTATGGACTGGTATATATTTCTTACATTATCAACTGTAACTGTTTCATATAAGAATGTTATGTTTTCCGATGTATTTTGTTTTGCATATATCAGTATACAATTCTTAGAAACAGCATTTGGTCGAATGTCTTTGTGTTGTAAAGGATCTGTTGGTCATAAAATCTAAATTTGGCAAGTTCTCTTTCAAAAATGCATTTGAATAACAGCTATATGATTTTTTGTTTAACAGCTACATGTAATAGTACTCAGATTTCCATAAAAAAGCAACAAGAACCTTCATTAGGCCGATCGTTGATCGTTATAAGTTATAAAAGTTCGATTTGGATTTGGTAAGCCAGATAGCTATATCTTGAAATATAACGAAAATCGGCCGATAGGCTCCATACCAGCTATACTATATATCAGTCCGATCTGGCCCGTTCCGACTTATTTAAAGAGGGCAGAAATAAAAAGCTTGTGAGCAAAGTTTCATGATGATAGCTCAATAACTGGGGGACTAATTTGCGTTGCAACAGACAGACGGACTGACTGATTGTTCCTATAACAGCTATAGAATATAAACGTCTGAGATATTTAAATGGAAAAACAAAGGGCGGGTTACTGTATAACATTAAAAGGTATTGATAATGTGCGGTATTTCCAAAAACAAAACAGGTTTGCATACAAAAACCCTGATTTCAGCCGATTGTTCCTATGGCAGCTATATGTTATAGTGGTCCGATTTTGATACAATTTTGACAGCACATTAAGAACGTAATAAGAATAAGATTTGCCAAATCTTGTTGCAATATCTTGAAAAACAACAAAAATCGGCCGATAGCTTCTATGACAGCTATACGATATATCGGTCCGATCTGGCTCGTTCCGACTTATTTACAGCCTACAGCAATAAGAAGCTTGTGTGCCAAGTTTCATGAAGATAGCTCAAAAACTGAGAGACTAGTTTGCGTTGCAACAGACGGACGGACGGACGGACGGACGGACGGACGGACAGACGGACATCCATTTTTCGACTCCTCTGGTGATGCTGATTCAGAATATATATACTTTATAGGGTCGGAGATGTCTCCCAGCCTGCAGTAATAACACATAATGTCAAAAAATTTGGTAGCTCTAGCTCGCATAATAGCTGAGATCCAGGTGTTCACACGGACGGACAGACAGACAGACGGACAGACGGACATGGCTATATCGACTCGGCTGTTGATACTGTTTCAGAATATATATACTTTATTGGGTCGGAGATGTCTCCTTCTGCCTGTTACATACATTTCGGTTCGAACAAAGTTATAATTTCCTTCTACTCTATGAGTAGCGGGTATAAACATATAAAGTGGTACCACCATTAAGCGAAAAGACGCTACAGTGTGCAATGTGCAAGCACACAAAACCTTGTGTTACTTCTACTAAGTAATCTAAAAAAACAAGTGGGTAAGGCTTTAGTCGGGCGCCCGACAGTAAGATACCCATCTCCCAATTTTCTAAATCCGTTACAAACGTGTATACACGTTCATAGTTTCAAACAGAGAATTCTGCACAAATACTTATACTACATATAGCTTACTCGCTCGCACTCACACAGCGATGCGCGTAAAGAGTAAAGCGACGCGACGCAACGTCGACGTCGGCGTCAACTGCTCAAAGCACTGAAAACGTTGACTTGAATAACTTCGATGTTATTGGTTCGATCGGATTGTAATTTGAAGGATATTTTTATATTGCATTCAGCTTTATACGTACTGAAGCAGAACTTTATAAATTCAATACTTTGCTTAATAATCGTAAATTACCGATTTGCGGGGGCGGTGGGCGTGGCATCAAACATTTGACATAAACTTCACCTGCCCCGGATATATAGGAACCCTCATACCGAATTTGGTGTCTCTAGCTTTTTTGATTGCTAAGATCTGTTGTCTCAAACAAACAGACGGACAGACGGACGGACGGACAGACGGACAGACGGACAGACGGACAGACGGACAGACGGGCAGACGGGCAGACGGACAGACAGACGGACATGTCTTAATCGACTCGGCTAGTGATCCTGAGCAAGAATATATATACTTTATGGGGTCTGCCACGCCTCCTTATGCCTGTTACATACATTTTGCACAAAGTTAGTATACCCTTTTTTGACCATTTTTAATGGTCGAAGGGTATAAACATAAAATCAACAATGCCAACGTGTAATAATACAAAAGCAATCGGTAAAAGTGCCAACAACAAAAAAATTAAAGACGAAATAATGCAACGGCAAAGAAAGCAAGACAAGCGTCGTCTCTCAGTGGCTCGCAATAATGCCTACATATCAATTATTTCCCCAACAGCAACAACAAGCAATGCAAGCGATCGATCTATTTCTCCCGCTCCCTTGGGCTTAAAAGAAAGTTGGAGTGTAGAATGCGCGGCAATCTCTCTGCCAACAACATCAAGAACAACTACGCAACCTTCGTTCTCCCTGTGTCAGTCCACAGTGACTGCAACAACGACATCAACGGCAACGTCAATGACCACTGCTGCTATGCCCGACCGGCCAATACTGCAAAGTCAGCAGTTTCCGAGTCAATTACCAAGTGCAAATTAAGCCCGCACAATAAAAAGTTGGGCAATAATCCAAAGCTTAATAAAACCTCCGAATCAAAATCAAATAAAAACAAGAAAGCAAGGCTACCTTCGGCTTGCCGAAGGTTTCATACCCTTGCAGTTATACAAAATATAAAATATCTTTGGATTGCTGCTGATTTCTGTGGTATTTATTGAACAATTATAACAGTACATCGATTATATCATCCTCTTATAATTTCGAATACTCAGCCTCCTCACCACGACAAGGTCGCAATCCTCGAGGAGGAATATTTACAATATCTTAAACAACATTGCACATATATTCTTTATTTACAATAATAAAATAAATTAATTAACTAAATATTTAAAAATAAATTATTAAATTAGTGATTATAGCTAAGGAACACGCCGTCATGGTGACTATATGGAGTTTGATAAGTGATTGCGGCAGCACCGCTTACTGTGTTATCACAAAATATCCAATCAATTTGAGTTAAATGTTTTGTTGTTGGCACATTTAACAATAGACATAACCCCTTATTATTTAAAGTAGACTCGAGCTGATCAGTGGTTGTTGATCGGTAAATGTTAAAATCTTCTAATATTACCAATTTTGTATTATTTTCAGCTGACGTTAGCCTTTCAACATCATTTCTGATTTCATTTCGAAACCTTGTAATATGAAAAGCTGGATTCCTATAAACAACTATGAATATTGTATGCAAGTATTTAAATGTTATGGACTGGTATATATTTCATACATTATCAACTGTAACTGTTTCATATAAGAATGTTATGTTTTCCGATATATTTTGTTTTGCATATATCAGTATACCATTCTTAGAAACAGCATTTGGTCGAATGTCTTTGTGTTGTAAAGGATCTGTTGGTCATAAAATCTAAATTTGGAAAGCTCTCATTCAAAAATGCGTTTGAATAACAGCTATATGATTTTTTGTATAACATCTACATGTAATAGTACTCAGATTTCCATAAAATTGCAACAAGAACCTTCATTAGGCCGATCGTTGATCGTTATAAGTTATATAAGTTCGATTTGGATTTAGTAAGCCTGATAGCTATATCTTGAAATATAACGAAAATCGGCCGATAGGCTCCATAACAGCTATACGATATATCAGTCCAATCTGGCCCGTTCCGACTTATTTAAAGAGGGCAGAAATAAAAAGCTTGTGAGCAAAGTTTCATGATGATAGCTCAATAACTGGGGGACTAATTTGCGTTGCAACAGACAGACGGACTGACTGATTGTTCCTATAACAGCTATAGAATATAAACCTCTGAGATATTTATATGGAAAAACAAAGGGCGGGTTACTGTATAACATTAAAAGGTATTGATAATGTGCGGTATTTCCAAAAACAAAACAGGTTTGCATACAAAAACTCTGATTTCAGCCGATTGTTCCTATGGCAGCTATATGTTATAGTGGTCCGATTTTGATACAATTTTGACAGCACATTAAGAACGTAATAAGAATAAGATTTGCCAAATTTTGCAATATCTTGAAAAACAACAAAAATCGGCCGATAGCTTCTATGACAGCTATACGATATATCGGTCCGATCTGGCTCGTTCCGACTTATTTACAGCCTACAGCAATAAGAAGCTTGTGTGCCAAGTTTCATGAAGATAGCTCAAAAACTGAGAGACTAGTTTGCGTTGCAACAGACGGACGGACGGACGGACAGACGGACATCCATTTTTCGACTCCTCTGGTGATGCTAATTCAGAATATATATACTTTATAGGGTCGGAGATGTCTCCTAAGGTGCGTTGCAAACTTCTGGCTAAAATTAATATACCCTCTGCAAGGGTATAAAAACATTTCAAACGATAATAGATTCAAAATTTTAGGCGAACACCTTGAAGACGAACCCGAAGAAGTGGCCACAGAACCTGCAAAGCCAAAGCCCCCTCCCATCTACATAAGAGGCTTAAATTGTTCGTCGATCGTCGAACTATAGGCATCAACAACTTTTATGTGACCCATATAAATAAGGGCAATATACTCGAAGTCAAGCTTCGAGTTAACAATGAAAATAACTACCGCACCGTTGAGAAAGACCTAAGAGCCACAAAGAAAAATTACTATACCTACCAATTAAAGAGCAGTAAGGGTCTTCAAGTGGTAATCAAAGGCATCGAACCAACTGTGTCAACTGCAGAAATCATCTCTGCTCTACAAGAGAAAGGATTTGAGATGAAATCGGCTATCAATATTATTAATGGAGCTAAGATACCACAGCCTCTTTTCAAAGTGGAATTAAGCCCCGAAAACAAACCCAAAAACAAAAATTCCGTCCATCCAATCTATAAACTCCTATAAACTATCTACTCCACCGCAGAATAACAGTGGAGGACCCACATAAGCGTAATGCTCCTGTACAATGCACGAATTGGCAGGAGTATGGACACACTAGAACCTACTGTACACTACGCCCTCTGGCATCTGTCCAAATAATAAAAACGACCCTAATCTAAGGAAATGCGGTAACTGTGGTGGAAACCACACAGCAAACTTCAGAGGGTGTCCAGTCTACAAAGACCTCAAAAGTCGCGTTTCTAAGCGACCATTCCCCAAACAGAACTCTGTAACTCCATTTCAATCAACACCTGGAGTCTTTTTCACCAAAGCAACTAGGTCCTCCTTTGAACCTGTAAGCGCAATTCCAGGAGTATCATTTGCAAATGCCTTGACATCAGGCATAGTAAAGCCAGCTTCTAAGTCGGCAATCTCCCTAACACCAACTGCCCAATCAACAACATCAGAGAAACACCACATCTTAGAACAGCCATCAACTGTAATTGAATCAATCATTATTTCACTTCAAAAAAGCATGATGGAATTTATGCAGTTTATGCAATCTACAATACAAGACCTCATGCGAAATCAAAACTTACTCATGCAAATGCTTGCATCCCAACACTCCAAATAATAATTGGCTATTTTAAAGAGATGTTTCTGGAATGCTAACGGCATTTCACAGCACAAAAACGAACTTATTCAATTCCTAAAGGAACACGACATTGATATAATGCTAATCTCCGAAACCCATCTCACAAATAAAAATAACTTCTTTCTTATTGAGTACACTTTTTACTCAACGAATCATCCAGACGACAAAGCTCATGGGGGAACAGGCATCCTTATGAAGAGACGCATCAAGCACCATCAATTGCAGCCATTCGCAACCAATTACTTGTAAGCTACGTCAATAAGTATTAAAATGTCTTTCGGCAGTCTTACTATTGCCTCAATATACTGCCCACCACGGTTTTCTATTTCGGAAGAAGACTTCATTTCGTGTCAGCAGGCGATTATAATGCCAAACACACGCACTGGGGCTCCCGTCTTACAAACCCAAAAGGAAGGCAATTATACAAAGCTTTAATCACAAGATCGAATAAACTTGACTTCATATCTCCGGGTAGGCCTACATATTGGCCAGCTGATCTCAACAAAAAACCTGATTTTATAGACTTTGCTATAACCCGAAACATACCAAAACAACTAACGCGGATAGAAGCAATAGCTGACTTGTCCTCGGACCACTCTCCTATCCTTCTTCAACTGTTCGAACAACCACCAACGTTGGAACGGCCTGATATTATTACATCCAACCAAACAAACTGGCTTCGCTATAAAAAATATATAAGCTCACACATTGAGCTAAGCCCAACACTGCATCACGAGACTGACATTGATAATTCTGTAAATGCCTTTGAATTTATTCTCACCGCCGCTGCATGCGCATCTCCACCTCAAATGAAACCAAAAGTAGTACATCATTACCGTACAAATAGGCAAATTTAACAGCTTCTTTTAGAAAAAAGACATTTACGACGAGAGTGGCAAAACAAACACCAGCACCATCACCAGCCAGTAAAGAGAAATTAAAAGCTGCAACTCGAAAACTCTCTAGAGTACTGAAACAAGAAGAGAATCTTGTACAACACCAATACATCGAACAACTCTCTCCAATTTGTGCCAAAAACTCATTCTGGAAAGCGCGCAGTTATAGTGCCCCTATTGAAACAGACAGCCCTATCCGAAGTCGTACAGGAAGATGGGCTAGAAGTGACTCAGAAAAGGTGAACGTATTTGCAGCACACCTTCAAAAAGTCTTCCAACCAAATCCTGCGACCAATTTATTTGAGCTTCCGGAATTCTTAAGCTGTGACATAACACACACTACGACCCCTAAATTCCGACCAAGCGAAATGAATTAAATAATCAAAGAGCAATTAAAGCCGAACAAAGCACTGGGTCACGATAGAATTACTCCAAAAATGATCATAGAACTACCAAGTTGTGCTGTTAATCATTTATGCACGCTTTTCAACGCAATGACTAAATATGGTTATTTTCCTCAAAGATGGAAAAGGTCAACTATAGTTATAGACAAAACACAAGCATCTTCATATAGACCAATAAGTCTTCTGTCCTGCTTATCAAAACTATTCGAAAAACTCGTCTTATCGCACATCAGTCCCCATCTTAGTATAAATAACATAATCCCAATGCATCAATTTGGGTTCCGAGAAAAACATGGTACAATAGAACAGGTAAACTGTATCACCACGGAAATACGCACTGCGTTTGAACAACTAGAATACTGCTCTGCTATATTTCTTGATATTGCCCAAGCGCTTGACAGGGTGTGGCTCGATGGACTCATGTACAAGATCAAAACATTACTCCCCAATAGAATGCACAAACTCCTCGAATCCTATCTACATAGGATCATCTGCTGAGCGTGAAATCAAAGCTGGAGTCCCTCAAGGAAGCGTTCTCGGTCCCATTATATATACACTATACGCATCGGACATTCCGACAAACATTCAACTTACCACTTCAACGTTTGCAGATGACACTGCCATTCTTAGCCGGAGTAAATTTCCCCTTAGAGCAACTGTTATTGTACAAAATCATTTGGAATCTTTTGAAAAATGGTTAGCTAACTGGATCGAGATTTGAATATCAACACCGTTTCTGACAAAATTTTCCATCAAAAAGCAAAACACCAAATTAACATTTCATCCAAATCCTCTTGCACGCTCGCTAACTAGAACTTCCAGTTGGAGTAGACTTCAACGTGCCGATCATCCACTCGCTCAGTTCCGATATAATTAGAGCCGTGCTTAAAACTAAACCCATCGCTAAAAATACATTCTTAGTTATAATATTAGTCTAAGATTTTAAAACTTATTGTTAGTCTGTCTCCGTTAAAAAGAGAAGATCCAGCAAATATAATAAAATAGGAAAAAAAAAATCATCATGTTCTTCTAAAGTGTTAACCATTATTATAATGTCATCGAAATATATTAGAACATTTGGTAGGTCACCAAATATCTGTATCATATTTCTCTGAAACATTTCAGGGGCACTTATGCCCAATGAAACTCTATTGAATCTATATCTCCCAAATGGAGTCATGAAAGTAGTGAAATAGATCTAAACTATTTTTATCTAATTCCATTTGCCAAAACCCTTTTAATAAATCTAATACTGTAAAGTACTTTTCCCCAACCATTTGGTTGTAAAATCTTCTATAGTTTAATTGCTTTGTTTACCGGTTTAGGGTCTAAGCATAGCCTCAGTTTCCCGTTCGATTATTAA
This sequence comes from Zaprionus kolodkinae, assembly GCA_018901885.1. Classification (NCBI taxonomy): domain Eukaryota; kingdom Metazoa; phylum Arthropoda; class Insecta; order Diptera; family Drosophilidae; genus Zaprionus; species Zaprionus kolodkinae. Next base: position 149,137 of record JAEIFM010000230.1, on the reverse strand, counting down.
ACTAATTCTAGATTTGTTACGGACTGCTTTTTTGTCAGGGCCGCGCCAGCTAGCTCAGCAGCACTTGGGGAGGGGTTTTTACTCCAGCCCTGCAGTCCGCACCAAATATCGACTAACATCGGTATTTAACACATAAAACATATCACTAACAAAAAAGATAAACAAACCAAACAGTAAAAACAGACAGATACTGCACATATTTTTACATTTGTTGATTTATTTACAGGAACAGCTACTCTACGTGGGACAAACAACACTCAACAAAGCCATTGGTGACTGCCAAGATACCGCGCACCCACCCAACCATGTGATGCTCCTGCTCAGGAGTTTCGAAGCATCACCCTAGATCGTGGAGTCCGTCCTGGCCTACAAAGGCCGCCTCATCTCCCCCAAAAAGGTAATTTAGAACATTATGATTAAATTGTAGATTTATTCCCTATTGGTGCCTATCATCTTATCCACGTGGACCTAACATGAAGACAAAAATATTAACAGAAAATGTAAGACTAATAACAATAATGATTTAAATAATTATAACTAATGGGTAATTTTTATATTCTATTTTAGGTGCTGCTCCCGGACGTGGAGAGCCGCCTGACAGGAACAATATATATGGCCTGCAGCCAAGACGATGCCCGCGGCAGCCGTTGCTGGTGCTGCAGTGGCAGAGCAGGATCACTGCGGCAGCCGTTGCTGGTGCTGCACGTCTTGCAAAGACTTTGCACGGGGGACAATATAGGCCCTGGCGGATCCTCGCAAGGAACAGACTCACCAGGGCAGGTAGGCGTTGGCTGCCGAGATTTCCAGGAATCGCTTCTGCACACACACAAAATATTAATTTAATAAATAATTATAATTTTCAACCAAAAATGTAACACGCACTTAATTATTTGCAGATTCTATCTGCGCTGACCGCCCGCTCAAAGGCAACTGAAGAGTAGGCCGCTCTTGAAAGAGATATTGGCGGTCATATGCCTGGGCATTCGGGCAGCTACCGACGGTTTAAACGGCGCTTGGCCCAACGGGAACCTTGGGTCAGTGACCGTCTTGGCTGTTAACAGGCCCAAGGCCTCGTAAAGGCTCGCACTGCTTGCTCCGTTGGCCGATGTTTTTTGTACCAGGGCAGCTGTGTTCATCGATACAAACCTATCGATACTTCCAATGAACACAGCTGTTTCGCAGAATGCAACAGCACCCAACATTTCGAGCGGCGCGGTCAATCTTGCAAAACGACGAAATGATTGGGGCATTCGATCATCTTGCTGCGCTGCCTACTTATCCCAAGCAGTCCAACAGGCGTCCAACGCGGGGCCCACGCTCTACACATCGGATTAAACTGAGCGTCGGCTATATGGGTGAGTACGCGGTACGCGTCCATTGTTGTTCAGAGCAGGATCACTGCGGCAGAGCAGGATCACTGCGGCAGCCGTTGCTGGTGCTGCACGTCTTGCAAAGACTTTGCACGGGGGACAATATAGGCCCTGGCGGATCCTCGCAAGGAACAGACTCACCAGGGCAGGTAGGCGTTGGCTGCCGAGATTTCCAGGAATCGCTTCTGCACACACACAAAATATTAATTTAATAAATAATTATAATTTTCAACCAAAAATGTAACACGCACTTAATTATTTGCAGATTCTATCTGCGCTGACCGCCCGCTCAAAGGCAACTGAAGAGTAGGCCGCTCTTGAAAGAGATATTGGCGGTCATATGCCTGGGCATTCGGGCAGCTACCGACGGTTTAAACGGCGCTTGGCCCAACGGGAACCTTGGGTCAGTGACCGTCTTGGCTGTTAACAGGCCCAAGGCCTCGTAAAGGCTCGCACTGCTTGCTCCGTTGGCCGATGTTTTTTGTACCAGGGCAGCTGTGTTCATCGATACAAACCTATCGATACTTCCAATGAACTGCTGTTTCGCAGAATGCAACAGCACCCAACATTTCGAGCGGCGCGGTCAATCTTGCAAAACGACGAAATGATTGGGGCATTCGATCATCTTGCTGCGCTGCCTACTTATCCCAAGCAGTCCAACAGGCGTCCAACGCGGGGCCCACGCTCTACACATCGGATTAAACTGAGCGTCGGCTATATGGGTGAGTACGCGGTACGCGTCCATTGTTGTTCGCTGGATAATTATCTTCCATTTCCAGGTTCGCCATGTTGTTTCCCTTGTGAGCGATGTTCTCTCAGCAGTCAGCGTTGATTCACGTCCGTATATCTTTTGCATGATATACGCCAAGGCGTCGCCCTTGTAGATCCTCAAGAAGGTACGCATTGTTTCCGACCGCCTTCACTACCCGCGCCCGTAGGAACTTCCTCGCAAACTTCGCGGTGAAACTCTTCGAGAAGTCGCTGAGCACGAAGTTCCTCCAAAAAACCTCTTGGCCGGGCGTGGCGTGGAAAGTCCTTGCTCGTTGGTCATAACGCAGCTTGCTCACCTCGTATGAGTCGTGAAGCTTGTCTTGGACTCGGGCTCGGATAATGCCCATTTTGTCCCTGTGTGCCATACCGTCCATTTCATGGTCGCACATGGACCGCAGCTTCCTCGCCAATCGGTAGCATTTGCCGTTCAGGTAGAGGTGATGGCCGAAAACCGTAAGGAACGGCGTTTCTCCCGTTGCCGCGTGTATGGAGTTCCGGATAGCGACTTCTATTTCCGGCAAATGCGCGTCCCACTCCCGGTGATCCTCCTTTAAAAAACAGCGGATCGCCGACAACACGCTACGGTTCACCCTTTCCGCTGCATTGCTCGATGGTGAGTACACTGTCGGATGTGTTTTATGCACAAAATCTGTAACCATCTTTTCAAAAATCTTAGCGGCGAATTGTTTCCCATTGTCCGAATGGATGACTTCGGGCACACCAAACTTGAAGAACACCTCGTGGACTAGGAATTCTATAAGGCGCGTTGCAGACGCCTCTCTCATCGCCTTAAGGAAAGTGTACTTCGAGAAGTGGTCCACCACGATGAAGATATAGGCGTGTCCTCTTCTCGACCGAGGATATTTCCCCAGGAAATCAATATATATCTTCTGGAAGAGCCTCTCCGTATCCACTTTCTTGCCGATTCCCACTTGCATGCGATGATTCGGTGCCTTGGTCTCCTTGCAGACCTCGCATCCTCGTACGAAGTCCCGAACTTGCACTGCCATACCCGGCCAATAATATTGACGGCGGAGAACCTCCAACGTCTTCGCTTGTCCTCCGTGCGCTGATGTCGGGTCTTCGTGAGCCCGTGCGATCAACGCCCCCGTCAAGTCTGATGGAATCCATAGTTTTCATCCTGATCCTTCGATTTCGTCGCTGAGACCTAGCTGCGTAACTCGCTTAAACAGCAATCCCTCCTCTGTCTTCAGGTCTGGCAGGCACCGCTTGTTCAGCTCGGCCTCTCGTACCAATTCCTGGTACTCGTCCGCACCGTACGCCGGGGTCTCGAGCCATATGGACCTCATCCACGCTACATGAGAGCATATCTGCTACCACGTTATCCGAACCCTTGCGATGCTCTATGACCAAATCATAGGCCTGTAACTGCAGTGACCACCTGGCCAGCCTGCCGGATAGGTCCTTCATGGCCATTAACCACTTTAAACTCGCGTGGTCGGTTATGCAGGTAAATGGCATTCCCTCGACGTACGGTCGGAATTTCCGGATCGCCATGATCGCTGCCAAGCACTCCTTCTCGGTGACGGTGTAATTCACCTGATGTGCGTTGAGTTTTGCCGAAAAGAGAGCAATCGGCTTTTCTTGTTCCGCCTCATTCCGTTGGAAGAGCACCACACCGACTCCCATGTGCGACGCATCACACTGAATATAAAATCGCCGCTTGAAATCTGCGTGGACTAACACTGGAGCTGTGGTAAGTGCATCCTTTAAATCCTGCATCGCCATTTCAGCTTCGACGCTAAAAACGAACCTTTTGTTTGATTTTTTAGGCATTCCGTCAGCGGAGCTGCGAGGGTCGCGAAGTTTCGGATGAAACGACGGTACCATCCGGCCGTTCCCAGGAATGCTCTTACCTATTTCATCGTCTTAGGCATGGGTATTCGCTTTATGCCCTCAACTCTGCCGGGATCCATCTGCAGGAGTCCTCCTCCTACCACGAAGCCCAGGTATTTGACGGTTTTAAAGCATAAATTCGACTTTTTTAATCCTATTGTCAACCCTGCTTCCTTCAGGCACTGTGCCACACGGCTGAGGTAACGCAAATGCGTCGCGAAATCCGGTGCGAGGATCAACAGGTACGTTGTCGTGTCCAGGTACACGAAGACATTCGTCCTGATCTCCGCGGGTATGACCCTGTCCATGAGCCTGACCAGTCGCTGTGCTGCGTTGCAGAGGCCGAACGGCATGACGCGGAACTGGTATAATGGGCGTCCTGGCACCGTGAACGTCGTATACTCCCTCGACTCCTCATCCAATTCTATCTGCCAGAAAGCAAACTTCAGATCGACGCTAGAAATATAGACCGTCTGGTCTAGTCTGGAAAGAATTTCTTCGATGCTGGGTAGCGGGTAAGCGTCCTTTTTTGTTAGTGCATTTAACTTTCTTGCATCTAAACAGAATCGGTTCGTTCCAGGCTTTAACACTACCGTCGTCCGATTACTCCACGGACTCCTGCTCTCCTCGACTACTCCGAGCGCTAGAATCTCATCGACCTCCTCCTCGGTGACTGCTTGCTGTGCCGGCGACATGGGATATGGACGGTCCTTAAAAATGTTTGCTCCGTCTATCAACTCAATGGAGTGACTGTCGACCTGGGTCCTGCCGAGACCATGTTGTTCGAAGGTAAGGAACTGCCTTTGCACGCATGCGAGCTGCTGCTGCTGTTCCGGAGACAGTTCCCACTTTTCGGGGTCCGATTTGTGCTCGTCAGCTGCGTCCTCCGTGTAGTGCTCCATATCTTGGGCTAGGAGCTCTGCGGCGTCTTTCCTTTCGCCTTCTGTTGCCTCTCGTCCGGTAATTTCGGGTGCCAGTTCAAAGAGTCGCCCGAAGTCGACTCCCAGGTAAGCTTTTTGCTCCAGATATGGGCATATGTAAAAGTTGACCTTTCTCACCTTCCCTAAATATTCCACAGCCAACTCAGCTCGGCCGATTATGGATCGATCCTCTCCTCGGGCTGTGCGTACTTTGGAGAAGTACGTGGTCATCGGCTCGTCAATGCTGCTCAGCAACTCCCTGCAACCACGACCAAGTAAGCTGACAGATGCTCCTGTGTCGAGCAATCCCAGGACCCGCTCACCACCTAATTTTATTTCTGCGAACGGTCTTGGATCGTTCGCCTGGTTTCGTAAGACTGCCGCCGCAACTTTCCGGCGCCTCGTCCGTCGTTGCCGGTAGCGCCATCTCGCCCTTTGCATCTTGCGAGATACAAGTCGCATGCCTGCCACTTGATTTTGGCTGAATATTCGGCTTCTGGCTTCCAGGTACCTTCGCATCCGTTCCTCCAATGGTATAATCGTACTTGTCTTACTTATATTCTTATCAACTATTAGCTTTCTTTCAGGCTCCTTAACAGTTAATACGGGGCTTTCTCCTACGGGCGTGTGTCTCCCGTTTTGGCCACACCCGAGCGTCCGTTTCCCGCGCAGTTCGGACATTTTGGATTCACCGTCCCCGGCTTGCCGCATCGGTAGCAAAACAGCTGTCGTGTTGTCGATTCGCATTCCCGGAACATGTGGCCAGTCACGCCACAATTCCAGCACACCGGCCTATCTGGAGCCTTCGGCTGCCATTTGTGCAGCTCCTCCACATCCTGGATTGGCGTCACATCGGTATCTGGCACGATCACCTCATGGACACGGGGCTTGAAAGAGGTGGGAGGTACTGGCTGTTGAGCATAAGGAGTGCGTCCTCGTCGCCCGAAACTGCGCTCCACTTCTGCTGCCTCATCCCGCAGCTCATCTACGGTAAATATGTCCATAGCGTAGACATAACGTGCGACACTCTCTTTGAGACCCTTCTTTATTACCTTTACCAGGCCATGGGCTTGTTAAGTCTCGACGCCAGTCTCCGCATGTGGTGGATGTAGTCCTCTACACTCTCCCCGGCCTGCTGTTCCCGTTGCAGGAGCTCGTGCATCCGATCATGCTCCGTTTGGTGGCTGCGGAATCGGTCAAGCAGAGCCTGACGCAGTTGTGTCCAGCTGGTGATTGTGGAGTGTCTTATGTGTACCCAATACCACTCTCTCGCCCTCCCAGCCAGCAGAATGTGGAAAGTGAGCAGGATTTCCGCCCATGGACACCGATATTGCCTCTGCAGGAACTCCAGACGGAAGATGAAGTCTTCCACGGAGTTGTATCGGTCCTCCGCGTCGAAGGATAATCCCCACCGCTCCACTCGGGCGTAGGGCATCGGAGGCGGAACATTCGCGTACGTTGGCTCGCCGCGTGGATAGTCTGGCGCTATCCTTTCATCTGGCGACACGCGCTGTTGGCCCTCTCGGTGTCTATCCGTGTATCTTGGCCACGGTTTCTACAGTTTTTTTTTTCCATTTACTAGTCCAGAATCCACACTGACTTACACTATAATGATTATTATTAGCTGAGTCATTTGTTACTGTTTCTCTATTACTCATACCTGATTTGTTCCAGTTTGCACTATTTGCTAAAATGTCCAGTTTTTCCACATCCAAAGCATTGAAGACACATTCTTGTTGAAGATAGCTCCACAATTGTAGCAACGACGCGTTGTTACGGTAAAAATTCTTTTTTATACCCTTCGACCATTGAAAATAGTCAAAAAAGGGTATACTAACTTTGTGCAAAATGTATGTAACAGGCATAAGGAGGCGTGGCAGACCCCATAAAGTATATATATTCTTGCTCAGGATCACTAGCCGAGTCGATTGAGACATGTCCGTCTGTCTGTCCGTCTGTTTGTTTGAGACAACAGATCTCAGCTATTAAAAAAACTAGAGACACCAAATTTGGTATGAAGGTTCCTATATATCCGGGGCAGGTGAAGTTTATGTCAAATGTTTGATGCCACGCCCACCGCCCCCGCAAATCGGTAATTTACGATTATTAAGCAAAGTGTTGAACTTATAAAGTTCTGCTTCGGTATGTATAAAGCTGAATGCAATATGAACATATTCTCCAAATCAATCCGATCGAACCAATAACACAGAAGTTATTAAAGTCCACGTTTTCAGTACAAATGTTCGGTACTGGCAGCAGCCGACGCGCTGCTTTGAGCAGTTGACGCCGACGTCAACGTTGCGTCGTGCAGCTTTACTCTTTACGCGCGGCGCTGTGTGGGTGCGAGCGAGTAAGTTATATGTAGTAGAATAATTTGTGCAGAATTTTTGTTTGAAATTATGAGTATAGTTACACGCTTGTAACGGATTTTTAAAATTGGGAGAAGGGTATCTTACTGTCGGGTGCCCGACTGTAGCCTTACCTACTTGCTTATTCTGTTTTTCCCATGTTGTTTCATCCACTGCTTGTTGAGATACACCAGTTTTACGCAATATTTCCGTATTTATTGTTGACGCCTCAAAGGCCTTGCACTCTTGCACAACTTAATCCAGTCCTTTGTTTTTGTTATCAAGCAATTTTAGTTGCAAACGCTTGTCATGAATTCCAACAATGAGACGATCAAGCAACATTGTGTTTTGAAACGATTTTCCGCATTCCCATTTAAATTCACAAAAATTGGCTTGTTTGCGAAGATTGGTTACAAAGTCAGTAATTTTTTGATTTTCCTGCTGCGAGATGTTGTTAAACTTGAAAGTCTCCATAGTGATGTTTTTAAGCGGCGTTGCATACTCGTAAAGTGCTTTGATTACGTCATCAAGCGTGCGTGTGTATGCTGCCTCTGTACCTGTCTCTGTCACGTTTCCGACCATGCTGACTGCTCTGCCGTCATTTCAAAATATAGTAGTATATATCTCCGTTACTCCTGGGCCAGCCAGCCATAAGAATGTTGCAATCTTCTTTGCCTCCGGCAAACTGTCTTTTCCCGACGCCATCATGTACATAAGAAATGTACCTTTCCATTTTGGCGACTCATATAAAAGTGCAGAGCAGTAAATTTCTGGCAATACTCGCTCAGACATGTTTCTTCCGGCTTATTATCCCTTTTTTTTTTAACTTCTGACACGATGTAAAAAGCTTGATGCTTATTGAAGTTAAAGATATTTTTGAGCTTACTACTTTTGCACTTAAAGGGTGAGTAGAAAAGCTTATCGATAACTTGAAATAAACATTTCAGGGTTGCTCTTATATTATATTACATATCGACATCCTTAAAATTCAACGATACTTATTTATAAATATTAACATTAATATTACTTATAATATTACAGCAAATGCAAACAACGACCAGGACATGGCTGATCTGTTTGCAAAATTCTTTCTAACGACCTATCTTATTTTAACACGCGATGTAAATTTTTATCCATACAACATTCCCAGTTTGAATGGCATTTTCGGCCCACATCTAAGTTCGATTTTCAGGGATTTTTGTTTGATAAAACCAGTTTTATCACCAGGGCCTGACGGAATTCCTAGCTGCGTACTTCAATACTGTGCCGATTCTCTATCTAAGCTATAGCCAACTTTTTTCGTTGTCCTTGAAAACTTCCTCTTTTATTCCATATGATAGGAATCTTTCATTTTACCGCTTCACAAAAAAGGCAGTAAGTCTGATGCTTTAAACTATCTCAAAATTGTTGGCTATTCCAAAACTCTTCGAGAATGTCTTAACACCTCACTTGCAGCATTTCTTTAGATCCGTCGGATGTCAGCACGGATTTTGAAAATGTCGCTCAACCTCGACAAATTTACTTGAGCTGACATCCTTTATCAAAAAGGGTTTTCAGAATAATCTTCAAACTGACGTCAATCATACCGATTTCAGTAAAGCATTTGACTAAGTAAATCACTCCCTCAGTGCACATAAACTAAATCTTATGGGTTTCTGTTCAAATCTTTTAAGTTGGATTGTGAGTTTAAATATGTTCATTAAGGCCCCATTCATTCCCCTTCGTTTTACGCTTTTCATCAATGACCTATCTTCGGTCATACTTAACTCAGGTACACGTACTCTTATGTATGCAGATGATGTAAAGCTTTGCTTTTAATTTAAAGACGCCTCCTGTCATCATTCCCTTTAAGCCGACCTTATTAGTTTTAACAGTTTGTGCGATTCAAACCTTTAGGATTTATTAAGAGGTGGACTAAGGAATTTAACGATCCTTATGTAACAAAGACCCTTTACGCAACTTGTGCGTCCTATTCTCGAGTATGGATCATGTGTTTTTGTCCTCAAAAAAACTTTTTGAACTCTTATACTAACAGACATCTTCTACTAAATCTACATTTTTTAGCCAATCGGCGTACTATGCTTGGTGTGGTCTTTATTAATAACCTTATTCAAGGTGACATTGACGGTGATGACTTGGTTAGCCGGTTACTCTTCTCTGTCCCTTGAAGAATAATGAGAAATTATATTCCTTTAACTCTTCCTAGTTGTAGCTCGAACTATGCCCTGCACGAACATTCAGGGTATTATGTTCGGACTACAACAAATTCTACTTTACCATATCTAATAATCAATCAACTAATATCCTTAAATTTTCTCTACTTTCTCACCTAGCTAGAAGTGTTCTCGTGACCTTCCTATACGTTATCTCGGTCGTTATGAGCGCTTTAATCTATTAACATTTTTCTTTGGGTTACCCCAATCCATTGCAACAAATATTGGATCAACTAAAATTGTCCTTTTCTTCCCAGATTAAATTAAATTTAATGATTAAATGATAATATATTTTAAAAATTTTAATGATAATAACATCACGTAACTTAAATACTTATAAATTTAAAGTAAAAACAAGTGGGTAAGGCTACAGTCGGGTGCCCGACAGTAAGATACCCTTCTCCCAATTTCCAAATCCGTTACAAACGTGTAATCACACTCATAATTTCAAACAGAAAATTCTACACAAAAACTTCTACTACATATAGCTTACTCACACAGCGACGCGTGTAAAGAGTAAAGCGAAACGACGCAACGTCGACGTCGACGTCAACTGCTCAAAGCAGCGCGCAGGCTGCTGCTCGTACTGAACATTTGTACTGAAAACGTTGACTTGAATAACTTCTGTGTTATTGGTCGGATCGGATTGTAATTTGGAGAATCTGTTCATATTGCATTTAGCTTTATACACACTAACTTTATAAGTTCAATACTTTGTTTAATAAATGTAAATTACCGATTTGCGGGGGCGGTGGGCGTGGCATCAAACATTTGACATGAATTGCATCTGCCCCGGATATATAGGAACATTCATACCAAATTTGAAGTCTCTAGCTTTTTTAATAGCAGAGCTCTGTTGTCTTAAACAAACAGACGGACAGACGGACGGACGGACAGACAGACGGACATGTCTCAATCGACTCGGCTAGTGATACTGAGCAAGAATATATATACTTTATGGGGTCTGCCACGCCTCCTTATGCCTGTTACATACATTTGCACAAAGCTAGTATACCCTTTTTTGACCATTTTCAATGGTCGAAGGGTATAACTATCTACCACTGGATTTTCCGTACAAACTCTATAATTTTTCTCTACCACTACTACAAATGTATTCTTTGCTTACCTATAATATAGTGTGGCACATAGACGTTAGTAAGGTATTATTTCTCCCCTTAACTTTCACTTTCACTTGTTACTGCACGGACTTAGTCGACTGCTAATTTCTAATTGAATTCTTCGGCAAGAAAAATCTAAATCAAATTCAATCTCTCAAACAAATAAACTGTCTCTCTCGCATGCTCTTTAACCTATTCTCTGCCTGCTTTCTCAGTATCTGATGTGACATGGGTAATTTGCAAGCATAATTTTGGGCAAAAAAAAATTTAACTAACTACAATTTATCAAGCGCCCTACAAATTCCCCGCCACTTAAATCACACTTGGTGGTGAAGGCAACAACGTGTAATATGCGCTTGTGTTGGAAGTAGATGAATTCCTTTGTTGGTTCTGAAGCATTGTCGTATATCTTTGGCATGGAATTTTCCAATAACACGGCTTGCAGATCTTCGAGTTCACAATAATAATTTACCAGTTTTCTTTCACTCTTGCCTTTAAGAATGAAGAGACTAATTTGTTACTATACCCGGTAGCAAAATTGCTTTGAGTAAAATTTCGCCCGTAAACCTCCTGACCAATTTTGTAATTTACATCACGACTGCATAAATTGTAGGACTTTTCGTTCCGATTACGTTGATTGAGAATCTGAACGTTGGCTTTTTTTCGAATCAGCTCAAACGAGTTTTCTTTCGAAAAACAAGCAGTCCGATCATCTAGCAATATTAATTGTCGCAATAACTGATAGTTGATACTATCTGTTACCATGTGCTGACCAAATGGACTAGTACCTATCGCTGAGTGTAAACTGGAACGAAGAGCACAAGAAAAACTACTAAGATGCTCATTCCAGTTTTTTTTATCGGGCTAATTGTATGCTTATATAGCGGCTAACGGATCTATTCACTCGCTCCGAGCCATTGGCTTGAGGAGAATAAAAAGCTTGTTAAACATACATACATACTTTTAACAAGTCCTTAAACATATTTGATTTAAATTGGACACCATTATCGGATACCACTGTTTCTGGCACTTCAAAGCAATAGAAAAAAACCCCCCTTCCATTAATTTAATTACGCTTTCTACAGTAAATTTTTTACTGCCTTAAGCAATGGAAATTTTCATAGGTGGTCCAATGCCACAAATATACCTATATTACCAGATATCACTACATAGTAAAAAACAAAGTCGCTTTATCTGTCCCTATGTCCCTATGTATGCTTAAATCTTTGAAACTACGCAACGGATTTTGTGATGTCGTAAATAATTACATTTTTTTGCAAATGCCGGCTGAACCCTACGAGTTTTATCAAAATAATGTACTAAGTATTGTGCACATTGAAAAGGTCTACAAAAAAGTCCGCGATGGTATATGTCTATCTCGTATGGATAACCCACAATACATTTTTTTTCGTCATTTACTTTTTACGACAAATAATGCCTAATTTTCGAAGCGATTTTAACCAATACAGCATTAATCCTTAACCAATTAAATACCTGGAATACATTGTTCATTTAATATAGACTATAACGCCCTTCTATGCAGTGAAGCACTCTTAATTTAATTAAAATCGTTGCTTAAGTTATTCAACGACTTTTTTCTTCAACGACTTCTGTGTGTTGTGTACGCGATCTTCTTCTTCTTACTTGAACCAAAATAAGACCAAGGGAACAATCGATTAAAAACTATCGATGGGTTAGACGATGTTGCATCGAGGAGGGTACGCTGTTACAGTGATACTATTTCAATCCAACAGAACTGAATAAATTTTGTACAGAAATTATAAAGTCATGTCTGGAAGACGTCGTCGTTCGAACATTGGTCGTAGTACAGTGTATACCAGAAGAGTACGTTCAGCAAGAGATAACGAAAACGGAACGTGCGAAGCCGGGGCGGGTCGCTAGTACTATATAAAAAGTCAACATATAGTTTTTGAAAAACTCTTTCAGATATTCCGGTATTACCCATTGGTGGTCTCAATTTCTGGTTGGGGTGTTTTGTGCACGTACAAATGCTACAACCATTTATATAATTACTAACATCCGGTACTAAATTTGGCGAGAAGTTTCTCAATCGTTTTATGTATACCACAGTTCGAAGTCATCGGATCCTCATGAACTGCTTTACGGACTTTATTTATTAATTTTGCAGGCAACTAAATTTTCCAACAGCTGTCATCTGCTGTCGCTTGTTCAGCTCGCCGATAAATATGTGTATTAATTACTTTTTATACCCTTCGACCATTGAAAATGGTCAAAAAAGGATATACTAACTTTGTGCAAAATGTATGTAACAGGCATAAGGAGGCGTGGCAGACCCCATAAAGCATATATATTCTTGCTCAGGATCAGTAGCCGAGTCGATTGAGACATGTCCATCTGTCGGTCCGTCTGTTTGTTTGAGACAACAGATCTCTGCTATTAAAGCAGCTAGAGATACCAAATTTGGTATGAAGGTTCCTATATATCCGGGGCAGATGAAGTTTATGTCAAATGTTTGATGCCACGCCCACCGCCCCCGCAAATCGGTAATTTACGATTATTAAGCAAAGTATTGACCTTATAAAGTTCTGCTTCGGTATGCAATATGAACATATCCTCCAAATTACAATCCGATCGGACCAATATCATAGAAGTTATTAAAGTCAACGTTTCCAGTACAAATGTTTGGTACAAGCGGCAGCCGGCGCGCTGCTTTGAGCAGTTGACTCTTTTTTACGCGCGTCGCTGTGTGAGTGCGAGCGAGTAAACTATATGTAGTAGAAGAATTTGTGCAGAATTTTTGTTTGAAATTATGAGTATAGTTACACGCTTGTAACGGATTTTAAAAATTGGGAGAAGGGTATCTTACTGTCGGGCGCCCGATTGTTGCCTTACCCACTTGTTATATCTAGAAGACTATTCGGATAAGCAACTAATTTCTCTCTTAAGGATTTATAATCCTCTGAATCGAATTCAGCTGACTCTAAATCCACTTTGCTGTCTACACATAAGCATCTGGTACGAGTTTCTTACTTCCTTTTCTGTGAATAATTTTGAAAACAAAACCTTGTAATTAAGGGCCCATCCAGCCAATCGAGAACTCAAATCTGCCTGACCCATTAGCCACTTGACCTTCTATATACGCCCGTAATTTTTTCGCAGCTAACACAACAGCTAAACACTAGTTAATTTTTTTTGACATTTATTTAATTTGCGGGACATAAATGATATTGGTATATCATCCTGATTTTCATTTTTCTGCATTCAAACTGTAAACACCAGTATTAGTAGCGTCGCAATGTATACTAAAAGGTCTACTAAAGTCTGGAGTGTGTAAGACTGGGGCGGTACTCACTTTACGTTTAAGCTCTTCAAAATGAATCAGTCTTGGACTTGCCAGTGCAGCATAACTTTGTATAAACTTGTGATACCATCCTGTCATACCTAAAAATCGTCGAACCTGTTTCATCGACTTGGGAGTTTACTTTATAGTAACTTAATTTAATTTGCGACTGTCAATGCACAACCTAACTTTGCCTGGCTTTTGAACCAATAATACTGGCGATGACCACGAACTTTTGGACTCTTCAATAAGCCTTTTTTTTTTAAATGAAGATAATGCTTTATAATATTTTCCAAAGTGGTTTCTTGCTGGGTAGTCAGTGGGCGTTTTATATAATTTTTAGTGATTACTCTGATTTTAACTCCAAATCTTTTGTCAGCAAATCAAAGCTCCTCCAAAAATCAATATCTAAATAAAGATCCTGAGATAATGTGGGACTACGTATAAAACAATTGGCTTGGACTCGGCCTTAAATGTTATATTATTGATGATTATAGCTACAACATTTTGTCAATGGCCATCAGCTGTTCGAACTGTGGTTGCAAAGGATTTTATATTTTCTTTATTACTTTTCCATTCAGCAGCAAATCCACCTCCTGCAGCTCAAATGGTTTTTTTGTTCTTGTTAGCGGTTTTTAAAATAATTCTTTACACGCAAGCTAGTTGCAAGTTTAAGGATTCAGTGTTAACACTGGCGTATATATCTGGTTTGTTTTTAATAAATGTATTTAAATTTAAATTTGAGCCCATTTCGTAAAGCTGCTCTTCGACGTCATCTATTTGTGTGCATCTTTCAAAGTGCACGCTGAGCTGCGTCTTTTGATGAGCAATAAGTGCAATTCGACTTATAAGTATCCGCGAGGCCACAGCCATAGCAAAATACTCTTCTTTTAGCCGTACACTCTTGATAGCTATGTCCTCTTGCCCTGCAGTTCCAACAGGTAGGATTAATTTCATCTATCTCAAAATCTTGCGATAACTCTTGCTGAAACTCTCTCTCAGACAAAGCATCGACTGCATGTACTGTTTGTCGAAATACAGGACGAGGATTATTTATCTGTGGCTTAGCCACCGTTTGCAGAAAAAATTCCCGCTTCCGAACTAAGTGTCGCAATTGTGCAATTGTATTCGCTGATTCATATAAAATTTCTAATTGAATTTCAGGCAGCAGATTTGCTCTGAGTGTTTCAACCAAGGCCGATTCGTGCATAGGAATTGACAATTTATCAGCTAACGATGCAATGACTCCATAAAAGTCGTCAAAAGACTCATTATGGCGTTGCTTTCAAAGCTCTATTTCTGTTTTGATATCGCTATCAGTCCTTGCAATCTTGAATTATCCTCTTTATGCTGAACATAGAGATACCCAATTCACTTGGATGTCACTTTTGTGATATCGCCAATACCAATTACTGGTTGCTGTGATTTCAAAATTTGAATCCAGGGTTTGAGCAGTTAAAGCTTCCACTCTATATGAAAAGGCACCTACAGATAAAGGCCCTTTTTTTTTTTTGGTTTTCTTGTTTATTAAATCTTCCCAGTTTATGAGACTAACAAAAAGTTTTCAAATCTTAATATAATTTTGAATACAATTTTTAATTTTTAATTGTTGTTAAACGGTCCTGAGAAGTTACGGCTGGGCAGATTGATCAAATCGCTGCAGTCTTGATGAGCTGCAAGCTCGCAATAATCGCTTGGCAAGTGGGTTAGGGTGAGCGTAGAGTTTATTCAGGTATTTAGTCCTTTTGTCCAGTATTTCATCTATGACTAGGTTGATTTGCAGATCTCTATGTATGTTTTCGTTGCGCAGGTACCATGGGGCTCCAGTTATAGTGCGCAGAATTTTTGATTGGGCTCGCTGGACTACGTTTATGCTGCTTTTTGACGCACTTCCCCAGCTCGGAGCCGTGTGTCCAGATGGGTTTGATCACTGAGTTGTAGATGACTACCTTGTGCTCTAGTTTAAGGGGGGAGTGAGCGTTGATTAGCCAGTGGAGACTAGCTGCCTTGAGCTTCATATTTGTAGTTTTTGCTTCAATATGCCTACGCCATGTGAGCCGCCTGTCTATGTGAACTCCCAGGTACGTTACCTCGCTAGCTTGTGGAACTGGTGTGTTGTGTAAGATTAGCCGATTGAGCGTGAATGTTACATGTTTGCTCTTAGCCTTGTTAATGCAGATGCGCCAGTCTGCAAACCATGTTTTCACCAGTATTAGGTGGCGAGCTAGTTGCGCGGTTGCTTCCGTTGGAGATCTGGATCGGCTGAGGATCGCAGTATCGTCGGCGAACGTGTGCGTTGCTAGCTGGGAGTTGATAGGTATGTCCGATGCAAACAGAACATAGAGAACGGGGCCCAGGACGCTACCTTGGGGGACGCCAGCGTTGATGTTATGGTCATGGGACATACTGTTGTTGCATCTAACTGTGAAGGTACGCTTGTAGAGGTACGTCTCCAACAGCTTATGGGTGTTTTGAGGCAGCAGTTTCTGGATTTTGAACATAAGTCCGTCAAGCCAGACTCTATCAAAAGCTTGAGCTACATTCAACAATAATGCAGTATTCACGGTTTTCAAAGGCTGTGCGTATTTCCGTTGTGATTCTGTTCACCTGTTCAATGGTCCCATGCTTCTTTAGGAATCCGAAGTGATGCGTAGAAATGATGTTATAAAGATTTATAGGCATAAGACGAAGCAGAAGCACTTTTCAAAAAGTTTGGATAGGGTGGTTAGCAAACTTATTGGCATGTAGGAAGCTGTTTTATCTTCTCCTGGCTTGGGAATCCACTGACTTTTTCCATTGTGTAGGAATATAGCCAAGCTTAGCAATTCCGTTGAAGAGCTTGCAAATCAGGTTCAGCGCACATCGAGGCAGACAGCTAATCATCTTGGATGTAATCATGTCGTGCTAAGGTGATTTTCCAGGTTTTAAATCCTTAACCGTCTTCTCTATTTCATCTGGTCTGAAACCATTGGCTCCAGCGGTGCCCAATTGCAAGGTAACAAGGGCAGGATGAATGTGTTTGTAGACGGATTAGGCTGACACACTTTTTGTAGGTGGTCAGCAAAGGTGTGGGCTCTTTGTTCATCGCTACGGGACCAATTTCCATGGGCATCTCGCAATGGTGTGACAGCCTCTGTTTGTGCCTGGAAGTCTCGGTGGGCTTTCCATAAGGAGTGTTTTGTGCTGGTTGGTCAGGGCTGCTCGATGTATTCATATGGTGCCTTTTCTTCCGCTAGCTTGAGTGTTTTAGTCTTTGTTTCGAGCTCGGCGATCGGTGCTTTTGCCACTCTCTGCGCAAGCGCCATTTTTCAAGCACCAGATTCTCAATATCTCTGTTTGTTAGGTTGTATCTCATAGGAGCAGGGGAATCTGGTGGAGTTGTTGGAGTTGTCTGTTTCGGTATTTGGCAATCCTGAGGCATCGATATGAGAACAGACATATTTTGAATATTTGGCCCAGTTAGTTTGGTTATTGGTAAGCCTATAAGTTTTATCAATTAACCGGGGCTGCTGTAGAAAGCTAAAGATTACTGTAGAGCGATCTGAGGACAAGTCTGGTAGTGACTCTGCTGTTATGAGGTGCTGTGGAATACCTTTAGTTATTGCGAAGTCAATGAGCTTCTTTGGGTCTGCAGGCCAGTATGTAGGTCTACCCGGTGTTACGTAGCTTAGCTTTCGGTTTGGTGAATGCGTTGTAAAGCTGCTTCCCTTTGGGCGTGACCAGGCGAGATCCCCAGTGCGTGTGTTTTGCGTTGTAGTCGCCTGCTGCAAAAAAGCGCTCTCCTAGCGTATTAAAGTACTCCATGAAGTTGTCTTCAGTGAGTATGAACCGCGGTGGATAGTAAGGGGTAGAAGTTTTGGTGCCTGACTTTAGGGCACTTGCGTATGAGGTGTTGGAGTATGTGAAGTAGGCTGGTGTTGCGTTTAGAAAGTGGTTGATCTGGCTGATGATTGTATGTTAGAGTGAGACCTTGGCGAGGGCGTGCGCTTGTGGAGGCGATTTTGGTGTGGCCATATTCTTGACAGTTTATGCACTGCACTGGTTGGTTTCGTTTGTGCGGCTCTTCCACAGTGATTCGACGGTGTAGGAGGAGTTGTACCTTATATATCGGGTGCACTTCGTTTCGCTTTACCATTTTAGTTTCAGGTGCCAGCTCTACTTTGAAGAGTTGCTGAGGTTGTTTGTTCCTGTTAAGGATGTTAATTACTGATTTTTGGCGTAAAAGTTTTAAGCTTTTAGTGCTGCAGTAATTTCGTCGGGCGTCACTTCTTCTTCTTCTTGCAGCAGCCTCTGCTCCTTACGCGCCTCCACCAATTGGTTACACCAAGCGTAGCTAGGTCCTCCTCCACTTGGTCCATCCATCGGAGCCGTGGTCGTCCCCTTCGCCGTCCAACGTCGACTCTTGCCTCGAACACCTTTTTTACTGGAGCTTCTTCGTCCATACGCACAACATGCCCGCTCCAGCGCATACGTTGTATTGTAATGCGCCGGACTACGTCAATGTCGCCGTAGAGCTCATACAGTTCGTGGTTCATTCGAATGCGAAAGTCTTTCCCGGTGCGAACAGGACCAAAGATCCTACGGAGAATTTTTCTCTCGAACACTCCAAATGCTGCTGCATCCGTTTGTGATAGTACCCATGCTTCTGCGCCATATAAGAGCACGGGTAGGATGAGCGTCTTGTAGAGTGTCAATTTTGTCGGTCGAGAGAGAGCTCTGCTACACATCTGCTTACTGAGCCCATAGTAACACCTGTTGGCAGATGTGATTCTCCGCTTGATCTCCATGCTGATGTTGTTGCTTGAGTTGATGGCGGTACCAAGGTATATAAAATCCTTGACAACTTCAAAGGTATAGCTGCCAGCATCTACTTGGGATCATAGGCGCTGGGATTCCTTGCTACTGGACAGCATATGCTTGGTTTTACCCTCGTTTACCACTTTTGCTGACTCCTTTTCGATCGCGGAAAATGCTGCAGTAACATCTCAACATCTCGCTTGCAACGTCCAATGATGTCGATATCATTGGCGTATGCAAGCAGTTGGATACTTTTATAAAAAATAGTGCCATTTCGATGTACCTCAGCATTTCGCAGCACCCCTTCCATCACCAGGTTGAAGAGGTTGCACGATAGGGGATCGCCTTGTCTGAAACCTCGCACGGTATTGAAAGGTTCGGAGAGGTTCTTTCCTACCTTGACGGAGCTTGTAGTGCTGCTCAACGTCATTCTGCACAGCCGAATCAGCTTCGCAGGTATACCGAACTCAGACATGGTGGCAAATAGGCTATCTCTTATAGGGCTATCGAAAGCAGCCTTATAGTCGACAAAGAGATGGTGTGTGTCGACCTGTTTCTCGTGGGTCTTCTCCAGGATTTGGCGTAATGCAAAGATCTGGTCTATGGTGGATTTACCAGGCTTAAAGCCGCACTGATAAGGTCCAATCAGTGTGTTGGCATACGGCTTTAGTCTTTCGCAGATTACGCTTGCTAGAACCTTGTATGAGATGGCGATGAGACTGATTCCCCGGTAATTGGTACAAATCGTCGGGTCACCCTTCTTAAAGACAGGACAAAGGACACTGAGATTCCAATCGTTGGGCATGCCTTCCCTTAGCCATATTTTGCAAAGGAGCTGATGCATGCACTCTATCAGCTCGCTGCCGCCGGCCTTAAACAATTCCGCAGGTAAGCCATCCGCTCCGGCTGCTTTGTTGTTTTTGAGTGGCATTATTGCGTCTCGGACCTCGTCATGGCTAGGTGGTGGAATATTCACGTTGTCGCTGATTGGTGTCGTCAGTGTGTCTTCTCCAGCGATGTTGTTGCCATTGAGCAACTTGGCGAAGTGCTCTCTACATATTCGCAACTTATCCTGCGTATCCGTAACCAGGTTTCCATCCCCATCTCGGCAATTCAGTGCACCGGTTTTAAAACCTTGGGTCATGCAATTGACCCGTTGGTAGAATTTCCGGGCATCGTTCATGCCTCGAGAAATCTCGATTTCCTCACACTCGCCTCTTTCCTGCTCCCGTTTCTTCCGTCTGAAAAGACGCTTCTCTTCCCTTCTCTTCTTTCGATAACCGTCTCGCGTTGCCCGCGTTGCGGCGGTCTGAAACGTTTTTCTATAGGCCGCGTTCTTCGCAGCGTGTGCATTGCGACACTCCTCGTCGTACCATTGGTTTCGTGGTGTCAATCTCTTGAACCCAATGGGTTCAATTGGAGTGGGATATGTGTGCCCAGTATCCGTCTGCGTCTTCGGGTAAAGATTCAGGCTGGTGGAGCAATTCCGAGAGGTGAGTGGAGAAGGTTTCAGCTGCCCGTTGTGATCGCAGCTTAGCGACGTCCAGCTTTCGCTGTGTGCTGGGGCGTACGTTTTTTCCATTGCAGAGTCGCATGCGTATCTTGGCTGCAACAAGATAGTGGTCGGAGTCAATGTTCACTCCGCGAAACGTACGAACGTCCAGCACATTTGAGGCATGCCTTCCGTTGATCACAACGTGATCAATTTGGTTTTTCGTTTTTTGATCAGGGGACCGCCATGTGGCCTTGTGGATATCGAGATGCCGGAATCTAGTGCTACTTACTACCATGTTTCGCGCCGCGGCGAAGTCAATCAACCTGAGACCGTTGTTCGAGGAGGTCTCATGGAGGCTGAACTGCCCGACGGTGGGGCCAACCCGACCAACCTTCGCGTTGAAGTCCCCGAGGATAATCTTCACGTCGTGGGCTGGGCAACGGTCATATGCGTCCTCGAGTCTCGTGTAGAACACATCCTTAACGGCATCATCCTTTTCTTCCGTCGGAGCGTGCGCACAAATTAGGCTGATGTTGAAGAATTTAGCCTTGATACGTATTGTAGCTAGCCTTTCACTCACAGGAGTGAATCTAGAGACATGGTGGCGAAGTCTACGGCTAACTACAAATCCGCATCCGAATTCGCGCCTCTCCGTATGGCAGCTGTAGTAAATGTCACAGGTTACTGCTTTGAAGCAACCTTGTCCTGTCCATCTCATTTCCTGTATGGCGGTAATGTCAGCCTTGACTGACTTATTAAGGGTCCGAACATTTCAGGTGCATTTCCTTAAATCATAGTCCTTTTTCGTTCGGTGGTCGTCAACATTTAGGGGTATCTCATCCGAGGCTGATGTTTTGGTTTTCATTGGTTGTATTCTTTTACGTAGCGGGTCCCAAGCCCTGCGTACAACCGTTTAGCGTCCGGATGACTCGCTGTACACATTAGCTCACTACCTAGCGGATGCTAGCATAGCTACCCAGGTGACGGCGCGAGGAGGCTGTGTATCAACTTGCACTTGAATGGAAAATCCTGAGATCGCTCTGGTTTTTCACCAAGTTATCCACGGTCAGAAACTTTACTCTGTACATATAAGGCCCAGGCCATCAACAGGCGTCACGGTGGGTTCAATTCCTTTTATTACAACTTGGAGTCCCTTGGCGCTCTTAAGTTGGTATGTGTAGTAGGTATTCCCAGCATCGTCCAGATATTTTGTTACAACCCGGTGGCCGGCTTCGGATTGTGTTTGGATCCTAGTTTCGCTGATTTTTCCTTTTGTTAGGGGTACGACATGGAAATTGTTCTCGCCAATGAGCGCAACTATTTTGCTGACCAGGGCAGTTGTTATGTGCTCGCGGACGTAGATTGGCGGAGGTTTTGGAAGCTTCGGCGCCATTTCTGGCTCGTCGATTTGATTCGCTGAGGTGTTGTCTAGGAGAGCGAATATATTTGAGTATTGTCCCTCAGATTCGCTATTAGTAGCGTTGTTGCGGTTCATTTTCGACTTGTTGCCGCCTCCTTTATTCTGCGGGCTCAGCTTGCGCTTAATCTGTATGTACGGTTTGATACCAGTTTGCACCAGTTGCGCTGCTTGAGTTTGTTTTGGTTTCGTTTCACTGTTGTTTTCGTTTTCGCTGGTACAGCTGTCCGAGAGAGGCGTGGGAGGCTTTCGGTTTGACGTCGTCGGCTCAGCAGAGACAGTTTCGGCAGTTATCATTGAGCAGAGCACCGAGGTAGTTGTTATAGAGAATGTGGGCGCGCTAGTAGTTGACAGAGAGGTCACAGTACTAGTAGCTACAAAGCTTACCGGTATTGGCACTTGCAAATGCAAGAGAGGCGCTTGCATGTGCAAGAGAGAGTTGTTTTGGTTACTCTTAGCATCATACTGCGCTGTCATCAGCGTCGGCGAGCACGAGCGCGGCCGTTCGCTAAGAGCTGGCCTGATTTTGTCGACCTTGTTGATCAAGCTAGACTTGTCGGGGTGGGGGGACACGAATGTGAAATACGCATTGTTACGGTGCAATGAGAGCCGACGCTCGTCTTGCTCATTTCGTCTCTGAGCACGAATATCGCGTTGACTCATAACTGCGCGCACTTTTAAGATTTGGTTTGTGTATTTAAAACTTAAGTGTAATTTTGGTTACACAAGAATAAAGAATATACACAGAGATTTTGCGAGCTTGCATCGCTTAAGTGTCCTGTCACCAATTTAGAAAGTATATTTATAGTTGTAGTTTCACTGCAAATAACGATGATAACTGATAGTTCCCGTAGCACAAAACAAAAACACGTCTGTTACCGTTGGGCGTCCAGCTACATTATACTATCCAAACTTGAGGAACACTACCTGGTGTTGGCGGCTGCGGTTGTGGATTAGCAGATCTCAAAAGCTGTTCGAATCTATAGTGCTCCACAGCTGGCAATGTTTGCATGTAAGCATTCAAAGATTTAGGTTCAGGAATTACAGTAGTCGCAGCATTATTTGTAATGGCTTGACTCGAAATTTCTCTTTGTTGCCTCATTTGCGTTTTACTGTGCCACTGCTGCTGCTATTGGTTGACTCAGCCATTGTTCGTTGAAAACCATCAATTGTATTTTGAGATGATGGCGCTTAATCTTCCTGCTCTCTATTAATATTACTATTTTTAGATGACTTGCTCATTCTAGAAGATGATACTGGCAGATCTTCCGTTATTTATTCGCTCTTAGATCTCGTTTGGATTCGAATCGGAGTAGACGGTACTCTTTTGCTAGTTTTAGAGACCGATGTTTGCTGAACATTCGTATTCAAATCTTCGGTTGAATTTGCTTCAGACAAAATAAGATGTTGTTTGCAAACAGGACAAATTTGCTTGTTTGTTACTTTTGTTCTGAAAAAGATACTGTGATATTGGTGTCTACAGCAGGCAATCAACAGCTGGGTCTCAAAAATTTCTTGAGTGAAAATATAACAGTGCCTTTCTATATCTTCTGATATACTCAAATCTTCTGTACTGCAAGTTATTTCTTATATAAAACAAGTCGGAAAGGCTTCAGTCGAGCGCGCCCGACTGGGGTATACCCGCTACAACTATGCGAAAAAACACGTCTCAGTATCAAATTTGTTCTGA
This sequence comes from Zaprionus kolodkinae, assembly GCA_018901885.1. Classification (NCBI taxonomy): domain Eukaryota; kingdom Metazoa; phylum Arthropoda; class Insecta; order Diptera; family Drosophilidae; genus Zaprionus; species Zaprionus kolodkinae. Next base: position 125,819 of record JAEIFM010000230.1, on the reverse strand, counting down.
CTGTGAAAGTTGCACGTTGTTTTTAGTAGCTGTTGCCACTTTTCTTTCAGTGCTTTTCAGTTAGAACTTATCAAAGGGCTTTTAATTACGAATATTTAAAGGAGACGCCTATATACTGCCTATAAAATGCTTCACACATTTATTAAGAAATTCAATAATCCAACCTGATTTGTCGTTTAGTTGTATGTTGCTGCTAAATATCACTAAGGATTCTTAATGTCCTTAAATAAATATAAATATAGTAAAAATTCGTTAACATCGATTTTTTAATGCAAAAAAATAATAATATTATAAGAATAGCAAAAACAAAAATGAATTTTTCCCACGCGAGGACTTGAACCACGGTTCTCTAAAAACTTAGACTGATTATGCAGTCTGCAAATACAACCGCTCTGCCATTACCGTATTATTAAAGGTAAAGTTTCATTATGAGGCCATTCAGCTTGTCGTACAGGACAAAAACAAATTATTATTGTGTCGGAGTGTGTATATAAGACAATTCCATCCAACTCATTCCCCTTAAAATTCTGTTTAAACAAATGTATTTAAAATACTAAACTGAAATTATTATTAATGCTAGAGAAAAACAAGTAGGTAAGGCTACAGTCGGGCGCCCGACAGTAAGATACCCTACTCCCAATTTTCTAAATCCGTTACATACGTGTAACCACACTCATAATTTCAAACAGAGAATTCTGCACAAATACTTCTACTACATATAGCTTACTCGCTCGCACTCACTCAGCGACGCGCGTAAAGAGTAAAGCGATACGACGCAACGTCGACGTCGGCGTCAACTGCTCAAAGCAGCGCGTCGGCTGCTGCTCGTACCGAACATTTGTACTGAAAACGTTTACTTTAATAACTTCTGTGTTATTGTTCCGATCGAATTGTAATTTGGAGGATGTGTTCACATTGCATTCAGGTTTATACATACCGAAGCAGAACTTTATAAGTTTAATACTTTGCTTAATAATCGTAAATAACCGATTTGCGGGGGCGGTGGGCGTGGCATCAAAAAACTGAGATAAACTTTATCTGCCTATGATTTACAGGAACCTTCATGCCAAATTTGGTGTCTCTAGTTTTTTTAATAGCTGAGATCTGTTGTCTCAAACAAACAGACGGACAAACGGACAGACAGACGGACATGTCTCAATCGACTCGGCTAGTGATCCTGAGCAAGATTAAATATACTTTATGGGGTCTGCCACGCCTCCTTATGCCTGTTACATACATTTTGCACAAAGTTAGTATACCCTTTTTTGACCATTTTCAATGGTCGAAGGGTATAACAAGTGAGCAAGGCTACAGACGGGCGCGCTCGACAGAGAGATACTCTTTAACATCCGTACCAAACATGTAAACACACTCATGACTTCTGACAGAGAATTGTTCCAAACTTATTTTAATACATATGGCTTACTCGCTCACACACACACATACACGCGCGTAAAGAGTAAGGCGACACCACGCAACGTCGACGTCGGCGTCAACTGTTCAAAGCAGCGCGTCGGCTGCTGCTCGTACCGAACATTTGTACTGAAAACGTTTACTTTAATAACTTCTGTGTTATTGTTCCGATCGGATTGTAATTTGGAGGATATGTTCATATTGCGTTCAGGTTTATACATACCGAAGCAGAACTTTATAAGTTTAATACTTTGCTTAATAAACGCAAATAACCGATTTGTGGGGGCGGTGGGCGTGGCATCAAACATTTGATATAAACATGATCTGCCTATGATAGATAGGAACCTCCATACCAAATTTGGTGTCTCTAGCTTTTTTAGGCCATGGATTTTAAAAAAATACATGGTCTATTAGGTTTGTCGGAATGTGCGTAACAGGCAGAAGTAGATATCTGCGACCCCATAAAGTATATATATTCTTTCTCAGAATCACCAGCTGAGTCGATCTAGCCATGTCTGTCTGTCCGTCTGTCCGTCTGTGTGTCTGTCTGTCTGTCCGTCTGTCCGTCTGTATGAGCGTCTGATTCTCAGCTATTAAAAAAGCTAGAGACGCCAAATGTGGCATGAAGATTTCTGTATATCCTAGGCAGTAAACGTCGTTTTCAATTTTTGGTTTCCACGCCCACCGCCCCCGTAAATCAGTAATTTGTGATTATTAAGCAAAGTATTAAACTCATAAAGTTCTGTTTCGGTATACATAAAGCTGAATACAATATGAACATATCCTCTTAATTACAATCCGATCGGAGATATATCACAGAAGTTATTCAAATCAACGTTTTCAGTACAAATGTTCGGTACGAGCAGCAGCCTGCGCGCTGCTTTGAGCAGTTGACGCCGACGTCGACGTCGCGTCGTGTCGCTTTACTGTTTTACGCGCGTGTATGTGTGTGTGTGAGCGAGTAAGCCAGATGTATTAAATTAAGTTTGGAACAATTCTCTGTCAGAAGTCATGAGTGTGTTTACATGTTTGGTATGGATGTTAAAGAGTATCTCTCTGTCGAGCGCGCCCGTCTGTAGCCTTGCGCACTTGTTATACCCTTCGACCATTGAAAATGGTCAAAAAAGGGTATACTAACTTTGTGCAAAATGTATGTAACAGGCATAAGGAGGCGTGGCAGACCCCATAAAGTATATTTAATCTTGCTCAGGATCACTAGCCGAGTCGATTGAGACATGTCCGTCTGTCTGTCCGTCTGTCCGTCCGTCCATCTGTCCGTCTGTTTGTTTGAGACAACAGATCTCAGCTATTAAAAAAGCTAGAGACACCACATTCGGTATGAAGGTTCCCATATATTCGGGGCAGGTGAAGGTAAGGCTACAGTCGGGCGCCCGACAGTAAGATACCCTTCTCCCAATTTTTAAAATCCGTTACAAGCGTGTAACTACACTCATAATTTCAAACAAAAAAATTTTGCACAAATTCTTCTACTACATATAGCTTACTCGCTCACACTCACACAGCGACGCGCGTAAAGAGTAAAGCGACACGACGCAACGTCGACGTCGGCGTCAACTGCTCAAAGCAGCGCGTCGGCTGCTGCTCGTACCAAATATTTGTACTGAAATGAAAACGTTGACTTTAATAACTTCTGTATTATTGTTCTGATCGGATTGTTATTTGAAGCATATGTTTATAATGCATTCAGCTTTACACATACCAAAGCAGAACTTTATAAGTTTAATACTTTGCTTAATAATCGTAAATTACCGATTTGCGGGGGCGGTGGGCGTAGTATCAAACATTTGACATAAACTTAATCTGCCCCGGATATATAGGAACCTTCATACCAAATTTGGTGTCTCTAGCTGAGATCTGTTGTCTCAAACAAACAGACGGACAGACGGACGGACGGACAGACGGACAGACAGACGGACATGTCTCAATTGACTCGCCTAGTCATCCTGAGCAAGAATATATATACTTTATGGGGTCTGCCACGCCTCCTTATGCCTGTTACATACATTTTGCACAAACTAAGTATACCCTTTTTTGACCATTTTCAATGATCGAAGGGTATAAAAAGAATAAGGAACAGAAAAAACAGAAAAGAAATTTATCCACGTGAGGACTTGAACCATGGACCTCCAAAAAAAACTTGGACTATGTATGTAGCAGAGAACTGCAACATGCATGCATGCACAACAAGCCACTGAAAAATGAATGAGATTTTTGCCACTCGATCTTCATTTTGCACAGATCGCACATAGCGCACGCCTCAAGCCGGGAGATAGCGGGAGACTCTAAAGCAAGAGACGCAAAAGGCAGGAGCCTCAAAAGGCAGGAACGTTTTGGCAAAAAAGGCATGTAAGGCAAGAACGTTTTGGCAAAAAAGACAAGAGACGCTTGCCCAAAGGCTCGGTAGGTAGAGACAGCAGCATAAGGGTCGGGGCATATAAATTTGTTCGAGAAAGTTCGGTTTTCCCTTTCTGCTAGTGCGTTTTTGGGTTACCCCTTCTACTTCTGTTCTATTTTTTTTTTTTTTTTTTTTTTGACGTTGATACAATGAATGTATAATCAAGTGGTCCATGCAATACCAAGCCGATGCTTGTTACGCGCGGATCCCAGACACAGCGAATGTCCACCTCCAGCCCAACCGACCGAGGGGGGGTATCTAATTCAAAGCCACAAAGACTATAAGAAACGTACGTTGGACTGGCTCGGGAGAATGTCATCAGTTTGCATTTAGAGCTGTTCAGGTTTAAGAAATTTGCACAACACCAAGAGTGAAAACTATTTAAGTCGGCTTGCAGGTTAGAGTGACAGTGGTCATCTTTATATTGATAACAAAGCTTTACATCATCCGCATACATGAGAGTACGGGAGTTATGTACGACCAGAGGTAGGTCATTGATGAAAAGCGTAAAGAGGAGGGGGCCTACCCTGAGGAACACCAGATGTGGCGAAAAGAAGGTCTGAATGAACGTTATTAAAGAGGACTCTTTGAGTTCTGTCAGTCAGATAACTCACAATCCAACTAAGTAGTTGTGGTGAGAACCCTAAGAGGTTGAGTTTATGTGCAATAAGGGAATGATTTACTGAGTCAAATGCTTTACTGAAATCAGTATATATAACATCAGTTTGAAGATTTTCCTGAAAACCTTTTATAACAAAGGATGTCAGCTCAAGAAAATTCGTCGTAGTTGATCGACGTTTCATAAATCCGTGCTGAGAAGTCGATATGACGGATCTACAGAAATGTTGCAAGTAAGGAGTTAAGATATTCTCGAAGAATTTAGGTATAGCCGACAATTTAGAGATACCTCTATAATTGCTTGCATCAGACTTACTGCCCTTCTTAAGCAAGGGGATAATAAATGATTCCTTCCATATAGAAGGAAAGGATGATGTATCCAAGGACAGCGAGAACAGTTTGAGCAATGGCTTACTTAGAGAGTGAGCACAGAACCGAAGTACACAAGCGGGAACACCGTCGGGACCTGGAGAAAAAACTGGTTTAACCGAGTGAAGATCCTTAACAAGTGAAATTTCGTTTAGAATAGGACTGAAAATACCATTTGAACAGGGAATGTTATATGGATAAAAATGAACATTTTGAGTAGAAGGCGAGTACGTCGTTTGAAAAAACTTTGCAAACATGTCGGCCATGGCTTGGCTGGTGTCTGCTATAGAATTTTCAAAAAATAACTTTGAAGGTTTAACCGATGACTTACGCTTCATGTTAACAAAACTATAAAACTGTTTAGGGTTCACGAGAAACTGAGTCCTACAACGAGCTAAATAGTTTTTATAACATTTCGCGTTCAGTACTGAAAAATTTAAACGAGCAGCTAAAAAACGAGAAAAGGCTGCAGGTGAATTATTAATTCTATATTTTTTAAATAAGTTAGATTTTAAATTTTTTAGGCGCGACAACTCTCTTGTGAACCAAGGGGGCTTACTCGAGTGTGTTGGAAGGTAGAAAGGAACACAAATGTCAAAAAATGAATTTATATTTTGATAAAATAAATTTGTCGCTACTGAAATATCAGTAGACGAGTAAAGTTCTGACCGGTCGAAGTCAGAAATTAACAAATTTAATAATCCAAAGTCTGCTTTTTTAAAGCAGCGTACACGTCTACGCGGTTTTTCATTTTTATCAAAACACACGCCAAGATCAACAGTAACTTCGAGGGTGGGATGGTAAGAATCTTCTGGTAAAGAAAGAGGCTGAGTCCTGTTTAGAATCACCCTAGATGGATCAGATATGAAACATAAATCTAGCGATCTGTTTCTAGAATTTTTGACATGATTGACCTGCGACAATGACATATCAAACAAACCATCAAAAAGGTCATGCTGCCGGGAAGGCAATAAGAAAGCTTCATCAACACTTGATGTCCATATAAAATGATCCCTGTCTGATAACAGGTTGAACACAGTTTTTATTGCAGATAAATGTTGCAAATATACTGACAATTCCGACAATAGACACATAAGTAGGTATAGAAAAACTAGTCAGAAAGGCTACAGTCACACGGTGACTGTAAGAGGCCATTGATTTTCTGTTTATTTGTATATACCATAAAAAAATATATTGAAACAAAATGTTTAATATAATAAAAACAAAAATTAAAATAACAAAAATGCAAGAGTCGATAGCATAAGTTAGAACGAGAGAGAGATATGTGCATTTTTGGCGCGTGCCAAAATTCGTTACATACACACACACACACACCAGCGTCAACTGCTTCTTCATTAATTGCTTTTGTGTATGCCTCACACGCACACACGTATGCATGTGTGAACTTCGCGTGCATGTATTGTATGCATGCACGCATAAGTACAGCATGCAAAACATCTTAAAAGGCAAAATCTAACACTTAATATATAAATTGTTAGATAAATATAAATAAATGGCAAATAATTAAAAAATGCGTATTCTTTATAAATATAAATGTAAACAAATATGAAATACAGCACATAACAAATGAAAACAAGAAAGCAAGGCTACCTTCGGCTTGCCGAAGGTTTCATACCCTTGCAGCTATACAAAATATAAAATATCTTTGGATTGCTGCTGGTTTCTGTGGTATTTATTGAAGAATTATAACAGTACATCGATTATATCAACCTCTTATAATTTCGAATACTCAGCCTCCTCACCACGGCAAGGTCGCAATCCTCGAGGAGGAATATTTACAATACATTAAACAACATTGCACATATATTCTTTATTTACAATAATAAAATAAATTAATTAACTAAATATTTAAAAATAAATTATTAAATTAGTGATTATAGCTAAGGAACACGCCGTCATGGTGACTATATGGAGTTTGATAAGTGATTGCGGCAGCACCGCTTACTGTGTTATCACAAAATATCCAATCAATTTGAGTTAAATGTTTTGTTGTTGGCACATTTTGTTGTTATTATTTAAAGTAGACTCGAGCTGATCAGTGGTTATTGATCGGCAAATGTTAAAATCTCCCAATTTTGTATTATTTTCAGCTGACGTTAGCCTTTCAACATCATTTCTGATTTTATTTCGAAACCTTGTAATAGGAAAAGCTGGATTCCTATAAACAACTATGACTATTGTATGCAAGTATTTAAATGTTATGGACTGGTATATATTTCTTACATTATCAACTGTAACTGTTTTATATAAGAATGTTATGTTTTCCGATATATTTTGTTTTGCATATATCAGTATACAATTCTTAGAAACAGCATTTGGTCGAATGTCTTTGTGTTGTAAAGGATCTGTTGGTCATAAAATCTAAATTTGGAAAGTTCTCTTTCAAAAATGCGTTTGAATAACAGCTATATGATTTTTTGTTTAACAGCTACATGTAATAGTACTCAGATTTCCATAAAATTGCAACATGAACCTTCATTAGGCCGATCAACGGATCGTTATAAGTTATAAAAGTTCGATTTCGAACTTTATTATTAGGGACACACTTAGATTTGGATGTGGTAAGCCTGATAGCTATATCTTGAAATATAACGAAAATCGGCCGATAGGCTCCATGACAGCTATACGATATATCAGTCCGATCTGGCCCGTTCCGACATATTTACAGAGGGCAGAAATAAGAAGCTTGTGAGCAAGGTTTCATGAAGATAGCTCAATAACTGGGGGACTAATTTGCGCTGCAACAGACAGACGGACTGACTGATTGTTCCTATAACAGCTATATAATATAAACGTCTGAGATATTTAAATGGAAACACTGAAGGCGGGTTACTGTGTAACATTAATAAGTATTGATAAAGTGCGGTATTTCCAAAAATAAAGCAGGTTTGCATACAAAAACCCTGATTTCAGCCGATTGTTCCTATGGCAGCTATATGTTATAGTGGTCCGATTTTGATACAATTTTGACAGCACATTAAGAACGTAATACGAATAAGATTTGCCAAATCTTGTTGCAATATCTTGAAAAACAACAAAAATCGGCCGATAGTTTCTAAGACAGCTATACGATATATCGGTCCGATCTGGCTCGTTCCGACTTATTTACAGCCTACAGCAATAAGAAGATAGCTCAAAAACTGAGAGACTAGTTTGCGTTGCAACAGACGGACGGACGGACGGACGGACGAACGGACGGACGGACGGACGGACAGACGGACATCCATTTTCCGACTCCTCTGGTGATGCTGATTCAGAATATATATACTTTATAGGGTCGGAGATGTCTCCTAAGGTGCGTTGCAAACTTCTGGCTAAAATTAATATACCCTCTGCAAGGGTATAATAGCTAAATTCTCTTTTCGCCGTGGGGAATCGAACCCTGGCCGTTTGCATAGGAGTTCGTCATCCTAACAACTAGACCACCGTCGCTGCGCTCCGCGCCCGTTTAAATTGCATTTTTAGACCAGTTGCTCAAAAATGTCAAATATGTCATGTACAACAATAACACTACTACAAGATTGTATGACCTTAAGAAAGCCAAATGTTATTTATTTATATTTAATAAGATTATTTGTTGAAATTTGATAAATTAAATCAAATTTTATAATGATGAAAAAAAAAATAAAATATTAACATCTAAATAGTGAAATAGTAAAAATAAAAACAAACCGCCTTCGCGAGGGATTGAACCTCCATTCTTTTGTTTGATTGCCTGCTGCTCTACACATTTGACCATCGCCGCTTTGACTCGCTGTGCGGCTAAGTAACTATTTCCTTCTCATACACACACATAACCATTTTCGCATTAAAAAGATCGAAAAAGCACGTGGCTGGTAGCAGCTTGCAGGCAAGGAATCACAAATCAATAGAAAATGTTATCTCACGTAACTTCTATGTTTATTATCCGATCGGGTTGCAATTTATAAAATAAGTTCACATTGCATTTGTCTATATGTATGCTAAAGCAGAAAGTTAAGACTTCAATACTTTGCTTAATAATCACAAATTACTGATTTACGGGGTCGGTGGGCGTGGTACCCAAAATTTGAAAACGACGTTTACTGCCTAGGATATACAGGAATCTTGCCAAATTTGGAGGGTCTAGCTTTCTTAATAGCTGAGAATAGTGATCCTGAGCAAGAATATATATACTTTATGGGGTCGCAGATGTCTCCTTCTGCCTGTTAGGCACATTCCGACAAACCTAATAGACCATGTATTTTTTTAAAATCCATGGCCTAAAAAAACCCCGAGGCATTTAAATTTCTACTTGTTCCTTTACCCCTTCCACAAAATAAGCGAGGCACGCGCTAGAAGAAAGGGAAAACCGAACGTTCTCGAACAAATTTGTATGCCCCGACCCTTATGCTGTTGTCTCTACCTACCGAGCCTTTGGGCAAGCGTCTCTTGTCTTTTTTGCCAAAATGTTCCTGCACTACTAGTGTTTTTTGCCAAAACGTACCTGCACTACTAGTGTTTTTTGCCAAAACGTACCTGCCTTTTGCGGCTCCTGCCTTTTGCGTCTCTTGCTTTTAGAGTCTCCCGCTATTTGAGGCTCTTGCTTTTAGAGGCTTGCGCGGCTTGAGGCGTGTGCTATGTGCGATCTGTGCAAAATAAAGATCGAGTGGCAAAAATCTCATTCATTTTTGAGTGTTGTGTATGCATGCATGTAGCAGTTCTCTGGCATGTAGCTTCCAACTATAACTGTAAAGCCAGTATCACATTTTTAATTAGTCCGGCAAAGTTGCATTATGGGACCATTCTGCTTGTAGTATAGGAGGACAAAATCAAATTATTATTGTGTCGTGTGTTGTGCCGCCGTGTAGAGACAATACCAACGCACTCCCCTTAAAATTTTGTTTAATTAAAATACTAAACTTACAATATTTTAAATGCTTGAAAAAAAGCTAGTAACTCGAAAAATCCCAATTGCATCCGGTAGGATTTGAACTCACACCCTTTCGCTCGACAGTCAACGACTACATCTACCAAGCGAATGCAACTATAATGCAACTCCCATAAAATTGCAATTATTAATTTTGGTACATAAAATTGAAAAAAGTGCTTGCCGCCGGAGTTGAACCTGGATCTTGCATATCTAACATAACAAAACAGACAAAAACACGTGGTCACATGGCACTACTAATTCCTTAATATCTTCCATATTTATTGTATAATCTTACTGAAATTTTAACGAAACGTCCGCAAGATGGTATTTATAACGTATATATAAAACTGTTGCTGTAGAGCTAATATTGTGGCTGTAATCAATTTTTTTTAATTAATGGAGGCGGGTGGGGGCATGGCTAAAATCCAAAATAAACTTGTTCAGCCAGCAGTAATAACACATATTGTCACAAAATTTGGGTACTCTAGCTCTTATAATAACTGAGATCCAGGTGTTCACACGGACGGACAGACAGACAGACGGACATGCGGACAGACGATCAGACGGACAGACGGACATGGCTATATAAACTCGGCTGTTGATACTGATTCAGAATATATATACTTTATGGGGTCGGAGATGTCTCCTTCTGCCTGTTACATACATTTTCGGTTGGAACAAAGTTATAATACCCTTCTACTCTATGAGTAGCGGGTAAAAAAATTTCAGTCCAGTGGACTTTGATTTGCCGAACAAATTCTAAAATTTTTCTCTACCACTACTACAAATATATTCTCTGCCTACCTATAATATAGTGTGGCACATAGACGTGAGGACGTATTATTTCTCCCCGCTTGGATTGGACTTCAACTTTTTATACCCTTCGACCATTAAAAATGGTCAAAAAAGGGTATACTAACTTTGTGCAAAATGTATGTAACAGGCATAAGGAGGCGTGGCAGACCCCATAAAGTATATATATTCTTGCTCAGGATCACTAGCCGAGTCGATTGAGACATGTCCGTCTGTCTGTCCGTCTGTTTGTTTGAGACAACAGATCTCAGCTATTAAAAAAGCTAGAGACACCAAATTTGGTACGAAGATTCCTATATATCCGGGGCAGATGAAGTTTATGTCAAATGTTTGATGCCACGCCCGCCGCCCCCGCAAATCGGTAATTTACGATTATTAAGCAAAGTAATAAATGTATAAAGTTATGCTTTGGTATGTATAAAGCTGAATGCAATATAAACATATCCTCCAAATAACAATCCGATCGGAACAATAACACAGAAGTTATTAAAGTCAACGTTTTCAGTAAAAATGTTCGGTACGAGCAGCAGCCGACGCTTTGCTTTGAGTAGTTGACGCCGACGTCGACGTTGCGTCGTGTCGCTTTACTCTTTACGCGCGTCGCTGTGTGAGTGCGAGCGAGTAAGCTATATGTAGTAGAAGAATTTGTGCAGAATTTTTGTTTGAAATTATGAAAGTGGTTACACGTTTGTAACGGATTTTAAAAATTGGGAGAAGGGTATCTTACTGTCGGGCGCCCGACTGTAGCCTTACCTACCTACTTGTTCTTGTTTAACTTTCACGTTCACTTGTTACTGCACTGGCTTAGTCGGCTGCTAATTGCCAATTGAATTCTTCGGTAAGAACAAGCCAAAGAAGAAGTAAGACCCAAGCGAAGACATCTGACTACACCACCACTAACAACTACTTTATCACTAACAACTACTTAACACATTTTGGAGCAAAACCAGGAATATTCTTTGAAAAGATTGGCACCACTCAACTTACAAGAATAGACCATTGTAGAAAATTAGGATTTAAAACCGTATTGGCAAGACATGAAAACCTTCTCTATGGGAACAAAAACAATAGGATAAATGTGTTCTGTACTTGAACAAATACAAGCGAGCAAAATTATGTATCAACACTTCGAGCACATCGAGGAAGATCTTCAAGCAGAAAACTCCGTGCTTTCAAAATCACGAACACGACGAGCACTATTGGATATCATTAGAAATATACCAAGTAACTTATTTGGAGTGAAAGACTCGGGATAGGCACTTGAAATGACGAAGACCATCATGAAGGTAAAGGACAACGAAGATCACTTATTAAATCTTTCCGAGAACCATACCACGTTAATCGACTTTACAATAAATGTGATACGGCATGACGAGATTTCTAATTCCAAAAAGGCTTACTATCATTTAAGCCTTTATGACAGAAGCAAACAAGGAAACAAATCACTTTCAATCATTCCAATTGTATGCTACTTTTAAAACTCAATTGACGCTCATCGCTACAAATCTTCAGCGAATGCAGAGCGAGATAATTAATGTGTTACAGATATTAATCATAATACAATTAGTCCAACATTAATAACATCACGACAGTTTAAGCACCAACTAATTAAGATAGGAGAGCACTCAAAGAATGAATAAATATTACCAACCGACACAGACAATATACTCTACAAGATGTGAAGGCTGAAGAAACTATAGTGAACGATCATATAATCATTAAGATCTCACTTCCTTTAGTAACCACACTCCGATCCCATCAATAACCAATAAAGAATTAATCAAGTTTAAGATTAACTTTCCATTTATTGCCGTCAACAACTACAGAGACGCCTTTGTAGAACTAACATAAATGGATTTTAAAAACTGCTACATAAGAGACGTTGACGATTTCGTATGCTACAACTAAAACTAGCTGTGAAACTATCACAATAAAACAGATTCGTTGTCATTTAACACATTCAAACAAAACCTTTACATGGTTTAAAAAGCACATACGAAATCATAGGATATTTGCGACGAAATCTCAAATTCAATTATCAGCAGACTGTCCTGATGGAGCATCAGATATTACTCCACAAAATGCTGGAATACTAAGAATAACGGCGGTATGCCACTTTAAAATTCAATGATGACCTTGACCAGTCAAGGCACAATAAACAAGAGTATTCATTCATCATTTGCTCGTTTTGGAGATGTGACCGACGACAATAAAACAACTACAGCTCGTCCTACCACCATCTTAAAGAAGAAAGACCTGATTCAACACTATATAGAGTTACAGCAACTATGTGAAATCCTTCTACCAAGCAACACCTTCCAACTATCTCAGGTAGTGACACCCATTGAAATAGTCCACATTGCTTTATATGCTAGACTTGTCTTCATAATGTTTCTTACTATGATCTTCCTCGGAAATAAATGAAACAGAGGAAGGACTTCAACCAAGCGATCAATCCCATTCTCACCACCCGAAGAACATCCACATCAATTTAGGATCAAAATTGACGAATTTTGAACATACATTCAAAGGCTGGGAGAATGTACGATCTCAGCAGAAAATCGTAACTCTGACGTATTCACTTTTCCGAAGCGACCTTTGCCACTGGTTTATGTACGTGCGGCATATAATTAATATTACTAAAACGTAAGAATGTAAAATTGAGGTTATGTTGAAATTCAGATGTGATGACGTAATTCTGACTCCGGAATCGGATTCAGCGACCCGAAACACATATAACTGCATATGCCGCATGCTCAGATCATGACAAAAAAATTTTTTTGTGGGGCTTTGTTATAGAAGTTATGTGTGTTTAAGTTTTCTATTGCTCTGTAAAGTTTCGCGTGCTGTTCTCATGTATGTATCAGAACACTGCAACATGCATGCATGCGTAACAAGCCACTCAAAAATGAATGAGTTTTCTTGCCACGTGATCCTCATTTTGCACAAGACGCATCTTGGACAGGTCGCAGCGAGCAAGGCTAGAAGCCGCGTAGTTCTGCTCGAGACGCATGATCGGACAAGGCAAGCACGAGCCTCAATAGGTAAAGACAACAGCACAAAGGTCGGGAACTTTAGTTGCCGCTATACGTATATCGATCCGATCTTGTTCTTTCCGACATAAATACATATTGCAGCAATAAGAAGCAAGCCACCATGATTCATTTAGTACTAAAACTTAGGGACTAGATCGTATTGCAAAAGACGGTTAGAAGGACGGACTGACAAAGCTCTATGAACTCCCCGGTCGATGCAAATTCAGAATATAATTTATGGGTGCGCAAATGCATCCTAAGGTGCATTGCAAACTTATGGCCAAAATGAAAATACCCTCTACATTGTAATGAATATATATCGCATAGCCGGGTCATGGCCACAATACTTATAATATTAACTACATTTGGCGCATACTCAAATCATGAAATTTTTTGTAAGACTATGAAAATGCAGTGCACATAAGCAATAAGAAAAAGTTAAGGGTAATGTTTTTATACTCACCTACAACCGAGAAAATCATTGTATACCCAACAGGTGGAGTCGTTGATACCTGACACTCATAAACTCCAGAATCCCGTATCTGCGGAAATTTTATCTTAAAAACAAATACACAAATTTATTAGTATTTTACGCGCGTGCTTGTGTGTGTGTGACAGCGAATAGTAGCATAAGTTGGGCAGAATTATATGTCCGAAATCATGGGTGTGGATACATGTTTGTAACAGATTTTTAAAAACTGTAGTCGACTGTAGTCTTAGTGTCTTTTTCATAATAAAGTTCCCTGACCGTTCCGTTAGAAAGTTGCTTAAGAAAGAAAGAGAGAGAGGCAATGTGTGTAACAGGCATAAGGAGGCGTGGCAGACCCATAAAGTACATATATATATTCTTACTCAGGATCACTAGCCGAGTCGATCTAGCCATGTCTGTCTGTCCGTCTTTACGTCTGATTCTCAGCTTTTAAAAAACATAGAGACTCCAAATTTGGCAAGTAGATTCCTGTATTCCTATGATAATAGATTCCTATGATAATAGGCAGTAAACGTCATTTTCACATTTTGGATACCACGCCCACCGCCTCCCGTAAATCAGAAATTTAATTTCATATGCGATTATTAAGCAAAGTATTAAACGTATAACGTTCTGCTTCAGTATACCGAAACCCTTATATTATATGAACATATCCACTGAATTACAATTTATTCGGACCAATAACACAGAAGTTATTCAATTCAACGTTTTCTGTACAAATGTTTGAAACGAGCAGCAGCCTGCGCGCTGCTTTGAGCAGTTGACTTCGTCGTCGACGTCGCGAAGCGTCGCTTTACTCTTTACGCACGTGTGTGTGTGAGAGCGAGAAAGCCATATGTAATAGAATAATTTGTGCAGAAATATTTGTTTCAAATTATAAGTGTGTAACGGATTTTAGGACTTGTTGTTATTGACTTGTTTTTTATGGTATATGCAAATAAATTAAAAATTCATGGCCTCTTACCTCACCGCGTGACTGAAGCCTTTCCGACTAGTTTTATGTGAATGAGACGGAGGTAGCGGTAGATGTCAAACAAATTAGGGTGTTACAGTTTTGGTACGGATTCTCGAAAATGAATGATTTAACTTTCAGGATTGTTTGTTTCATGTACACTTATCAATTAATAGAATCTTAAACTAATACAAATTTTAACAAACCTGTAGTGACCAATCTCCAGTTTGCTTATTGTAAATTGCGCTAAACCTTTGATCCGAAGTGTAGGTACTTTCTGATACTGTCAAAAGATGTAAGTCTCTGTGTCTTATCCATGATACCTTAAATGTTGGATTAGATTGATATTTATCTGTTTAGTATTAATTATTGTACTAACCGTTTTATTTCCAAGATTTTTAATTCGACAATTAAGATGGCCAGTTTTACCAACTAAAGAAGTGACGTTTTTTGTTGCTGACGTATCGAAATATGGTCCTCTGTCCAGTGGCTTCATAAAACGTTCCATTTGTTCTTCATTTAAATTTAACCCACTTACTTCATCTCCGAACATAAATAGATCCGTAGCATTGACTTTTGGGTCCAAATAAATGCGTTGACATGGAGATGTTCTAAAATATACTAATATGTATGGTTATTTCAATGTTAAGACATTTGAGCACACAATTTGTTATTTAAACAAATTACAATTTATATTAGTTTCTGAATAGCTTTTAGAATATACATACATATGTAAAAAAGAATGCGTAATGTGCGTGGCATATTCATTTTACAATTTTCGATAAGGAATTGTTGTTTTTAACGGGAATGAAACACTATTAATTTAAGTAAGCCCAAGGGTATGTTAAGTTTTAACAGAGATTTTTTTTCCATTCATTTCAGCTTAAGCATGCGCAATAGATTACTGAAACAAATAAGTGTTTACACATATTTTAATTTCATTTGTATGTTAAAGTAAAATAGTGTCTTGTTTAACCATTATAATATTGTCTCTCAAAAATTGTATCCTATTTATTTATTTCAGTATTATTTTTTCAGTACTTTGTTAAAAACATCGACAATATAAAGTATTAATGTGTATTTTCTTGATCAATATTAACAGGCGCGCTCAAAATGTGGTTTGTGTTGGCATTCGTGCTTATTATGAAAACCTAAAATGTCGTTTTAGATTAAACCTAAAGAAAATGTTTTATTTGATCGTTGTCCTTGTCTAGCTTCACACCAAATTGGTATTAAGGTTTCTGTATATTCATAAGCCAAACAAGTACAGTACATTTTCGGCATAGCACCCTAGAAGCTGAAAATAAAGCCCGTAACCCGGCGGTTACCCTTCAGGTGCCCTTAACGCGCGCGCGCAATGAGTTTGAGCTGAAAGAAACTTTTGCGCTCTCGGATTGAGTAAAGGAATTTTAAACTTTTGAAGGTCAGCCTGAGAGATATGTCTCTTGAGTGAACCGTGCACAAGCAACTCTGAACGATTACGAAGTAATCAAATGGAGGCCTCTGTTCCGCGCAATAGTCTGTCACATTAGGAGTCGATAAAGATGCCTCTAGGTTACTAGTTATGCGTAGAACAAAAGACTTGCAGGAAACCTACTTCTTTTGTAAGGAGTTGCAGGCGGTTGCTCCGAGAGGAGGTTTGATTGCCCAGCCTCCGCCAGCGGCCAATTTTGAACCGAACACCCGATTTTACCGGCAGGAAGGTGCTCCTCGTTTTACTTCCTCTTATCAAGGGAATGTTAGGCCTATATCAGGCCCGGGATATGGTAGTTCCCAAGTATTAACCGTTTCCAGGGCCCAAGACCGGCCATTAAGATGGAATCAAACCGTCTGTCTGTTTGTCCGTCCGTGTGAGCAAGAAGAAGAGCAAGAGTTTTCAAATTTGGTGACAATATGTGTTATTACTGCAGGCTGATCAAGTTTATTTTGGTTTTCAGCCAAGCCCCCACCCGCCCCCATAAATTAAAAAAAAAAAGGATTTCAGCCGCAATATAAACTTTACAGCAACAGTTTTATATATACTATTTTGCGGATGTTTCGTGAAAATTTCAGTTAGATTGGACAATAAGTATGGAAGATTTGAAGGAAATAGTAGTGCCATGTGACCACGTGTTTTTGTCTGTTTTGTTATGTTAGATATGCAAGATCCAGGTTCAACTCCGGCGGCAAGCACTTTTTTCAATTTTATGTACCAAAATTAATAATTGCAATTTTATGGGAGTTGCATTATAGTTGCATTCGCTTGGTAGATGTAGTCGTTGACTGTCGAGCGAAAGGGTGCGAGTTCGAATCCTACGCGATACAAGTGGGTTTCGGGGTACTTGCTGTTTTCCAAGCATTTAAAATATTTTAAGTTTTGTATTTTAATTAAACAGAATTTTAAGGGGAGTGAATTGGTATTGTCTACACGCACGACGACACAATAATAATTTTTTTTGCCCTGTATGACAAGCTGAATGGTCTCATAATGCGACTTTGCCGGCCCAATTCAGAATGCGATAATGGTAGAGCGGTTATAGTTGCAGACAACATAGTTCAAGTTTTCTTGGAGATTCATGGTTCAAGTCCTCACGACGATAAATTCTTTTTTTGTTTTTTTCTGTTCTTATTCTTATTTTTTTGCATTATGCAATATTTTCTTTTAAAATCGATGTTAACAAGTTTTTACTGTATTTAAAGACATTTAAAATCTTTAGTGATATTTCGCAGCAACAGAACATAAACGACAAATCTGGTTGAATGTATAGGCATAGGGATGTACATATATAGGCATAATTAGGCGTCTTTTTTACATATTCGTAATTAAAAGCCCTCTGATAAGTTCTGACTGGAAAGCACTGAAAGCAAAGAACAAATAATTTGAGACTGTGATACGTGTTTTTTTCGCATAGTTGTAGCGGGTATACCACAGTCGGGCGCGCTCGACTGTAGCCTTTCCGACTTGTTGGTCGATACCGGCGCGAGCAAAAATTTCATTAGCCCCAGAATTGCCGACGGGTCCATTCCCCTCCCCACCCCTTTTTGCGTGTAATCGGCCACGGGCAGTGTTAAGATAACACACCGCGTGGCAGGCAATTTTTTTCAACGACTAGGCAACGACTCGACCCTTACACTTTTTGTCCTCCCCGGGTTAAGAACCTTCGATGGCATTATCGGGGAAGACACGCTCAAGAATCTAAAGGCCCTTGTAGACAGGAAAAATAACTGCTTCATTATATCCCCTGGGATAAAGATCTCCCTTCTCGCCAAAAGGTCTCTTAACGTCAACTCTCTGCTGGACCCTGCACATCCAGACGAGGTGAGAAGAACCTTAAAGGCATTGATCGACGAGTACTCGCATCTTTTCGACCCTTTGTCGCCAGGCGACACCGCCCAATTTATACAAAAAGCTACCCCTACCCATCTTATATGATGTCTGAAGTAGATCGGGGAACTCCTGAGTGAAGGTATCATTCGCCCGTCTAAAAGTCCGTATTATTCTCCGGTGTGGATTGTACCTAAGAAGGCAAAGCCAGACTGCTAAAAACAATGGTGATTGGTCATTGGCTTTAAACGCCTAAAAGCTGTTAGGATTTCTGACACTTATCCGAGTACGGATATAAATTCTACGTTGGCCAGCCTCGGCGGAGCCAAAAATTTAACGACACTCGACCTCATCTCGGGGTTTCACCAAATCCACATGAAACCATCCGATACCGTGAAAACGGCTTTCTCCACGTTAAATGGGAAATATCTCGGCCTCCTTTTTTGGGCTGAAAAATGCCCCGGCTATCTTCCAACGTATGATCGATGACGTTCTTCGGAAACACAAGGGGAAAATATGCTACGTATACATTGACGCCATTATGGTCTTTAGTAAGGATTACGATAGCCACAGGACGAACTTTCGATTAGTCTTTAAAAGCCTGAAAAAGGCCAGACTTCAAGTAAATTTATCCAAGACACAATTCCTCTCGACTCAGGTCGAATTCCTAAGATATATCTTCAGTCACGCCGGTATTAGAGCAGACAAAAAAAAGGTAGAAGCTATATCTAAAATAAAGCCCCTGGATAATATCAAGGAATTGAAGAGTTTTGTTGCTATGATTTCTTATTACAGGAAAATTATCCGCGATTATGCCAAAATCGCCAAACCCCTTACTAATCTAACTCACGGGTAAAAGCAAACTAATCCAAAAAGGATCCGGTCGAACTCGATGATGCGGCCTTGGAAGCTTTCGACAATCTGAAATCAATACTTTCCTCTTCCGAAGTACTTGCTTTTCCGGATTTCAGCAAGCCATTCGATTTGATTACGGACGCCTCCAATTATGCCATTGGTGCCGTTCTTTCACAAGATATCGAGGGAAAAGATCGACCTATTGCCTACATTTCGCGCACCTTGTCAGAAAAGGAGATGCTTGCTATAGTCTGGGCTTTAGATAACCACAAGTTCGTATCTGTATGGCGCTGCTACAGTCAAGGTGTATACTGATCACCAACCGTTCACATATGCTCTTGGGAGCAGAAATTTTAACGCAAAGCTAAAGCGGTGGAAGTCTAGAATAGAGGAGTACAACTGTGTACTTATCTGCAAGCCCGGCAAATCCAACGTGGTTGCCGACGCCCTTTCTCGAATTGAGGGAGCCACTGTGCATAGTGCGGATAAAGACTCGCCTCACTTAATACCCCACGTGGAAGCTCCCATTAACGTATACCGTAACCAACTAGTATTTGACCTTGAATACTCGGAATACTTGTGTGAACAACCCCATAGGGGCTTCGAACGCCATCTGATCCCCGTAGGGGTTGGCCTCTTATCCGACTTAGTCGTCACCTTGGGATAGTACTTAAAGCCATCGGTGATCAACGGGTTTAAAAACCCGGAAACCTACATATCATCCAACGCCTGTGCTTAGAGAATTTTGTCGGGTTCAAAATTCGAATAACGCAGAGGCAGGTGATAGAATTGTCAGATCCCGAAGAGATTTGCGAAGTTATTGAGAAAGAACATCGTAGAGCTCATAGGGATCCTAAAGAGGTGCGCTTACAGCTTCTGGAAAAATACTATTTCCCACAAATGGCCAGTACTATCCGTAAGCAACTTTCGTCGTGCGAGTGTTGCAAGCTCTACAAATACGAAAGGCACGCCAATAAACCTCTTTTACAACCGCCACCCATCCTAAGTTATCCGTGTGAAATTCTTCACATAGATATTTTTACCTTGGAGAAAAAAATCTACTTGAGCTGTATAGACAAATTCACGAAGTTTGCAAAGCTCTTCCCGTTAGAAGCAAAATTTTCAATTCATGTGCGGGAAAAACTGGTAGAGGTACTCCATTACTTTACCGTCCTAAAGGTAATGGTCTCCAACAACGAGAGAGGCCTTCTGTGCCCGACGGTCCTGAATTACTTACGCACGCGAGGTATCGAACTTTATCACACCCCGACCCAGAAGAGCGAAGTCAATGGTCAAATCGAGAGATTTCATTCAACCTTCCTCGAGATTTACCGGTGTTTGAAATGCGAACACCCTGACTTCAAAATCAACGAACTAGTTGTTATTGCAGTGGACAGATACAACAGCTCTGTCCACTCGGTGAGTAATAATAAGCTGTCGGATTTATTCTTCCACCGCTCGGCAAGGATTAATTATAAGGGTTTGACAACTTTCAGGACACAGGTCCTCGAAGATGTTAGTGGCCTGATAGAGCACAAACGAGGGCTCGCAAATACGGCCCATAATAAGACCAGGTCCGACCCGATCTCCTACAGTCCGGGGGGCAAAGTATTTGTCGGTAACAAACAGATTAAAATGAAAGAAAAGCGACGTTTTAGGGCTGAGGAGATTGCTTAAGATAGAAATGTAACGGACAAAACCAAGACCGGCAACATTTTTCATAAATCTGATATACGGAATTGAAAAGACATTGGATTGTTTGTGTGCGTTTCACAAGCTTCTCTTTAATAATGTAAAACACACACTTATTTCCTTTTAAAAAAACACACGACACGTACATTTCTTAACCCCATGCTTTTAAGTTAATATGAGTTGATACCATTAAAGCAATGTTACTCATAAGTTTATCTTCTCTAATCAATATCGCAAACATCGTTTTTGCCGCACGCGGTGGGAGCCGCGGAGATCTTAAAATATGAGACTCCGCTTGTGCCATTACAGGAGGGCACAGTCTGGCGTGTCAACGGCCAATACAAGCTGGCACATGTAATTGACGGATCACTGATGCAGGAGGTTCACCGTGAGGCGGCGCTATTAACGGATCCCAGGATTGGAGCACTAATGACGCACTACTTAGACGAGTCACAGCAAGGTCTGCGAAGACTAATTTTCCCGCCCGACAGTACTAACGAATGGAACGGCGCTGTTGTACATTCTGGCAATGCCCAAAGTCGCCTCCAAGAACTACCGCCTGCTTCTTCTTCCGGCAACCTTGATAGCAAGGTCGCTAAAAACTCTGGCGAAACCATGGTGGACGAATGCTTTTCCATAGGCAACACGACCGGTTGCCCGGAGAAGAGCCTTCGGAAGATGGACGAAAACAGCTGCATCCCTATGTTGTTAAAGGGCGGCCAGGCGAGATGTGACTTCCTAAGGAATAACGAAGCTCGCATAGAGCTGGTTGAAGACGGGACAATCTTCTTGACCAACTTCAATGGGACGTTGGAAGCTGGACCCAGAAACGCTGCCTTCAGCACTAGAGCCGGAGCTCTGCTGAGTGCCAACCCCGACTGGAGTTTTCAGTCGTCGGGCTATCCCCAACGACATCTGCAGCGCGATCCCAAGTGAATTTGTACAAGAATTAATAAATATAATGTAGTGTGCTACCGGCCTAGCTCCAGGGCCGCATTTTACCATTCGCATGGGTGCGAAAACGCTCTCAAGATTGGCAGAAGATGTTAGCGTTTTCTTCTTTTTAACCTGACGCTGAAACCGCACGTATTACAAGTCAGTATCGAAAGACGCGTTTTCATTCAGAGTTGCCGTATCGTTTATCTTAATGTTACTGTAGAGTTGTCAGATGTAGCTGACGCTGCCGATATATGGGTGCTGCCACACACTCAACTTAGCACTTCTGCGCCACCGGATTCGGATTCAGGGAATTTTTACATATCTAAGTGAAAAACAAAAAATTTGTATGTCGCGATTAACTGTGAGCCCGTTCTCTAGACAATTACCGAATATAATACTACTTAAAGGTAATCGCAAGGAAAACTGTCGAATTTGAGATTAAATTTCATTGTTTGTTTTTTCTTGAATCGCATCAAACACGAAATTGCATGCTCAATTTAAATCACTGAATCCAACAGCGGCGGTGAAACGAAACGAATTGGTCCACAAATCGCTTCAGTCGCGCGTCATCGACCCAACTTGACCCAATCTTTTTAAATCGAGTTGGTTCGAATCAACGAATTTACGAATCAGAGTCTGTCATCTGACGCGCCGGTCCGTTTACCCAACTACTTGGTTTGGGTAAATCGGCGATTTACACACTTTTGCTTTTAAATCACAGATACACACTTTTTTTCGGTCGAGCGAGGTCGGACTCGAGCAGCGGACAGTGTGTATGTATTTTGTTTTTGTTATTGCCTGATTGTGCGTATGGTCTCATGTGTATGTATTTTGTTTTTGTAATTCTTCCTCTACCTAAATGCAGCTGCAATTGTTTGCGTTCCTGCTCTTGGTATTTTTCAAGATTTTGCAAGTGAGCTATTTTTTTGAGAATGCCCCTAAAAAGGGTTAATGTTGTGTGGTTATTTACATACCTAAGCAAGGCGTGTTTTAATCAATTAGATGTAAAAACAGGTAACAATTCTATGGGGGAGTTCATTTTCCCAATTTTCGATGAATGGAAATATCGCTAAAGATACAAACTTTCATTAAATATAGTAAACACATCGTTAACATCGATTTTTTAATGCAAAAAATAATATAAGAAGAGAAAAACAAAAAAAAAAGTTTGCCCACGTGAAGGGACTTGAACCATGGACCCCAAAATACTCGGACTATGTATTCTGCAACTATAACCGCTCTGCCATTAGCGCACCACGAATTGGAACGGCAAAGTTTCATTATGAGACCATTCAGCTTGTCATACAGGGCAAAAACAAATTATTATTGTGTCGTTGTTGTACGTGTAAGACAATACCAACTCACTCCCCTTCAAATTATGTTTAATTAAAATACTAAACTTAAAAAATTTTAAATGCTTGAAAAAAAGGTAGTACCCAAAAATTCCAATTGCATCGGGAAGGATTCGAGCTCGCATACCTTTCGCTCGACAGTCAACTCTAACATCCACTCGGCCACTGCAACTATTATTCAAATACAATAAAATTGCAATTATGATCAGTGCAAATAATTTTGGTACATCTAATTGAAAATAAAAGTGCTTGCCGCCGGAGTTGAACCTGGATTTTGCATATCTAACATAATAAAACAGACAAAAACACGTGGTCACATGGCACTAATATTTCTTTAATTTATTCCATTATTTTTGTCCAATCTTACTGAAATTTTAACGAAACGTCCGCAAGATGGTATATATAAAACTGTTGCTGTAGAGCTAATATTGTGGCTGTAATCAATTTTGTTATACCCTTGCAGAGGGTATATTAATTTTAGCCAGCAGTTTGCAACGCACCTTAGGAGACATCTCCGACCCTATAAAGTATATATATTCTGAATTAGCATCACCAGAGGAGTCGAAAAATGGATGTCCGTCTGTCCGTCCATCCGTCCGGTCGTCCGTCCATCCGTCCGTCCGTCCGTCTGTTGCAACGCAAACTTGTCTCTCAGTTTTTGAGCTATCTTCATGGCACACAAGCTTCTTATTGCTGTACCCTGTAAATAAGTCGGAACGAGCCAGATCGGACCGATATATCGTATAACTGTCATAGAAGCTATCGGCCGATTTTTGTTGTTTTTCAAGATATTGCAACAAGATTTGGCAAATCTTATTCGTATTACGTTCTTAATGTGCTGTCAAAATTGTATCAAAATCGGACCACTATAACATATAGCTGCCATAGGAACAATCGCATGAAATCAGGGTTTTTGTATGCATACCAGAGAACTGCAACATGCATACATACACAACACTCAAAAATGAATGAGATTTTTGCCACTCGATCTTCATTTTGAACAGGCCGCACATACAACACGCCTCAAACCGCGCAAGCCTCTAATAGCAAGAGCCTCAAATAGCGGGAGACTCTAAAAGCAAGAGACGCAAAAGGCAGGTACGTTTTGGCAAAAAACACTAGTAAGGCAGGTACGTTTTGGCAAAAAACACTAGTAAGGCAGGAACATTTTGGCAAAAAAGACAAGAGACGCATGCCCAAAGGCTCGGTAGGTAGAGACAGCAGCATAAGGGTCGGGGCATACAAATTTGTTCGAGAACGTTCGGTTTTCCCTTTCTTCTAGCGCGTGCCTCGCTTATTTTGTGGAAGGGATGAAGGAACAACTAGAAATTGAAATGCATCGGCCTCGGGTTTTTTTTTTTCTATACCTACTTATGTGTCTATTGTCGGAATTGTCAGTATATTTGCAACATTTATCTGCAATAAAAACTGTGTTCAACCTGTTATCAGACAGGGATCATTTTATAGTCCTTGGTGACTTTAATATGCCAGAATGTGAGTGGACATCAAGTGTTGATGAAGCTTTCTTATTGCCTTCCCGGCAGCATGACCTTTTTGATGGTTTGTTTGATATGTCATTGTCGCAGGTCAATCATGTCAAAAATTCTAGAAACAGATCGCTAGATTTATGTTTCGTATCTGATCCATCTAGGGTGATTCTAAACAGGACTCAGCCTCTTTCTTTACCAGAAGATTCTTACCATCCCACCCTCGAAGTTACTGTTGATCTTGGCGTGTGTTTTGATAAAAATGAAAAACCGCGTAGACGTGTACGCTGCTTTAAAAAAGCAGACTTTGGATTATTAAATTTGTTAATTTCTGACTTCGACTGGTCAGAACTTTACTCGTCTACTGATATTTCAGTAGCGACAAATTTATTTTATCAAAATATAAATTCATTTTTTGACATTTGTGTTCCTTTTTACCTTCCAACACACTCGAGTAAGCCCCCTTGGTTCACAAGAGAGTTGTCGCGCCTAAAAAATTTAAAATCTAACTTATTTAAAAAATATAAAATTAATAATTCACCTGCAGCCTTTTCTCGTTTTTAAGCTCGTTTAAATTTTTCAGTACTGAACGCGAAATGTTATAAAAACTATTTAGCTCGTTGTAGGACTCAGTTTCTTGTGAACCCTAAACAGTTTTATAGTTTTGTTAACATGAAGCGTAAGTCATCGGTTAAACCTTCAAAGTTGTTTTTTGAAAATTCTATAGCAGACACCAGCCAAGCCATGGCCGACATGTTTGCAAAGTTTTTTCAAACGACGTACTCGCCTACTACTCAAAATGTTCATTTTTATCCATATAACATTCCCTGTTCAAATGGTATTTTCAGTCCTATTCTAAACGAAATTTCACTTGTTAAGGATCTTCACTCGGTTAAACCAGTTTTTTCTCAAGGTCCCGACGGTGTTCCCGCTTGTGTACTTCGGTTCTGTGCTCACTCTCTAAGTAAGCCATTGCTCAAACTGTTCTCGCTGTCCTTGGATACATCATCCTTTCCTTCTATATGGAAGGAATCATTTATTATCCCCTTGCTTAAGAAGGGCAGTAAGTCTGATGCAAGCAATTATAGAGGTATCTCTAAATTGGACGTTGATACAATTAATGTATAATCAAGTGGTCCATGCAATACCAAGCCGTGCTTGTTACGCGCGGATCTAAGACACAGCGAATGTCCACCTCCCGCCCAACCGACCGAGAGGCACAGTCGCAGACTCGAAACGCGAATAGAGAACGCGGGCATGCAGTTATTACTAAAGATAGAACAGATTTGCGAGGAAAGGCTACTTAATTTCTAGAAAGATAGGACAGGATTTCAACTTTTAGGCATGCAACAGAGGAAGCGTTAGCAATAAGGAAGTATAGATTATTGTAGTCCGAGCATAATACCCTAAACGGATCGTGAAGGGCATAATTCGACCTACAATAAGGAAGAGTTAGTGGTAAGTAGTTTCTAGTTATTCTACAAGGAACAGAGAAGTGTAGCCGGCTAACTAGGTCTACAACATCAATATCACCTTGAATGAGGTTATTAATAAATACTACACCCAGCATGGTTCTGCGGTTAGCTAGAGATGGTAGGTTAAGCAACAAAAGTCTACTGCCATAAGAAGGAAGTCTTAAGTTTACATCCCAGTTAAGGCCTCGTAAGGCGAAAAGTAAAAAGTTTTTTTGTACAGATTCAATTCGTTTTTTATGAGTAGTGTACTGGGGACACCATACGCAAGATCCGTATTCCAGAATTGGACGAACAAGTTAAGTATAGAGGGTCTTTGTTACATAAGGATCGTCAAACTTCTTAGACCACCTCTTGATAAAGTCAAGAACGCCCGTGGCTTTATTGACCATATTAGAAATATGTTCGGAAAATCTTAATTTTCGGTCCAATCGGACGCCCAGATCATCAACTAAGTTGATTCTATCTAATTCACAGCCACAAAGAGTATAAGAAACGTACGTTGGACTGGCTCGGGAGAATGTCATCAATTTGCACAACACCAAGAGTGAAAACTATTTAAGTCGGCTTGTAGGTTAGAGTGACAGTGGTCATCTTTATATTGATAACAAAGCTTTACATCATCCGCATACATGAGAGTACGGGAGTTATGTACGACCAGAGGTAGGTCATTGATGAAAAGCGTAAAGAGGAGGGGGCCTAAATGGCTACCCTGAGGAACACCAGATGTGGCGAAGAGAAGGTCTGAATGAACGTTATTAAAGAGGACTCTTTGAGTTCTGTCAGTCATATAACTCACAATCCAACTAAGTAGTTGTGGTGAGAACCCTAAGAGGTTGAGTTTATGTGCAAGAAGGGAATGATTTACTGAGTCAAATGCTTTACTGAAATCAGTATATATAACATCAGTTTGAAGATTTTCCTGAAAACCTTTTATAACAAAGGATGTCAGCTCAAGAAAATTCGTCGTAGTTGATCGAAGTTTCATAAATCCGTGCTGAGAAGTCGATATGACGGATCTACAGAAATGTTGCAAGTAAGGAGTTAAGATATTCTCGAAGAATTTAGGTATAGCCGACAATTTAGAGATACCTCTATAATTGCTTGCATCAGACTTACTGCCCTTCTTAAGCAAGGGGATAATAAATGATTCCTTCCATATAGAAGGAAAGGATGATGTATCTAAGGACAGCGAGAACAGTTTGAGCAATGGCTTACTTAGAGAGTGAGCACAGAACCGAAGTACACAAGCAGGAACACCGTCGGGACCTGGAGAAAAAACTGGTTTAACCGAGTGAAGATCCTTAACAAGTGAAATTTCGTTTAGAATAGGACTGAAAATACCATTTGAACAGGGAATGTTATATGGATAAAAATGAACATTTTGAGTAGAAGGCGAGTACGTCGTTTGAAAAAACTTTGCAAACATGTCGGCCATGGCTTGGCTGGTGTCTGCTATAGAATTTTCAAAAAACAACTTTGAAGGTTTAACCGATGACTTACGCTTCATGTTAACAAAACTATAAAACTGTTTAGGGTTCACAATAAACTGAGTCCTACAACGAGCTAAATAGTTTTTATAACATTTCGCGTTCAGTACTGAAAAATTTAAACGAGCAGCTAAAAAACGAGAAAAGGCTGCAGGTGAATTATTAATTTTATATTTTTTAAATAAGTTAGATTTTAAATTTTTTAGGCGCGACAACTCTCTTGTGATCCAAGGGGGCCTACTCGAGTGTGTTGGAAGGTAAAAAGGAACACAAATGTCAAAAAATGAATTTATATTTTGATAAAATAAATTTGTCGCTACTGAAATATCAGTAGACAAGTAAAGTTCTGACCAGTCGAAGTCAGAAATTAAGAGATTTAATAATCCAAAGTCTGCTTTTTTAAAGCAGCGGACACGTCTACGCGGTTTTTCATTTTTATCAAAACACACGCCAAGATCAACAGTAACTTCGAGGGTGGGATGGTAAGAATCTTCTGGTAAAGAAAGAGGCTGAGTCCTATTTAGAATCACCCTAGATGGATCAGATACGAAACATAAATCTAGCGATCTGTTTCTAGAATTTTTGACATGATTGACCTGCGACAATGACATATCAAACAAACCATCAAAAAGGTCATGCTGCCGGGAAGGCAATAAGAAAGCTTCATCAACACTTGATGTCCACTCACATTCTGGCACATTAAAGTCACCAAGGACTATAAAATGATCCCTGTCTGATAACAGGTTGAACACAGTTTTTATTGCAGATAAATGTTGCAAATATACTGACAATTCCGATGACGGCGGAATATAAGAGCAGGTTATAAAACAAGAAAAACCGGGAAAGTGTAATTTTACACAAATAAATTCAATACTATATTGAATCTCCGGTTTTAACAATTCCGATGTAATGGCAGAGTTTACTGCGATCAGAACCCCACCACCACGTCGGCCAGGTCGATCAAGCCTGTAAGTTGAGTATTTACTTGGGAGAACTTCGGAGCTTAGAATATCCGGTTTCAACCAGGTTTCGGTAAATACCAACACATGGGATGTTAAGGAAAGGCTATTAAGAAAAAGAATAGAAAGTTTGCTACATAACCCTCTAACATTTTGGTATGTAAGAAGGAAAGTAGCATTTAGTTTTTTGTTTTGTTTTTTTGCGAAGATGTAGATGCCTGTATTGGTAGATTTAAAGCAATCGGTTTCCGATTTTTCTTATTTTTCGCTTCAAACTCTTTAACCACTACATGGTCTGGCCAAAATTTGGGTGAACATATGTTGGTCAAGAGTTTAGCTGGGACACTAATTTTAAAGGACGATATGTCCCTTTCATACGAAAATTTAAATTTTTCCACTTTTAAATCTGCAGCTTGTATTTTGGCTTGAATATAAGCCACTACATCTTCAGATGTAAGATCAGGGGAAAGCCGGGAAACGAAAATTTGCTTCCTAAGTGGAACACCTAAAACCTTTTTAGGCTCCACAGGCATTGCACCTGCGGGAATGTTCTTAGAAATTGCTATCGGTAATTCTAAAATCTGTGGAGTAGGCAAAGATACCACAGCTGGCACATCCGAAGCTTTATGTGACACCATTTGTAGACACTCGTCGATGACTTTTTCAGAAACCGATGATCTCGTCACCATAGGAGTGGTAAACGACATCACCGGCTGAGTCACCGGTGTACATGGTTGGTCAATGAGAGGAGGCGGAATGGCATCAGGCAAAGATTTCGCCACATGAGCTGATTTCTTTGGGCGACTCATTTAATAGTTTTAGGCTATTAAATGAGTTGTCCAACGCAGAGAACTGATCGGCAAGTTTTCGAAAACTGCCAAAAAGTTCACGAAACCCTGACTTTGTCTGCCGCATGAACGTAATCATCTCGTTTTACGCCTCCCGACACAGGTCACAACAATAGCGCAGGCCAGTGCGCTTAGATACGGCGTCAGCCGTAGAGGCAGTGTAGCCGGCACATTTAATATGTACAACATTGTCACACAGCCAGCAAGAGATGCTTGGCTGAGTAACAGTCACTTGCTTTAAGCAAGTTTTTTTATAGCAGACAATACCCTCCATTATAAAGAGTGACTACTGTAACAAGACAAAACAAATCGCAAGAACAAAACGAAATTGGAAAAAAGAACAGTAAGCGTTAAAGAAAGAGCGTACGCCAAAGCTAGTGTGTGAGCGCGAGAGAGAGATTAGGCACACACACACACAAAAAGACGAGAGAGCGAGGTTTATTATTATTGTAGTTGCAGCTGAACTGCAACAACAAATGCCAACACCGAAATAGAATAGGAAAAGAGAGCACAATGAGATCAGATGCTCTCCGAAAAGAAGAGTAGAAACAAGTCGGAAAGGCTACAGTCACGCGGTGACTGTAATAGGCCATGAATTTTCAGTTTATTTTTATATACCTTAAAAAATATATATTGAAATAAAATGTTTAATATAATAAAAACAAAAATTAAAATAACGAAGAAGCAAGAGTCGATAGCATAAGTTAGAATTATTGAATTTTTGGCGCGTGCCAAAATTCGTACATACACACACATCAGCGTCAACTGCTTCTTCTTGAATTTAGACGTCCATTAACAATTACACAGACCTGCCTCATGTTTTGTGTATTGCCTCACACGCATATACATATGTATGCATGTTTGAGCTTCGCGTGCATGTATTGTATGCATTCACGCATAAGTACAGCATGCAAAACATCTTAAAAGGCAAAATGTAACACTAAATATATAAATTATTAGATAAATATAAATAAATGGCAAATAATAAAAAAATGCATATTCTTTATTAATATAAATGTAAACAAATATGAAATGCAGCACATAAAAAATTAAAATAGCTAAATTTTCTTTTCGCCGTGGGGAATCGAACCCTGGCCGTTTGCATAGGAGTTCGTCATCCTAACAACTAGACCACCGTCGCTGCGCTCCGCGTCCGTTAAAATTGCATTTTTAGACCAGTTGCTCAAAAATGTCAAATATGTCATCTACAACAATAACACTACTACAAGATTGAATGACCACAAGAAAGCCGAGTGTTATTTATTTATATTTAATAAGAATGTTTGTTGAAATTTGATAAATGAAATCAAATTTTATAATGATGAAAAAAAAATAAAATATTAACTTCTAAATAGTGAAATAGTAAAAATAAAAGCAAACCGCCTTCCCGAGAGATTGAACCTCTATTCTTTTGTTTGATTGCCTGCTGCTCTACACATTTGACCATCGCCGCTTTGACTCGCTGTGCGGCTAAGTAACTATTTCCTTCTCATACACACACATAACCATTTTCGCATTAAAAAGATCGAAAAAGCACGTGGCTGGTAGCAGCTTGCAGACATCACAAGTCAATAGAAAATGTTAACTCGCGTAACTTCTATGTTTATTATCCGATCGGGTTGCAATTTATAAAATAAGTTCACATCGCATTTATCTATATGTATGCCAAAGCAGAAAGTTAAGACTTCAATACTTTGCTTAATAATCACAAATAACTGATTTACAGGGGCGGTGGGCGTGGTACCCGAAATTTGAAAACGACGTTTACTGCCTAGGATATACAGGAATCTTGATGCCAAATTTGGAGGGTCTAGCTTCCTTAATAGCTGAGAATCAGACGCTCATACAGACAGACAGACAGACAGACGGACAGACGGACAGACGGACAGACAGACATGTCTAGATCGACTCGGCTAGTGATCCTGAGCAAGAATATATATACTTTATGGGGTCGCAAATGTCTCCTTCTGCCTGTTACGCACATTCCGACAAACCTAATAGACCATGTATTTTTTTAAAATCCATGGCCTAAAAAGATTAAGTGGCAGTAGACAAATATTAATATTATATATTAACTACGAACCAGTGGGTTAAGCAGGCATGCACTCGCGAAAGTAAACGATAAATTGCACAAGTTAGAGTGATTAAATTATGCGAACACCGATTGTTTGCAGGCAAAATTTAATAAAAGCGGGGAGCAGAAAAAAAACACGTCCGTTCACTTAGAAGAGAGCAAGAAGTTTGTCGGCTATACCTAAATTCTTCGAGAATATCTTAACTCCTTACTTGCAACATTTCTGTAGATCCGTCATATCGCCTTCTCAGCACGGATTTATGAAACGTCGATCAACTACGACGAATTTTCTTGAGCTGACATCCTTTGTTATAAAAGGTTTTCAGGAAAATCTTCAAACTGATGTTATATATACTGATTTCAGTAAAGCATTTGACTCAGTAAATCATTCCCTTCTTGCACATAAACTCAACCTCTTAGGGTTCTCACCACAACTACTTAGTTGGATTGTGAGTTATCTGACTGACAGAACTCAAAGAGTCCTCTTTAATAACGTTCATTCAGACCTTCTCTTCGCCACATCTGGTGTTCCTCAGGGTAGCCATTTAGGCCCCCTCCTCTTTACGCTTTTCATCAATGACCTACCTCTGGTCGTACATAACTCCCGTACTCTCATGTATGCGGATGATGTAAAGCTTTGTTATCAATATAAAGATGACCACTGTCACTCTAACCTACAAGCCGACTTAAATAGTTTTCACTCTTGGTGTTGTGCAAATTTTTTAACCCTGAATAGCTCTAAATGCAAGCTGATGACATTCTCCCGAGCCAGTCCAACGTACGTTTCTTATACTCTTTGTGGCTGTGAATTAGATAGAATCAACTTAGTTGATGATCTGGGCGTCCGATTGGACCGAAAATTAAGATTTTCCGAACATATTTCTAATACGGTCAATAAAGCCACGGGTGTTCTTGGCTTTATTAAGAGGTGGTCTAAGGAGTTTGACGATCCTTATGTAACAAAGACCCTCTATACTTAACTTGTTCTTCCAATTCTGGAATACGGATCTTGCGTATGGTGTCCCCAGTACACTACTCATAAAAAACGAATTGAATCTGTACAAAAAAACTTTTTACTTTTCGCCTTACGAGGCCTTAACTGGGATGTAAACTTAAGACTTCCTTCTTATGGCAGTAGACTTTTGTTGCTTAACCTACCATCTCTAGCTAACCGCAGAACCATGCTGGGTGTAGTATTCATTAATAACCTCATTTAAGATGATATTGATAGTGTAGACCTAGTTAGCCGGCTACACTTCTCTGTTCCTTGTAGAATAACTAGAAACTACTTACCACTAACTCTTCCTTATTGTAGGTCGAATTATGCCCTTCACGATCCGTTTAGGGTATTATGCTCGGACTACAATAATCTATACTTCCTTATTGCTAACGCTTCCTCTGTTGCATGCCTTAAAGTTGAAATCCTGTCCTATCTTTCTAGAAATTAAGTAGCCTTTCCTCGCAAATCTGTTCTATCTTTAGTAATAACTGCATGCCCGCGTTCTCTATTCGCGTTTCGAGTCGTACGTTCTGCGACTGTGCCCCTCGGTCGGTTGGGCTGGAGGTGGACATTCGCTGTGTCTGGGATCCGCGCGTAACAAGCATCGGCTTGGTATTGCATGGACCACTTGATTATACATTCATTGTATCAACGTCAAAAAAAAAAAAAAAAAAAAAAAAATAGAACAGAAGTAGAAGGGGAGAAACGCACAAGCAGAAAGGGAAAACCGAACGTTCTCGAACAAATTTGTATGCCCCGACCCTTATGCTGCTGTCTCTACCTACCGAGCCTTTGGGCATGCGTCTCTTGTCTTTTTTGCCAAAATGTTCCTGCCTTACTAGTGTTTTTTGCCAAAACGTACCTGCCTTACTAGTGTTTTTTGCCAAAACGTACCTGCCTTTTGCGTCTCTTGCTTTTAGAGTCTCCCGCTATTTGAGGCTCTTGCTATTAGAGGCTTGCGCGGCTTGAGGCGTGTGCTATGTGCGGCCTGTGCAAAATGAAGACGGAGTGGCAAAAATCTCATTCATTTCTGAGTGGCTTGTTGTGCATGCATGCATGTTGCAGTTCTCTGATGCATACCTGTTTTGTTTTTGGAAATACCGCACATTATCAATACTTTTTAATATTATACAGTAACCCACCCTTAGTTTTTCCATTTAAATATCTCAGACGATAATATTAGAATTATTAGAATATTAGCTGTTATAGGAACAATCAGTCAGTCCGTTGACAGTTGTATAACTGCAAGGGTATTAAAGCTTCGGCAAGCCGAAGGTAGCCTTGCTTTCTTGTTTTTAATTTATGGGGGCGAGTGGGGGCATGGCTAAAATCCAAAATAAACTTGTTCAGCCTGCAGTAATAACACATATTGTCACAAAATTTGGGAACTCTAGCTCTTATAATAGCTGAGATTCAGGTGTTCACACGGACGGACAAACAGACAGACGGTCAGACGGACAGACTGACATGGCTATATCGACTCGGCTGTTGATACTGATTCAGAATATACTGTTACATACATTTTCAGTTGGAACAAAGTTATAATACCCTTCTACTCTATGAGTAGCGGGTACAAAAAGGTAGAAGCTATATCTAAAATAAAGCCCCTGGAAAATATCAAGGAATTGAAGAGTTTTGTTGCTATGATTTCTTATTACAGGAAATTTATCCGCGATTATGCCAAAATCGCCAAACCCCTTACTAATCTAACTCGCGGCGAGTCCGCACGAGTAAATGTAAACTAATCCAAAAAGGATCCGGTCGAACTCGATGATGCGGCCTTGGAAGCTTTTGACAATCAGAAATCAATACTTTCCTCTTCCGAAGTACTTGCTTTTCCGGATTTCAGCAAGCCATTCGATTTGATTACGGACGCCTCCAATTATGCCATTGGTGCCGTTCTTTCACAAGATATCGAGGGAAAAGATCGACCCATTGCCTACATTTCGCGCACCTTGTCCAAAACCGAGGAAAACTATGCCACTATAGAAAGGAGATGCTTGCTATAGTCTGGGCTTTAGATAACCACAAGTCGTATCTGTATGGCGCTGATACAGTCAAGGTGTATACTGATCACCAACCGTTGACTTATGCTCTTGGCAGCAGAAATTTTAACGCAAAGTTAAGGCGGTAGAAGGCTAGAATAGAAGAGTACAACTAAGTACTTATCTGCAAGCCCGGCAAATCCAACGTAATTGCCGACGCCCTTTCTCGTTCTCATGAATTACTACCTTGACTATCTTTGTTCAGATACCGCCTCAGCTATCGAGGGAGCCACTGTGCATAGTGCGGATAAAGACTCGCCTCACTTAATACCCCACGTGAAAGCTCCCATTAACGTATACCGTAACCAACTAGTATTTGACCTTGAATACTCGGAATACTTGTGTGAACAACCCCACAGGGGCTTCGAACGCCATCTGATCTCCGTAGGGTTTGGCCTCTTATCCGACTTAGTCGTCACCTTGAGATAGTACTTAAAGCCATCGGTGATCAACGGGGTTAAAATCCCGGAAACTTACTTATTATCATTCCACCGCCTGTGCTTAGAGAATTTTGCCGGTTTCAAAATTCGAATACCGCAGAGGCAGGTGATAGAATTGTCAGATCCCGAAGAGATCTGCGAAGTTGTTGAAAAAGAAAATCGTAGAGCTCACAGGGGTCCTAAAGAGGTGGGGTGGGGGGGTAACAGCTTCTGGAGAAATACTATTTCCCACAAATGGCCAGTACTATCCGTAAGCAACTTTCGTCGTGCGAGTGTTGC
Source organism: Zaprionus kolodkinae (assembly GCA_018901885.1). Classification (NCBI taxonomy): domain Eukaryota; kingdom Metazoa; phylum Arthropoda; class Insecta; order Diptera; family Drosophilidae; genus Zaprionus; species Zaprionus kolodkinae. The sequence goes on along the minus strand of JAEIFM010000230.1, from coordinate 90,565 downwards.
AAGCTCTACAAATACGAAAGGCACGCCAATAAACCTCTTTTACAACCGCCACCCATCCCAAGTTATCCGTGTGAAATTCTTCACATAGATATTTTTACCTTGGAGAAAAAAATCTACTTGAGCTGTATAGACAAATTCACGAAGTTTACAAAGCTCTTCCCGTTAGAAGCAAAATTTTCAATTCATGTGCGGGAAAAACTGGTAGAGGTACTCCATTACTTTACCGTCCTAAAGGTATTGGTCTCCAATAACGAGAGAGGCCTTCTGTGCCCGACGGTCCTGAATTACTTACGCACGCTAGGTATCGAACTTTATCACACCCCGACCCAGAAGAGCGAAGTCAATGGTCAAATCGAGAGATTTCATTCAACCTACCTCGAGATTTACCGGTGTTTGAAATGCGAACACCCTGACTTCAAAATCAACGAACTAGTTGTTATTGCAGTGGACAGATACAACAGCTCTGTCCACTCGGTGAGTAATAATAAGCTGTCGGATTTATTCTTCCACCGCTCGGCAAGGATTAATTATAAGGGTTTGACAACTTTCAGGACACAGGTCCTCGAAGATGTTAGGGGCCTGATAGAGCACAAACGAGGGCTCGCAAATACGGCCCATAATAGGACCAGGTCCGACCCGATCTCCTACAGTCCGGGGGACAAAGTATTTGTCGGTAACAAACAGATTAAAACGAAAGAAAAGCGACGTTTTAGGGCTGAGGAGATTGCTTAAGATAGAAATGTAACGGTCAAAACCAAGACCGGCAAAATTTTTCATAAATCTGATATACGGAATTGAAAAGACATTGGATTGTTTGTGTGCGTTTCACAAGCTTTTCTTTAATAATGTAAAACACACACTTATTTCCTTTTAAAAAAACACACGACACGTACATTTCTTAACCCCATGCTTTTAAGTTAATATGAGTTGATACCATTAAAGCAATGTTACTCATAAGTTTATCTTCTCTAATCAATATCGCAAGCATCGTTTTTGCCCACGCGGTGGGAGCCGCGGAGATCTTCAAATATGAGACTCCGGTTGTGCCATTACAGGAGGGCACAGTCTGGCGTGTCAACGGCCAATTCAAGCTGGCACATGTAATTGACGGATCACTGATGCAGGAGGTTCACCGTGAGGCGGCGCTATTAACGGATCCCAGGATTGGAGCACTAATGACACACTACTTAGACGAGTCACAGCAAGGTCTGCGAAGACAAATGGGTACGGACGACCAGGCGAGATGTGACTTCCTAAGGAATAACGAAGCTCGCATAGAGCTGGTTGAAGACGGGACAATCTTGACCAACTTCAACGGGACGTTGGAAGCCGGACCCAGGACCCATAATTTGGCTTTGATCGTACATAGTCCAGTTCAGCAACGAGACTGGAGACAATGCTGACTCCGACCTTCTCCCTAGACTGGCTGCACACGCTGCCTTCAGCACTAGAGCCGGAGCTCTACTGAGTGCCAACCCCGACTGGAGTCTTCAGTCGTCGGCCTACCCCCAACTCCAGGGCTGCATTTTACCATTTGCATGGATGCGAAGACGCTCTAAAGATTGGCAGAAGATGTTAGCGTTTTCTGCTTTTTAACCTGACGCTGAAACCGCGCGTATTACACGTCAACAAAGAAAGACGCGTTTTCATTCAGAGTTGCCGTATCGCTTATCTTAATGATTTTTTTTTTTTTTGGACGTTTAATATAATGAATGTATTAGCAAGTGGTCCAACGACACCAAGCCGATGCTTGAAGAAATTAACGCGATAAAGATAGAGAACGCGGATAGGAGATAGGAAAAGAGCATGCAAAATAAAATAAAGAATAAACAAGAATATATAAATAATATTAAAATTACGTGCTAGATAGAGAAGAATTAAAGACTTCATAGTAGCAATAGAGTTAGTGCCAGCTATGACGTGTTGAAGTTTTTGTAGTCCGAACATAATACCCTGAACGGATCGTGCAGTGCATAGTTCGATCTACAATAAGGAAGGGTTAGTGGAAGGTAATTACGAGTACTTTTGCAAGGGACAGAGAAGTGAAGCTGCATTACAAGGGCCTCACTGTCAATGTCACCTTGCATAAGGTTGTTAATAAATAATACCCCTAGCATGGTTCTGCGATTAGTTAGGGAAGGCAAATTTAATAAAATAAAAGTCTATTATTATAGAAGGCAAACTCACATTTTCATCCCAGTTAAGGCCACGTAACGCAAACAGTAGAAAGTTATTTTGTACAGACTCGATGCGTTCTTTGTGAATAGTGTACTGGGGACTATGTGAGATACTGGGGAACAAGTGAGATTTAGAGGGTCTTTGTAAGATAAGGATCGTCAAATTCCTTAGACCATCTCTTAATAAAGCCTAGATCACCCATGACTTTATTGACCATATTAAAAATATGATTGGAAAACTTTAGTTTTCGGTCCAAACGGACCCCCATCATCAACTAGGGTGATTCTTTCCAAGACACAACCACAAAGAGAATAAGAAGTATACATTGGACTGGCTCGAGAAAATGTCATCAGCTTGCATTAAGAGCTGTTCAGGTTTAAAAAATTGGCACACCACGAATGAAAGCTATTCAGGTCGGTTGTAAGTGTGAGTGACAGTGGTCGTCTTTAAATTAATAACAGAGCTTTACATCATCCGCGTACATGAGAGTACGAGAGTTACGTATGCCCAAAGGCATACGCCTTGATGAAAAGCGTAAAAAGTAGGGGGCCGATATGACTCCCTTTAGGAACGCCAGATGTGGCATGAAGTGGAATTGAGTTCTGTCAGTCAGATAGCTTACAATCCAACTAAGTAATTTAGGTGAAAAACCTAGAAGGTCAAGCTTATGTGCCAGAAGGGAATGAATCACTGACTCAATAGCTTTACTGAAATCAGTATAAATGACATCAGTTTGAAGATTTTCCTGAAATCCTTTTACCACAAAGGATGTCAGCTCAAGCAAATTTGTCGTAGTTGAACGACGTTTAATAAATCCGTGTTGAAAAGGTGAAATAACGGATCTGCATAAATGTTGCAAGTCAGGAGTTATAACATTCTCGGAAAATTTAGGTATAGCCGACAATTTAGAGATACCTCTATAATTGCTTGCTTCAGACTTGCTGCCCTTTTTCAACAAGGGGATAATAAAAGATTCCTTCCAAATGGAAAGAAAGAGTGGAGTTTCTAAGGACAGCAAAAATAGTTTGAGCAATGGCTTACTTAAGGAGTTGGCACAGAACCGAAGTATACAAGCGGGAACACCATCGGGGCCTGGTGAAAAAACTGGCTTAGCTAAAAAAAGATCCCTGACAACGAAGCTTTCGTTTAGAAAGGGGGAGAAGATACCATTCGAACTTGGAATGTTGTATGGATAAAAGTGAGTAGTATGTGTAGAAGGTGAATAAGTCGTTTGAAAAAAACTTTGCAAACAGATCGGTCATGGTTTTCTAACGTTAGTTTACTAGGAAATGCGGAAGACTTACGCTTCGTGTTAACAAAACTATAAACATGTTTGGGGTTCTAAATGAACTGAACCTTAAAACGAGTTAAATAGTTCTTATAACATTTCGCGTTTAAGACTGTAAAGTCTGACTGCGCGCTTAAGTAGCGTGAAAATGCTAAGGGCGAGTTACTACATTTAAATTTTTTATAAAGGCTTGACTTTAAATTTTTTAACCTTGACAACTCTCTTGTAAACCATGGCGGCTTACTAGAGGATGATGAATAAAAGCACGGAACGCAAATATCAAAAAATGAGTAAATAGTTTTATAAAAAACTAGCGACCCACCGATCCAACATCGTCTTACCCATCGATAGTTTTTAATCGATTGTTCCCTTGGAACGGTCTTTTTTGGTTCAAGTAAGAAGAAGAAGATCGCGTACACAACACACAGAAGTCGTTGAAGAAAAAAGTCGTTGAATAACTTAAACAACGATTTTAATTAAATGAAAAGTGCTTTACTATATAGTAGGGCCTTATAGTCTATACTAAATTAACAATGTATTCAAGGTATTTAATTGGTTAAGGATTAATGCTGTATTGGTTAAAATTGCTTCGAAAATTAGTCATTATTTGTCGTAAAAAGTATATTACAAAAAAATTTTTGTGTGTTATCCATAAGAGATAGACATATACCATCCCGGACCTTTTCAATGTGTACAATACTTAGTACATTATTTTGAAAAAACTCGTAGGGTTCAGCCGGCATTTGCAAAAAAATGTAATTATTTACGAAATCACATTAGAAACCTCAAAAAAAACAGTACTTCTCCACTATTTAATAGATGTTATTATACAAATAAACCTTCCTCTTAAATCACTCTATCTATTAAAAAAAAACCGCAGCAAAATCCGTTGCGTAGTTTCAAAGATTTAAGCATACTTAGGGACATAGGGACAGATAAAGCGACTTTGTTTTATACTATGTAGTGATAAATTTCATCATAAAAATTGGCACTTCAGTACAAGTGCAACCTTGAACATTACCACATAACACAAGTGTTTAAAATTGAAAGCAAAGCAAATCAAAAATGGATATAAAAAACATTATCAAAACAAGTCAGAAAGGCTACAGTCGAGCGCGCCCGACTGTGGTATACTCGCTACAACTGTGCGGAACAGTACGTATCGTATTTGCTTTCAGTGCTTTCCAGTTAGAATTTATCAGAGGGCTTTTAATTATGAATGTGTAAAAGAGACGCTTATATTATGCCCTTATATATTTATTGAGAAATTCAAACCATATTTGTCGTTTAAGTTGTTTGTTACTGCGAAATATCGCTAAAGATACAAACTTTCATTAAATATAGTAAACACATCGTTAACATCGATTTTTTAATGCAAAAAATAATATAAGAAGAGAAAAACAAAAAAAAAAGTTTGCCCACGTGAAGGGACTTGAACCATGGACCCCAAAATACTCGGACTATGTATTCTGCAACTATAACCGCTCTGCCATTAGCGCACCACGAATTGGAACGGCAAAGTTTCATTATGAGACCATTCAGCTTATCATACAGGGCGAAAACAAATTATTATTGTGTCGTTGTTGTACGTGTAAGACAATACCAACTCACTCCCCTTCAAATTATGTTTAATTAAAATACTAAACTTAAAAATTTTAAATGCGTGAAAAAAAGGTAGTACCCAAAAATTCCAATTGCATCGGGAAGGATTCGAACTCGCATACCTTTCGCTCGACAGTCAACGATAACATCCACTCGGCCACTGCAACTATTATTCAAATACAATAAAATTGCAATTATGATCAGTGCAAATAATTTTGGTACATCTAATTGAAAATAAAAGTGCTTGCCGCCGAAGTTGAACCTGGATCTTGCATATCTAACATAATAAAACAGACAAAAACACGTGGTCACATGGCACTAATATTTCTTTAATTTATTCCATATTTTTTGTCCAATATTACTGAAATTTTAACGAAACGTCCGCAAGATGGTATATATAAAACTGTTGCTGTAGAGCTAATATTGTGGCTGTAATCAATTTTTTTATACCCTTGCAGAGGGTATATTAATTTTAGCCAGAAGTTTGCAACGCACCTTAGGAGACATCTCCGACCCTATAAAGTATATATATTCTGAATTAGCATCACCAGAGGAGACGAAAAATGGATGTCCGTCTGTCCGTCCATCCGTCCGGTCGTCCGTCCATCGGTCCGTCCGTCCGTCTGTTGCAACGCAAACTTGTCTCTCAGTTTTTGAGCTATCTTCATGGCACACAAGTTTCTTATTGCTGTACGCTGTAAATAAGTCGGAACGAGCCAGATCGGACCGATATATCGTATAACTGTCATAGAAGCTATCGGCCAATTTTTGTTGTTTTTCAAGATATTGCAACAAGATTTGGCAAATCTTATTCGTATTACGTTCTTAATGTGCTGTCAAAATTGTATCAAAATCGGACTATAACATATAGCTGCTATAGGAACAATCGCATGAAATCAGGGTTTTTGTATGCAAACCTGTTTTGTTTTTGGAAATACCGCACATTATCAATACTTTTTAATGTTATACAGTAACCCGGCCTTAGTTTTTCCATTTAAATATCTCAGACGATAATATTCTATAGCTGTTATAGGAACAATCAGTCAGTCCGTTGAAAGTTGTATAACTGCAAGGGTATAAAACCTTCGGCAAGCCGAAGGTAGCCTTGCTTTCTTGTTTTTAATTAATGGAGGCGAGTGGGGGCATGGCTAAAATCCAAAATAAACTTGTTCAGCCTGCAGTAATAACACATATTGTCACAAAAATTTGGGAACTCTAGCTCTTATAATAGCTGAGATTCAGGTGTTCACACGGACGGACAAACAGACAGACGGTCAGACGGACAGACGGACATTGCTATATCGACTCGGTCAGACGGACAGACGGACATTGCTATATCGACTCGGCTGTTGATACTGATTCAGAATATACTGTTACATTCATTTTCATTAACATATCAACCTTTCTCTATCTATTAAAAAAACCGCATAAATATCTGTTGCGTAGTTTCAAAGATTTAAGCATACAAAGGGACATAGGGACAGATAAAGCGACTTTGTTATATACTATGTAGTTATATTGGTCGCTACTGATATATCAGTAGAGACATACAATTCCGACCAATCAAATTGGGAAATTAAAATGTTTAGTAAATTAAAATCTGCTTTTCTAAACCAGCGTACGCGCTTACACAGTTTTTCATGTTTATCCATACAAGCTCCAAAATCAAAAGACACTTCCGGAGTAGGATGGTAAGGATCTTCCGGGAAAGAAAGTGGTTGAGTCTTGACTATATTCACTCTAGATGGATCGGAGACAAAGCATAAGTCTAACGATCTGTTACTACAGTTAACGATATGATTGACCTGCGACAATGACGTATCGAACAGACCGTCAAAAAGATCGTGGTGCCGTGAGAGCAGCAGAGAATTTTTATCAACACTTGTTGTCCAATTATAATCTGGGATATTAAAGTTCCCAAGGACTGAAAGGTGATCTCTGTCTGATAACAGAGGAATTCAATACCAAGTTGCATCTCCGGTTGTAAATGTTCCGAATTGATTGTGGAATCGACTGCAAAAAGGACTCCACCACCACGACGGCCAGGTCGATCACACCTGTAGGTTGTGTACTTGCTTGGAAAGACTTCAGAGTTAAGGATATCCGGTTTTAACCAAGTCTAAGTAAACACAATTTGAGAAGAAAGAGAAAGACTGTTTATATATAAAGTTGAGAGTTTAGTACAAACACCTCTAACATTTTGATATGAAAGAGTTAAGGAGCATGATAGTTTTTTTTGTTTAAGATTGTTTTTGTTTGGGCCGAAACTAAAGAGGGCAAAGGAAGATTAATCGGTGGGCGATTTTTCTTTTATTTTGCTCCGAACTCTTTGATCATTACATGCTCCGGCCAGAATTGAGCCGAGCATATAATGCCCAGGAGTTCGTTGGTGACACTTATTTTGAAGGATGATATGTCCCCCTCATAAGAAAACTTTTTTTCCTTTTTAATATTCAAGGCATGAATTTTTGCTTGAATTTAAGCTACATCATTTGATGTGAGGTCAGGGGCAAGCCTGGAAACAAAAATATGTTTTCTTTGTGGAACACCCAGAATCTGTTTAGGGGCCTCATAGGGGAGCATAGGTTCTGTTCTGGTAAACCAGAACTTGAATACGCCTTCGGTAAAACTATTAACTGTAGCACGGGCAACGAGACCACAGCTGCCTTGTCGGAAATTATGGGCGTCACTGGTTGCACACACTCAATGCCATTATCGGGAAGCAAAATCGATTGAGCCGAATACCCATTGGGGGATTGGTGAACGAAATCAACGGCTGGGTCACTGGCGTGCCTAGCTGGTCAATTAGAGGGAGCTGGGTGGTGCTTACTAAAGACTTTTGATTTCGCGAGAATTTCTTGCGCTTTGGTGATACATTCAAAAACGTTAGGTTATTGAAAGATGAATTAGGCGCTGAGAACTGGTCGGAAAGTTTGCGAAAACTTCCAAAATCCAGTCTTTGTTGACGCATAAACGAACACATTTCGTTCTCCACCTTCCTACGCACATCGCAGCAATAACGCAACCCAGTGCGCTTGGCTACGGCGTCAGCTGTCGGGCCAGTAAATCCAGCACACTTCGCGTGTAAATTAAACCGAATACGATTGTTTTATTAAATGGTTCTTTTATTAGAGCCAACTGCTCTGAATTCTGGTCAATTACGAACTAAATACAAATCAAATTTATTAAGGCCGCCAAGTCTTCGGTTGGAGGCAGCGGACCCAGCAGAGCCCTTAGTCAGCGCCTCGAGCTGTCTGGAGCTTTATGCCTTCGACGGTCACCCAGCGCACACATGCCTGCCTCGCATAACGCTCCCCTTGCACATCGCTTTCGCTAAAGCGAAATGCGTTACTGGGCTGGCTCAGCGTTGTCGCTGTTATTGTTGGCGCATCCGGTCTTGGATGGCATTTCGGCGGGTCGTTGCATCCCTCTGACTTGCCCGTGTTAACTCCTCCTTGTCGTAAAATGAAGTCGTCCCGGATTCAATGGTCTTAGACGGTTGTTAACGTTTGGTTTTCAGACGGTAGATAAGAAAGATGATGACCAGGGTTATTGAAGCTGTGGAGGAGTCAGAGCAAAAAATCCAGGTGTTGCCTGATGGCAGTAGGGATTGAAGGGGGTTGATGTGGTGCAGATTTTTAACGCTCATTCCGTGAATTGATGACAGACTAAGGCGCTCTAGATGTCTCAGAACGTTTACTTGAGCCATGGCTGAAACTGCGGCTTTCTTCTTTGATGTTCCGATATTGTTGACGTAAAGGGTGTCGTTTATTTTAATTTTTTCGGTATATGATACCAGGTAAGTTCCTGATATTATCCGGCTTATTCCCTTTTCGTCGGTTATATTTATCGTTACATTGTTGGTGATGAGCATTCCCTCGTCTATCATGGTGACTGGGTCCAAGTGTCCAGGCTGGGTGTTGCAATGGGCGACCATGCCAGAGATGAGTTGTTGTGCGCAGGTTGGCGCTTTCGATCTCCTGCAGAAGGTGGTGCCCGCTGATACATTGCAGTCTTTGACGGCGAAGGTTTCCGTCCCGCAATCTGCGACCGTGCTACCGTCTTCGAAATCTAAGATTCTATTTTAATGCTGCACCGGGAATACTCTTATTTTTTTAAAATAAAAAAGTTAACAAAGGCTTCGGAAATTTTATTAAAAAGTACAATAGGTCTCGATTTTGAAAAGTTTTTATGCTAGCTACCTCTAAAATATCTGACACGCTAACGTTTGTGGGATGTTTACTTTCAATATCCTTTACGTTAACGTCATTCAAGATTATTGGACTAATTACGTTTAATTTGGAAAGGGTGAATGCAAGTATTAAATTTTTAAGTTCTAGGATAACAACACGATTTTTTGCCAAAATCGTCTCGTACAAATGTTCTGTGTCTAAGTTGTCTGATTTTAAAATAGAATTCATGGATGAGCTCAGTGTGTTTAATTGCAATTGTATTTTGTCGTTTATGTCTATCTGTCCGTTTACCGAGTCCGTTATGTTCATCAACAAACGCTTTCCACTTTTTGAGCCTGGGATTCGGATTTTTATCCGACACTAACCGGTTGGTTGATGGTCGGTGAAGATGTTGAATTTCTTTACGCCATATAAATAGTTTCTGAGATTTTGAAGTGCCCATACTATTGCTAGTAGTTCCCGTTCATTTGTTGCCATTGAAATCTCGGTTCCACGTATCGTACGAGAAATCATGGTGATCGGACGACCTTTCTGTGAAAGAACAATCCCTAGGCCGCTTCCAGAGGCGTCAGTGGTCAAGTCAAATGGCTGAGTGAAATCTGGGTATGCCAACATGACATCCTCAGACTCCAGGGTGTTTCTTAGTTTTTCGAATGATTTTCGCTGCTCGTTGGTCAATTCCAGTTTAACTTTCTTTGAGTGGTTTGCACCAATTTTCTCGTTGTCACCTTTTAGAATATTGGTCAGAGGTCTTGCGATGCTAGCAAACCCCTTTATGAAACATCTATAATAACTGGCCAACCGCAGAAATGACCTGAGACTGAACAATGTGGGTGGAGGTTGAAATTCTTTTATAGCCTTAACCTTTTCAGGTGAAGTTTTAATTCCCTCTTGGGACACTATGAATCCCAAATAATCTACGTTCTCTTTAAAGAACTTAGATTTTTCTACAGACACTCTCATGCCTGCATCGCACAAAGTTTTTAGAACCGTGTTTATATCGTTGACATGACTCTCCATTGTTTGGGAGAAAATGATTACGTCATCGACGTAGACATAGCAAGTTTTACCGATGTGTTCTCTCAGAACATCATCTATGGCCCGTTGGAAAATACTATGGGAATTTTTTAAACCAGTCTGCAGAATTCATACTTCCCGTTGTTGACCGAAAAAGCTGTATTTTCCCGATCGCGCTCCGCGAGCTCAATTTGATGGAAGCCCGACTTCAGATCAAGAGTCGTGAAGTACTGAGCTTTTCCAATGTTCGACAGTATGATCGATATGGATGGTATAGGATACTTGTCATCAATTGTTTTCTGATTCAGTTTCCTAAAGTCAAAAACGAGACGTTTCTTCCTATGACCTTCTTCATCAAAACCCTTCTTATCAACAACCCAAATTGGGTTATTATAAGGCGACCGGGATGGCCTTATTATTCCGTCTGCTAGAAGTTGTTTAACCTCCGTATTGACGAAATCGGCTACACCCATCAGATATGGGTAAAGTTTTGAATATACGGGTTTCCCGTCAGTGCGGATCGTGGCGACCGTATTTATATTAAAGGGGAGGGACTCGTTTGGGTCCGCAAAGGCTTGTGATCTGTTTTTGATCATCTTTTTGAAATCTTCGTTGACGGTGTTTGGCACGCCCACGTCATCGATGTTAATAAAGTTTACATTTCTGAATTATGAGTAAAAAAATTTGATAATGCTCGATGATGTTTTTTGTTAGATCAATTTTTGCATTGACCCTTTTTAGCACATCCAGTCCACCAATTCCGTCATACCCGTTCAGGTTGTTTAACAAAAAGAAGTATGACTTATAACATTGAATAGATGGATCAGACACTTTTTTTCTATTTTTGTATGACCATGGATTGATGTAACTTCAAATGGTGTTTCCACCGGCTTGAAGTGTTTTAATTCTGTTAGAGGTTTTATGTAATTTTTGGAGGCTCCTGTATCAAACAGTAACCTAATTTCCCGTCTCGCTATCGTACGAATTATGTACTGGAGCAGGGACGTTCCCCTTAAAAATTACATGATTCGGAATCGGACGTGCTATCTGCCTCGATTGCCGCTGCTTCGTAGGATGACTTTACCCTATACTCCTGGTCATTTGACTGTTCTTGAGTCGTATGGTTCAACCGCTGACGACTGCGAGTTGTCTGTTCGCCCCTGAACTTAGAACGTGATGTGGGATCGACGTCTATTGGTTCAGGACCTAGGTTTTGCGTATAGCCTTTTCGAGGATTATTTGATTCATTGTTCTGTTGCATTTGGCTTTTATGTCCCTGGTTTTTAAAAAATTGAGAGCCTTTAGCTTAATTACTAGTGCCCGGTGCATTATTGTTTTGGTTTCTCAGGTAAGCTTCCTGGGAGTTGTTGTGGGGTGTTATGAAAACGGCAGCAGCTGAGAGAACTACATGTCGGACTGATTTTTTTAACCCGGTCACAAAAGTTGTCAAAGCGTCCTGCCGTGATCTATTATTTAAAATAGCGGCAGTATTTGTGTCATAAGACAACAAAGTCTTACTAATAATAAGAGTTAGCTTTCTCTCAATCTCATTATAAAAAGTCATTAGGGGAAGTTCTCCTTGACGCATAGTAACCATTTGTTGCTGCGTTACCTCAATTGGAGTTTGTTCTGCATATGCGCAGTCCATTTTAGCTATTATAGCATCGAAATTTAGTCCTGTATTATGTGACGTAAGCATTACTCCCGCGGGGCCTATTACCTTGTTACGAATGATTCCTACGGCCTGGTAGGTTCTAGAGCTACCCTAAAATGGTTTGTAGATTTCGTAGGCGTTATCTGCTGCGGTTCGCCATGCCACATACTCATCTTGCTTTCCGTCAAAACTTGGTATGGACCAGAGAACTGCAACATGCATGCATGCACAACAAGCCACTCAAAAATGAATGAGATTTTTGCCACTCGATGTTCATTTTGCACAGGCCGCACATAGCACACGCCTCAAGCCGCGTAAGCCTCTAAAAGCAAGAGCCTCAAATAGCGGGAGACTCTAAAAGCAAGAGACGCAAAAGGCAGGAGCCGCAAAAGGCAGGTACGTTTTGGCAAAAAACACTAGTAGTGCAGGAACATTTTGGCAAAAAAGACAAGAGACGCTTGCCCAAAGGCTCGGTAGGCTCGGTAGGTAGAGACAGCAGAATAAGGGTCGGGGCATACAAATTTGTTCGAGAACGTTCGGTTTTCCCTTTCTTCTAGCGCGTGCCTCGCTTATTTTGTGGAAGGGGTAAAGGAACAAGTAGAAATTGAAATGCATCGGCCTCGGGTTTTTTTTTCTATACCTACTTATGTGTCTATTAATAGAACAGAAGTAGAAGGGGTAACCCAAAAACGCACTAGCGCCATTTACGGCCTTTTCCATGAGTCTAATTACATCTTTATTACTAATGGTACCTGAGGTTTTCGCCTGTTCCTGATGTTGATTTTGAAATTCTTGATCGTTAACCATTTTTACATTGTCTGTAAGGCCGTCCATTAAGTTTTTATACCCGCTACTCATAGAGTAGAAGGGTATTATAACTTTGTTCGAACCGAAAATGTATGTAACAGGCAGAAGGAGACATCTCCGACCCCATAAAGTTTATATATTCTGAATCAGTATCAACAGACGAGTCGATATAGCCATGTCCGTCTGTCCGTCCGACCGTCTGTCTGTCTGTCCGTCCGTGTAAACAACTGGATCTCAGCTATTAGATGAGCTAGAGTTCCCAAATTTGGTGACAACATGTGTTATTACTGCAGGCTGATCAATACTATTTTGGATTTTAGCCACGCCCCTACCCGCCCCCATTAATTGAAAAAAAATTGATTACAGCCGCAATATTAGCTTTACAGCAACAGTTTTATAAATACGTTATAAATACTATCTTGCGGACGTTTCGTGAAAATTTCAGTAAGATTGGACTATAAATGTGGAAGATATTAAGGAAATAGTAGTGCCATGTGACCACGTGTTTCTGTCTGTTTTATTTTGTTAGATATGCAAGATCCAGGTTCAACTCCGGCGACAAGATTTTTTTCAAATTTATGTACCAAAATTATTTGCACTGATCATAATTGCAATTTTATGGTAGTTGCATAATAGTTGCATTTGCTTGGTGGATGTAGTCGTTGACTGACGAGCGAAAGGGTGCGAGTTCGAATCCTACCCGATGCAATTGGGATTTTTCGAGCTACTAGCTTATTTTCAAGCATTTTAAATATTGTAAGTTTAGTATTTTATGTAAACAGAGTTTTAGGGAGTGAGTTGGTATCGTCTTACACGGCACAACACACGACACAATAATAATTTGTTTTTGTCCGCCTGTACGACAAGCAGAATGGTCCCATAATGCAACTTTGCCGGTCTAATAAAAAATGCGCTACTGGCTGTACAGTTATAGTTTTGCATGCTACATAGTCCAAGTTTTTTTGGAGGTCCATGGTTCAAGTCCTCACGTGGATAAATTTCTTTTTTGTTTTTTCTGTTCCTTATTCTAATTTTTTTTTGCATTATGCTTTATCTTCTTTTAAAATCGATGCTAACGAAGTTTTTACTATACTTAAAGACATTTAGTATCTTAAGTGATATTTCGCAGAAACACAACATAAAATAAATCATAATTAAAAGCTCTCTGTTAAATTCTAACTGAAAACTAGTCAGAAGGCTACAGTCACACGGTGACTGTAAGAGGCCATGGATTTTCTGTTTATTTGTATATACCATAAAAAAATATATTGAAACAAAATGTTTAATATAATAAAAACAAAAATTAAAATAACGAAAATGCAAGAGTCGATAGCATAAGTTAGAATGAGAGAGAGATATGTGCATTTTTGGCGCGTGCCAAAATTCGTTACATACACACACACACACACCAGCGTCAACTGCTTCTTCATTAATTGCCTTTGTGTATGCCTCACACGCACACACGTATGCATGTGTGAACTTCGCGTGCATGTATTGTATGCATGCACGCATAAGTACAGCATGCAAAACATCTTAAAAGGCAAAATCTAACACTTAATATATAAATTGTTAGATAAATATAAATAAATGGCAAATAATTAAAAAATGCGTATTCTTTTTTAAATATAAATGTAAACAAATGTGAAATACAGCACATAACAAATTAAACAAGTAGGTAAGGCTACAGTCGGGCGCCCGACAGTAAGATACCCTTCTCCCAATTTTCTAAATCCGTTACAAACGTGTAACCACACTCATAATTTCAAACAGAGAATTCTGCACAAATACTTCTACTACATATAGCTTACTCGCTCGCACTCACACAGCGACGCGCGTAAAGAGTAAAGCGACACGACGCAACGTCGACGTCGGCGTCAACTGCTCAAAGCAGCGCGTCGGCTGGTGCCCGTACCGAACATTTGTACTGAAAACGTTGACTTAAATAACTTCTGTGCTATTGGTCCTATCAGATTGTAATTTGGAGGATATATTCATATTGCATTTAGCTTTATACATACCGAAGCAGAACTTTATAAGTTTAATACTTTGCTTAATAATCGTAAATTACCGATTTGCGGGGGCGATGGTCGTGGCATCAAACATTTGACATAAACTTCACCTGCCCCGAATATATAGGAACCTTCATACCAAATTTGGTGTCTCTAGCTTTTTTAATAGCTGAGATCTGTTGTCTCAAACAAACAGACGGACAGACGGACAGACAGACGGACATGTCTCAATCGACTCGGCTAGTGATCCTGAGCAAGAATATATATACTTTATGGGGTCTGCCACGCCTCCTTATGCCTGTTACATACATTTTGCACAAAGTTAGTATACCATTTTTGACCATTTTCAATGGTCGAAGGGTATAAATAGCTAAATTCTCTTTTCGCCGTGGGGAATCGAACCCTGGCCGTTTGCATAGGAGTTCGTCATCCTAACAACTAGACCACCGTCGCTGCTTTCCGCGCCCGTTTAAATTGCATTTTTAGACCAGTTGCTCAAAAATGTCAAATATGTCATGTACAACAATAACACTACTACAAGATTGTATGACCACAAGAAAGCCAAATGTTATTTATTTATATTTAATAAGATTATTTGTTGAAATTTGATAAATGAAATCAAATTTTATAATGATGAAAAAAAAAATAACATATTAACATCTAAATAGTGAAATAGTAAAAATAAAAACAAACCGCCTTCGCGAGGGATTGAACCTCCATTCTTTTGTTTGATTGCCTGCTGCTCTACACATTTGACCATCGCCGCTTTGACTCGCTGTGCGGCTAAGTAACTATTTCCTTCTCATACACACACATAACCATTTTCGCATTAAAAAGATCGAAAAAGCACGTGGCTGGTAGCAGCTTGCAGGCAAGGAATCACAAATCAATAGAAAATGTTATCTCACGTAACTTCTATGTTTATTATCCGATCGGGTTGCAATTTATAAAATAAGTTCACATTGCATTTGTCTATATGTATGCCAAAGCAGAAAGTTAAGACTTCAATACTGTGCTTAATAATCACAAATTACTGATTTACGGGGTCGGTGGGCGTGGTACCCAAAATTTGAAAACGACGTTTACTGCCTAGGATATACAGGAATCTTGATGCCAAATTTGGAGGGTCTAGCTTTCTTAATAGCTGAGAATCAGACGCTCATACAGACAGACAGACAGACGGACAGACGGACAGACAGACATGGCTAGATCGACTCGGCTAGTGATCCTGAGCAAGAATATATATACTTTATGGGGTCGCAGATGTCTTCTTCTGCCTGTTACGCACATTCCGACAAACCTAATAGACCATGTATTTTTTTAAAATCCATGGCCGAAACACTGAAAGCAATGTGGCAATATCGAATAAGATCCATGTACAACTTTCATAGTCAAAACAATTATGGGACGATTAGACGTATTGTTCTCGCATAGTTGTAGCGGGTATAACACAGTCGGGCGCGCTCAACTGTAGCCTTTCTGACTTGTTATTATTATTATTATTATTAAGAGCTAACTTATAATGTAAAACAAGTAGGTAAGGCTACAGTCGGGCGCCCGACAGTAAGATACCCTTCTCCCAATTTTCTAAATCCGTTACAAACGTGTAACCACACTCATAATTTCAAACAAAAATTCTGCACAAATTCTTCTACTACATATAGCTTACTCGCTCGCACTCACACAGCGACGCGCGTAAAGAGTAAAGCGACACGACGCAACGTCGACGTCGGCGTCAACTGCTCAAAGCAGCGCGCAAGCTGCTGCCCGTACGGAACATTTGTACTGAAAACGTTGACTTGAATAACTTCTGTGTTGTTAGTTCGATCGGATTGTAATTTGGAGAATATGTTCATATTGCATTCAGCTTTATACATACCAAAGCAGAACTTTATAAGTTTAATACTTTGCTTAATAATCGTAAATTACCGATTTGCGGGGGCGGGGGGCGTGGCATCAAACATTTGACATAAACTTCACCTGCCCCGGATATATAGGTACCTTCAAACCAAATTTGGTATCGCTATCTTTTTTAATAGCTGAGATCTGTTGTCTCAAACAAACAGACGGACAGACGGACAGACGGACAGACGGACAGCCGGACAGACGGACAGACAGACGGACATGTCTCAATCGACTCGGCTAGTGATGCAGAGCAAGAATATATATACTTTATGGGGTCTGCCACGCCTCCTTATGCCTGTTACATACATTTTGCACAAAGTTAGTATACCATTTTTGACCATTTTCAATGGTCGAAGGGTATAATTAGAGGTTAGCTTATTTCTTAGCTATGACAGAAGGGGTGAGTATTCATAAATTTTCATATTTACATTATTTTTACTTATTACATAGTTAAATTTATATTTGGATATTTATACTATTTATATATTTACATATTTACATCACTAAGCAGAAAACACATAGAGGCGTCAAATAGCGTTAACATGCCTTCTGACGCTATGAAAGTTAGTATACCCTTTTTTGACCATTTTCAATGGTCGAAGGGTATAAATATATCCACGTGAGGACTTGAAATTTGGACAATTTGTATTTTTGTATATCTTGAGTGTTGAGATTGTCTTTAACAAATTTGGGGCTGCCTTGATGCGTTCTTTGCAGAGGTATCTGCTAGTTCGTTGCCAGCTATCCCTACATGCCCGGGCACCCAGAGTATTTTGAATTTGGGGAAAGTTTTTTGCATGACGTTGCGAACATATGAGGGGTGGTGGTCATTATTGTTGGTGTTTTGTATTGCGTTTATTGCGGATAATGAGTCTGTGCATATGCAAAATTTGCCGTAGTGTTTTTTAAGGGAATCTAGAGCTATTGCTATTGCTATTATTTCTGCGGAGAATATAAAGGAGTATAGATGAGGGCAAAAGGTATGATTTGATAGTTGTATTTTCGTTCGTGATGGATAGTGAAGTCGTGGTGTTACTTTTTGAGCCATCGGTGTAGATGTATGTATATTTGTGTTTGTCGTTGTTTTTTATTTTAAGAAATTCAACTTGGTATATCTCTGGGCTGGTGTTGTTTTTGTTGAAATGTCTTAGGGTTGTGTTGGTATTGGTATTGGAGGTTTGGTTTGGGTGAGTAGTTTTGTGGGTTGGTAGGGAAGGTTGTGGGTTATGCTATAGTCGATTATATAGTCTATTGTTGATTTGTGTTTTAGGTGTCTAGGTTTTCGGTATGTTTGTAGGGTTTTGAGTAGTGGGCAGTTAATAGGTTTTTGTGAGTAATGCTGTTAAGAGTTCTAGCCAGTTTTCTAGTTGGGGGGCTCTTGCTTCGTATAGTATGTTTTGGGTTGGTGTAGTTCTAAATGCTCCGAGAGCGATTCTAAAGCCTGTGTTTATTGTTGATTTTAGGCAACGTAGTGTTGTTTTCGGGCTGTGCCCATAGATGGGAAGACCGTAGTCTGCTTTGGATGTAAAATGGATTTTGTGATGTTTATCAACAAAGTTGTGTTGCAGTTTGGCATGAGAGGCATTTTATAATGTTAATTGTTTGTTTGAGTTTGTGTGTGAGTTGTTCTATGTGAGTATTCCATCTGTATTTGTTGTTAAAGTGCAGGCCTGGTATTTTAAGTGAAGTGACATTTTGGATTTGTATATTGCCTGTAGTTAGGGTGCAATTGCAGTTTCCTGTAAATGTGCATGTGTTTGCATTTGGTGGTGGAGAGTCTGGCGCCTGAGTAGTCGGACCAGTTTGTTATTGTATTAAGGACAGGGTCTGGGTTTATGTTCATGTTTTTTCTATTTTTATACCCTTGCAGAGGGTATATTAATTTTAGCCAGAAGTTTGCAACGCACCTTAGGAGACATCTCCGACCCTATAAAGTATATATATTCTGAATCAGCATCACCAGAGGAGTGGAAAAATGGTTGACCGTCTGTCCGTCCGTCTGTTGCAACGCAAACTAGTCTCTCAGTTTTTGAACTATCTTCATGAAACTTGGCACACAAGCTTCTTATTGCTGTACGCTGTAAATAAGTCTGAACGAGCCATAGAAGCTGTCATAGAGCTGTCATAGAAGCTATCGGCCGATTTTTGTTGTTTTTCAAGATATTGCAACAAGATTTTTCAAATCTTATTCTTATTACGTTCTTAATGTTCTGTCAGAATTGTATCAAAATCGGACTACTATAACATATAGCTGCTATAGGAACAATCGGCTGTAATCAGGGTTTTTGTATGCAAACAGAAACCAGCAGCAATCCAAATGTATTTTATATTTAGTATAACTGCAAGGGTATAAAACCTTCGGCAAGCCGAAGGTAGCCGTGCTTTCTCGTTTAATTTAAGTATTATGTTGAAGTCGTCCGCATAGGCACTTAGGTTAATATTTGGATGTTGGGTGAGTCTCACAGCGAGTTGGTTATAGGCTATTATGAAGAGGACCACAGATAGAGGAGAACCCTGAGGGATGCCGTTATGAAGGGGAAGGAAGGTGGATAGGTTGGTGTTTATTCGTACGGTAATTTTACGGTTAGTCATGAAGTTTTTGACGTAGTTTATCAATTTCGGACCAGTTTTCCATTCAATGGTTGGTCAAGTATTGAGTGTAGTTCGATTCTGTCGAAAGCTTTTGCAAAGTGTAAGGATATTATATATGTATGGTTTCGTCTAGAGATAGATCTGGCTATTAGGTGGTCTATTAATAGTAGACTGTCTATAGCCGATTTCCCTTTCTTGAAACAGGTTTGACTGTTATGGATTAGTTTATCGTTGGAAACAAACAGCCACAGTCTCTTTGCTATTATTTTGTCAAGCAGTTTTGATAAGCATGAATTAAGTGATATTGGTCGGTAGGAGCTAATTGTTGTTATACCCTTTGACCATTGAAAATGGTCAAAAAAGGGTATACTAACTTTGTGCAAAATGTATGTTACAGGCATAAGGAGGCATGGCAGACCCCATAAAGTATATATATTCTTGCTCAGAATCACTAGCCGAACCGAATGAGACATATCCGTCTGTATGAGACAACAGCTCTCAGCTATTAAAAAAGCTAGAGACACCAAATTTGGCACAAAGGTTCCTATAAATCATAGGCAGATCAAGTTTATATCAAATGTTTGATGCCACGCCCACCGCCTCCGCAAATCGGTTATTTGCGATTATTCAGCAAAGTATTAAACGCATAACGTTCTGCTTTGGTATATATAAAGCTAAATGCAATATGAACATATTCAAATAACAATCTGATCGGACCAATAACACAGAAGTTATTCAAGTCAACGTTTTCAGTACAAATGTTCGGTACGAGCAGCAGCTTGCGCGCTGCTTAGAGCAGTCAACGCCGACGTTGCGTCGTGTCGCTTTACTCTTTACGCGCGGCGCTGTGTGAGTGCGAGCAAGTAGGCTATATGCACTAGAAGTATTTGTGCAGAATTATCTGTTTGAAATGATGAGTGTGGTTACACGTTTGTAACGGATTTAGAAAATTGGGAGAAGGGTTTCTTCCTGTCGGGCGCCCGACTGTAGCCTTACCCACTTGTTTTCGTCTTGATGACATGGAAGACAAAGTCTACACCATTTGAGGACATCTTTGTCCATCGAAGGCTAGACAATGGGATGAGATAGATTGTGGATAAACGAGAAAGTCTATTCGCGAATTGATTGCGGAAAAACAGCACGGAGATTTGGTGTGGATACGTCGCAGTATTAAACTCTCAGCGAAACAAACTCTCTTGAGCTTTAAGGAAGTAGTTCCTTGCAAGATGCGTGCCAATTAAGAATCCGGGGCTTGCTTCTCCTCGAGCTGCGCCGCGGTGATCGCTGTGGGCATCGTGATAGTGCAAAGCCTCGAAAAAGCGTCTGCACCTATATTTTTTGTTCCTTTTATGTTAAAGATGGTCGTCGAGAATTGCGAAAAATAATTTAGATGCGGCATCTGTTGAGGTGATGCTTTTTCAGGCCGCAGTTGGAATGCGTATACCAATGGCTTGTGATCAGTCTTGCGTGCAACGACGTGCATCTGAAATATTTGATTGACTCGTATATGGCAAGTAGTCCTCAGTCGTAGGTGGAGTAATTTTGCTCAGTGTTGCTGAGCTTCTTGGTTGTTTCAGAACTGCTCCGATTGCGAGGTGCGATGCGCCACAAACAAGTTGTAGTTCAGATTTCGGTGTCGGAAAGGATAAGAGCGCTGCGTCTGCTGTGCTCTGCTTGCAATTCTTGAAGGCTGATATGAGTTCTGTAGTCCAGAGGATTTGGCGTTGGTCGTTCTTTATTTTCCTTAGCAGATCGGACAGCGGTGTTTGAGTATGCGAAGATCGGGGTAGGCATCTGTGATAGTAGTTTATAAGGTCTAAGAAACGGCCTTGTTGGCTGACAGTTTTAGGACGAGCATAATTGACGATGGCATCGGTACGAAAGGACGGTGGTTTGATGCCGTGTTCGTTAATCGTGTAGCTGAGAAAATTAACTTGCGTTTGCGCTATTTGACATTTGCTGAGATTAATGCTTAGCCTGTGTTTCTGCAGGACTGATAACACTGCTCGAAGATGTTCTTCGTGTTTGGCGATCGATTTCGAAGTTATCAGTATATCGTCTATGTAGCAATATACGATGTCCATGCCATGCATAAACTGGTATTATATGAGTCTAAAAGGGGTGCATACGGCCGTCTTCTGGATTTCTTCTTCCGCCATGGGAATTTGGTAGTACGCCTTTACCAAATCAAGCATTGAGAAGACTGTTTTGGTGAAGTCGTGAATGTGTGCAATCGGATAGCGATCTGGCATCGTAATGGAGTTGAGTTTACGATAATCGCCGCATGCCCTCCAGCCACCGTCTTTTTTGGTGACCATGTGGAGTGGGCTGGACCAAGGACTTTTGGAGGGACGACATATGCCTTGCTCGATCAGAAAGTTGATTTCCTTTTTCGCAGTGGCAAGTTTAACTCCAGATAAGCGTCGTGGTCGGTCAGAAACGAGTGTCCCATATGTTTCTATGTGGTGTTGTACATCATGCTGCTTCGTATACTTCCATGACGGTTTGGTGACTTCCACAAACTCTTGCATATTTAGAAATACCCTTCACAGTGGAAATGGATATTAGATTCGCCTGTGCTAGGCACGCGGTTGTTGGCAGTCCTGTGATCGAGTCATATGTTTTCGATATCAATAAAAAGCTGGAGTTCGGCTAAAAAGTCTGCTCCAATTATAGGTGTGTGTACGTCCGCAATGATGAATGGCCAGGTGAAATTGTCTGAGATCCAAATCCAGTTTAGTTATATATCTACCAAAGCTGTGAATGATGTCTGGTTTGCTGCGTATAGCGTCAGATCGGCTTGGGTGGTTTTCTGTTTAACCAGCGTGCGAGGTACAACTGAAACCACAGATCCAGAATCGATGAGGTATCTAATGTTGGAGACTGATCCTGGCTGCCGCTGACCAGCGCGTCAAGCGGCAGCTCCTCTAGTTTAACGACGTAGAGCGTGCACAGAGTGGTCGGCATTTATTTGCGTTGTCACCAAAGCGCTTGTGGTAGAAACAAAGATTTTCCTGTGCTCCCGAAGTCTGTTGACCGGAATTATCCGCTGGTCTGGCGCCACGAGATGAACTTGGTGATCGGTTGCGTGATTGGATTTTCGGATATTCCTTCTGCAAATCCAAGGGTTTGGGATGTGCCGATGGCAAACGAGGCGTTCGTGTTAACGGCTTTGAGCATTTTGTCTGCGATCTTCGCAAACTTGTCCAACTCTGTCTCCTCCCATACGGTGAGCAGCGGACGGATGGAGGCTAGCATCTCAGCAAGGAATAGGGTGTAAATGATGATATCGCTGCCAGGATCCGGGGCCAAGCATCGCATATTTGCCAAGGACGAGTGACCAAATCCTCCACAGCTAAAAATACATCTTCTTCCAATTTTAATTGATCCAACATTTGTTGCAAAGGATTGGGGAAACCCAGAAAACCCAATCAGATCAAAAGTAATGGATTAAAGCGCTCGTAACTACCGAGGAGCGCAGTTGACGAATAGGAAGGTCGCGAGATCGCTGACTGCTAGCTAGGTGAGAAAGTAGTGAAAATTTAAGGATAATAAAGTAGTACTTCTTGTAGTCCGAAGATAATACCCCGAACGGTTCGTGCAAATTCCTTCGCCCACTTCATAATAAATCCGAGTACGCTCATAGCCCTATTGACTATGGAAGAAATGTGCTCGGAGAACTTGAGTTTAGCGTCCAGGCGTACTCCAAGGTCGTCCACAGAGGTAATTCTTTCCAGAGGACAACCACATAAAGAGTAAGATTCGTACTTAGGACTGGCACGAGAGAATGTCATCAACTTGCATTTTGAGCTGTTCAGATTTAATAGGTTTGCACCACACCAACTGTTAAAACTATTGAGGTCGGCTTGAAGGGATGAATGACCGGAGGTGTCTTTAAATTGAAAACAAAGCTTTACATCATCTGCATACATAAGAGTACGCGAGTTAAGTATGGTCGAAGGAAGGTCATTGATGAAAAGCGTAAAAAGAAGGGGACCTAAATGGCTTCCCTGAGGAACACCTGAGGTAACTTGAATAGGGTCAGAAAGAACATTTTGAAAGAGGACTCTTTGTGTTCTGCTGGCCAAAAAACTTATAAACCAGCTTAAAAGATTTAGTAAGAAACCAATAACGTATAGTTTATGTGCAAGTAGGGAGTGATTTACTGAGTCAAAAGCTTTACTGAAATCAGTATAAATGACGTCAGTTTGAAAATTTTTCTGAAAGCCCTTTATTATAAAGGATGTAAGCTCAAGTAAATTTGTCAAGGAGAAACGACGTTTTAAAAATCCGTGCTAACAAGGAGATATGACGGATCTACAGAAATGCTGCAAGTGAGGAGTTTAATTGTGGGGCAAAAATGCTATTTGAACTGGTAATGGTGAAAGGATAAGAATTTACATCGCGTGTTGAAATTGAGTAGGTCGTTTGAAAGAACTTAACAAATAGATCAGCCATGTCCTGTGTTACGGACTGCTTTTTTCGTCAGGGCCGCGCCAGCTAGCTCAGCAGCACTTGGGGAGGGGTTTTTCCTCCAGCCCTGCAGTCCGCACCAAATATCGACTAACATCGGTATTTAACACAGAAAGACACATCACTAACAAAAAGGTAAACAAACCAAACAGTAAAAACAGACAAATACTGCACATATTTTTACATTTGTTGATTTATTTACAGGAACAGCTACTCTACGGGGACAAACAACACACAACAAAGCCATTGGTGACTGCCAAGTCGCCGCGCACCAACCCAACCATGTGAAGCTCCTGCTCAGGAGTTTCGGAGCATCACCCTATAAATCGTGGAGTCCGTCCTGGCCTACAAAGGCCGCCCCATCTCCCTCAAAGGTAATTTAGCACATCATGATTAAATTGTACATTTATTTAATGCTAACAAACCTCACTTCCATAACTAACCCCCACGTGGGAACCGGAACACTAAAATACTAACAAAAAAATTAAGGCTAATAACAATAATTTATATCTAATGGGACATTTCTTTATATTATATTTTAGGTGCTGCTGTCGGACATGGAGAGCCGCCGTCGTCGGGCTTCTGGACTCCGGAGCGTCCGTAAGCATCCTTGGACGCGGGAGTCGGGAACTGGTGGATCAATTGGGAGTGCCAATGACGCATTATTTTTCCAAGGTGCGTACAGCAGGAGGAGAGGACCGGTCTATAATCGGACGTGTTAAGTTGCCTGTGGAGTACAAGGGGACGAAAAAGACAATAACATTTTATATATGCCCATACTTGGACCAAAACGCATACCTCGGCATTGACTTTTGGCGAACATTCCAGTTGGCCCGCGACGTTACCGACCCATGGCCGAGAGGAGGCCAAAACAAAATCGAAGTAGGACGGCAAGCCAAAAATTCCAGGCAAATTCCACCGAAACAGCATAGACTTGGTGGGGTCTAATTGAGAGCGTGGGCCCCGCGTTGGACGCCTGTTGGACAGCCGCGCAGCAAGACGATCGAATGCCCCAATCATTTCGTCGCTCTGCAGGATTGAACGCGCCGCTCGAAATGTTGGGTGCTGTTGCATTCTGCGGAACAGCTGTGATCATTGGAAGTATCGATGGGTGTGTATCGATGAACACAGCTGCCCTGGTACAAAAAACATCGGCCAACGGAGCAAGCAGTGCGAGCCTTTACGAGGCTTGGGCCTGTTAACAGCCAAGACGGTCACTGACCCAAGGTTCCCGGTGGGCCCAGCGCCGTTTGAACCGTCGGTAGCTGCCCGAATGCCCAGGCATATGACCGCCAATATCTCTTTCAAGGGCGGCCGACTCTTCAGTTGCCTTTGAGCGAGCGGTCAGCGCAGATAGAATCTGCAAATAATTGAGTGCGTGTTATATTTTTGTTTAAAATTATTTATTTATTAAATTAATATTTTGTGTGTGTGCAGAAGCGATTCCTGGACCTCTCGTCAACCAACGTCTACCTGCCCTGGTGAGTCTGTTCCTTGTGGGGATCCGCCAGGGCCTATTTTGTCCCCGGTGCAAAATCTTTGCAAGACGTGCGGCACCGGCAACGGCTGCCGCAGTGATCCTGCTCTGCCACTGCAGCACCAGCAACGGCTGCCGCAGTGATCCTATGCTGCACTGCATCACCAGCAACGGCCGCCGCGGGCATCGTCTTTGGCTGCAGGCCATATATATTTGTCCTGTCAGGCGGCTCTCCATGTCCGACAGCAGCACCTAAAATATAATATAAAGAAATGTCCCATTAGATATAAATTATTGTTATTAGCCTTAATTTTTCTGTTAGTATTTTAGTGTTCAGGTTCCCACGTGGGGGTTAGTTATGAAAGTGAGGTTTGTTAGCATTAAATAAATGTACAATTTAATCATAATGTGCTAAATTACCTTTTTGAGGGAGATGGGGCGGCCTTTGTAGGCCAGGACGGACTCAACGATTCAGGGTGATGCTCCGAAACTCCTGAGCAGGAGCATCACATGGTTGGGTGGGTGCGCGGTGACTTGGCAGTCACCAATGGCTTTGTTGAGTGTTGTTTGTCCCCCGTAGAGTAGCTGTTCCTGTAAATAAATCAACAAATGTAAAAATATGTGCAGTATTTGTCTGTTTTTACTGTTTGGTTTGTTTACCTTTTTGTTAGTGATGTGTCTTTCTGTGTTAAATACCGATGTTAGTCGATATTTGGTGCGGACTGCAGGGCTGGAGGAAAAACCCCTCCCCAAGTGCTGCTGAGCTAGCTGGCGCGGCCCTGACGAAAAAAGCAGTCCGTAACATAATGGCGCCCAAATTCAAAAAGGAGCAAAGATGTAGGCCAGTTAATTCTGTGCCGAAATCTTTGCTAAAAATCGACTGACAGCGGTATGTAGACACCTCACTACAGCTTAGCTGATGTGACTTAGTCTACAACAAACTGCGGCACGTTGAATTGGAATTCACGTTTGCGCAGGGAGTTGTAGACTGAGAAACATCAGTAAGTGGAGGTATTTGGATGTTGAGGCATGTTGCCAGGCAGGCCGCGAGTCGTGTTCTACCAGTGGTGGTGAAAACACTGTGCCGCGGACTTGCTCTGGGCCGTGTCCAATATCCATATGTGTTGCATGTAAATGTGACTTTTTCGTTATTTTTTTCCCCCTTTGTAAAGTAGTAGATCGCCTGCCTTCGCTGGTCGCCAGTCTCATAAGTCCGGCCAACGTGGCTTCATGAGGGACAGGTGACCCGTAAATGCCTAAGGCAATACGCGCTGCACCGCCTCACGGATTAAT
Source organism: Zaprionus kolodkinae (assembly GCA_018901885.1). NCBI lineage: Eukaryota > Metazoa > Arthropoda > Insecta > Diptera > Drosophilidae > Zaprionus > Zaprionus kolodkinae. Next base: position 64,077 of record JAEIFM010000230.1, on the reverse strand, counting down.
GAGACGCACGCCCAGTGAAAGCAGAGCCGATCGAACACCAGCCGCGTCCTTAACTGGCAACTGTCAACACGCGTGACAGTTAGACCAGTTGACGAACGGCAGTGTGTTTTGTTTTGTCCAACACAGCAAGGCCAATAAGCGCAAATATCGTAATAGAGTCCACCGGCGACAAGCCGTTCCATCTTCCTATTTTTGATCCGTCGGAAAACATAAAAAACTTAAAATTTGTTTACACTTCGTTATTACATTATATACATTATATTTTTGCATTTATTTAATTAAATTATTTTTTTTTGTTTCATGTTATTTATATTTATTATCACAATAATTACAAAACTTTTCTAGTAATAATTTTAGGTCAACATATAATATTTATTATTTAATTATAGTAATTCTTATATATAAACATCGAAATTACAAATTATTAATATTAAGATACACACATATACATTTTTGCTTATACACACACACACAAGTATTACAGAATTAAAGTAAAGTAACTTAAAAGTAAATTTGGGGTTGCACGCTACCCTGGAACGAAAATAAAAGAAAATGAGTACAAATGAAGAGAGAGATGTTGGCGGGCATCACCTGCGGTCTAAGGGGCCAGTGCCAGAGGCGTGGGACGTGACCTGGTCCACTGATGGAGACGGGGCAGTTGATCCTCAAATGGCGTTGGCAACGGGAGGGCTCAGTCGGACACCAAGCAGGATAGCCCAAATCCAGAGCCAATTGCGCGCAGAGCTTCCGACAGAGAGCAAGGAGGACGCAGTGCCAGAGTTATCCGGGAAACAGCCAGACGCCCTGAAAGCAAATTTGGACAGTGTGGTGAAATCGGCAGTCAATGTGGCATGAGCATCAGCAACACACACTTACCGGCAATTTTTGGACGCGGAAATCGGGCAAGCCTTGAGGGATCATCTCCGTCAGAGCAATCTTGACCTAATGAAAATGGTGAACGACACCATTAAGCCATTGATTGCCGTGCCGGCGCCAGTTGAGCGACCTGTGGAGCGGGATCCGATATGGGATATGCACAACTCATCCAGAGAGGGAGCGCAAATCCTCCAAGGAGCCATTCCCAAGCGCAGTGCACCCAAAGACGCACGCGCACCGATGTGGCCACCCAAGATTCCGCCAAAAGAGTTGGCAAGAGACAGCGGCAGACCGGAACCGTGGCCAAGATACACACACCGAGAGGGCCAACAGCGCGTGTCACCAAACGAAAGGATAGCGCCAGACTATCCACGCGGCGAGCCAACGTACGCCAATGTTCCGCATCCGATGCCCTACGCCCGAGTGGAGCGGTGGGGATTATCCTTCGACGCGGAGGACCGATACAACTCCGTGGAAGACTTCATCTTCCGTCTGGAGTTCCTGCAGAGGCAATACCGGTGTCCATGGGCGGAAATCCTGCGCACGTTCCACATTCTGCTGGCTGGGAGGGCGAGAGAGTGGTATTGGATCCACGTCAGACACTCCACCATCACCAGCTGGACACAACTGCGTCAGGCTCTGCTTGATCGATTCCGCAGCCACCAAACGGAGCATGATCGGATGCACGAGCTCCTGCAACGGGAACAGCAGGCCGGGGAGAGTGTAGAGGACTACATCCACCACATGCGGAGACTGGCGTCGAGGCTTAACAAGCCCATGGCGGAGAGACACCTGGTAAAAGTAGTAAAAAAGGGTCTTAAAGAGAGTGTCGCACGTTATGTCTACGCTATGGACATATTTACCGTAGATGAGCTGCGGGATGAGGCAGCAAAAGTGGAGCGCAGTTTCGGGCGACGAGGACGCACTCCTTATGCGCAACAGCAAGTGCCTCCCACCTCTTTCAAGCCCACATGTTCCGAGAATGCGGATCGATGACACGACAGCTGTTTTGCTACCGATGCGGCAAGCTGGAACAGTGACGCCGAAATGTCCAAATTGTGCGGGAAACGGACGCCCGGGCGTGACCAAGACGGGAGGTACACGCCCGTAAAGGAACATCAACAGTGGGAGAAAAATGCCAAGAAGCCTGGAATATACACACAAACAATAACAAGTAAGGACATAGACAAAAGTATAGTACCACTAGAAGAAAGGATGCGCCAATACCTCGAGGTTAAGAACAGGATCAGTCAACACCACCAATTGTCTGGGAAGCGACGCGTGTCCGTTCGCGTCCAGAAGGCGAGGCTACGCTTCAAGCAGCGGCAAATGACGCGTAGAGAGGTGGCTGCTGCCGTGTTGCGCAACACCACGAAAGATCCCAGACGATTTGCTGAAATCTCGGTGCATGGCGAGCGCATCGTCGGGCTTCTGGACTCCGGAGCGTCCGTAAGCATCCTTGGACGCGGGAGTCGGGAACTGGTGGATCAATTGGGAGTGCCAATGACGCATTATTTTTCCAAGGTGCGTACAGCAGGAGGAGATGACCGGTCTACAATCGGACGTGTTAAGTTGCCTGTGGAGTACAAGGGGACGAAAAAGACAATAACATTTTATATATGCCCATACTTGGACCAAAACGCATACCTCGGCATTGACTTTTGGCGAACATTCCAGTTGGCCCGCGACGTTACCGACCCATGGCCGAGAGGAGGCCAAAACAAAATCGAAGTAGGACGGCAAGCCAAAAACCTCAGGCAAATTCCACCGAAACAGCATAGACTTGGTGGGGTCTAATTGAGAGCGTGGGCCCCGCGTTGGACGCCTGTTGGACAGCCGCGCAGCAAGACGATCGAATGCCCCAATCATTTCGTCGCTCTGCAGGATTGAACGCGCCGCTCGAAATGTTGGGTGCTGTTGCATTCTGCGGAACAGCTGTGATCATTGGAAGTATCGATGGGTGTGTATCGATGAACACAGCTGCCCTGGTACAAAAAACATCGGCCAACGGAGCAAGCAGTGCGAGCCTTTACGAGGCTTGGGCCTGTTAACAGCCAAGACGGTCACTGACCCAAGGTTCCCGGTGGGCCCAGCGCCGTTTGAACCGTCGGTAGCTGCCCGAATGCCCAGGCATATGACCGCCAATATCTCTTTCAAGGGCGGCCGACTCTTCAGTTGCCTTTGAGCGAGCGGTCAGCGCAGATAGAATCTGCAAATAATTGAGTGCGTGTTATATTTTTGTTTAAAATTATTTATTTATTAAATTAATATTTTGTGTGTGTGCAGAAGCGATTCCTGGACCTCTCGTCAACCAACGTCTACCTGCCCTGGTGAGTCTGTTCCTTGTGGGGATCCGCCAGGGCCTATTTTGTCCCCGGTGCAAAATCTTTGCAAGACGTGCGGCACCGGCAACGGCTGCCGCAGTGATCCTGCTCTGCCACTGCAGCACCAGCAACGGCTGCCGCAGTGATCCTATGCTGCACTGCATCACCAGCAACGGCCGCCGCGGGCATCGTCTTTGGCTGCAGGCCATATATATTTGTCCTGTCAGGCGGCTCTCCATGTCCGACAGCAGCACCTAAAATATAATATAAAGAAATGTCCCATTAGATATAAATTATTGTTATTAGCCTTAATTTTTCTGTTAGTATTTTAGTGTTCAGGTTCCCACGTGGGGGTTAGTTATGAAAGTGAGGTTTGTTAGCATTAAATAAATGTACAATTTAATCATAATGTGCTAAATTACCTTTTTGAGGGAGATGGGGCGGCCTTTGTAGGCCAGGACGGACTCAACGATTCAGGGTGATGCTCCGAAACTCCTGAGCAGGAGCATCACATGGTTGGGTGGGTGCGCGGTGACTTGGCAGTCACCAATGGCTTTGTTGAGTGTTGTTTGTCCCCCGTAGAGTAGCTGTTCCTGTAAATAAATCAACAAATGTAAAAATATGTGCAGTATTTGTCTGTTTTTACTGTTTGGTTTGTTTACCTTTTTGTTAGTGATGTGTCTTTCTGTGTTAAATACCGATGTTAGTCGATATTTGGTGCGGACTGCAGGGCTGGAGGAAAAACCCCTCCCCAAGTGCTGCTGAGCTAGCTGGCGCGGCCCTGACGAAAAAAGCAGTCCGTAACACCTGGTCAGTGTTTGCATTTGCATTTTCAGAAGAAAGCTTAGATGTATAGGCAGATGACTTACGCTTCATGTTAACAAAATTATAGAACTGTCTGGGGTTCTGCAGGAACTGAATCCCGCAACGAGTCAAATAATTTTTGTAGCATTTAGCGTTGAGAGCAACAAAATTAGATCAACAATAAGATATCTTGAAAAAATAAACTAGGAATAACATCTTGTATATTTTTTAATGAGTGTTAAGTCCCACCTCGTATTGAATTTATATTTCCTAGAGATGTAAAATCTGGATATTATTCCAATCTTTGGCTAGGCCGCTCTCCTCTTCGATTATTTTGCGGCTAGCAAAAAACAGCCTGTGGGGGGTCCTTTTGGAGAACTTCCTAGCAATCTTATGAGGGAAGACACACAAAAAAAAAACAAGAACCTTTGCCACTATTTCTTTTGTCAGGAAGTAGAGATTAGAAAAGAAAAGTAAAAGAACAGTAAGAAAGAAGTGATCGAATTTACTAGAGAGGAAAGCAAGGAAAGAAACCCTACTCTCATACGGGGCGCACTTCGAGGACACTACGGGTGTTAGAGTAGGTCCCTCGTCTTTACCCACCCTACCTATGAGTCCTTGTTGCAATAGTTTTTCGAACTCCCTTACTTACCATTACATTACATTAATCAAAATGCATACATATGTTGAATGAACTTAATGATTTTGTCTTAGACCCTAATCAAAATTTTCATATATATATTAAGTTATTAATTCGTGCTTAGTTTGGGGCTGCTTTTTTTGTTTTGTTGTATTTAATTTTTATTTATTTCAGCAAAAATAATATTTTTATTTTCTTGCTGCCTATCGAAATTTCTAATTTGTTTTCTTATTAGCTAAAGCTAATAAGAGAAGTGGGAACACACTAGTAGAAACATACAGTGTTGTGTTTCATTTTCACTGTTTCATTATTTTACTGACCTGATCTCTAGTGATATCGATACTATTTGTTATGTTTTTACAAGTGTAGTGCGTAGTTTCTATATTTCGTTTTGCCCGTTCGCGAATTAGTAAAATTCAATGTTTTAAAGTGCAATTTAATGGATTCGTTGATTAAAGAGAGGGTAAGTACAAGTTACAAGTGCTACGACAACCGCGGTCACAATTATAAATGCGGTTTGAGATATAGTGTCTTGTGGTTTTTTATCTTTCTGTGTAAGGTGTGTGTATGTGAGCCTATTGGGGTTTTTTTTTTTGGTGCAGCAATGTTATATGTATAGAAAACATTATAAAAGAGTAAATAAAAGTGAGTCCCTTACCTCAATCCTCCTTTGGGCCCAATGGATGCGTTGGTTTGACACAACTACATACATATATGCACCAATTGATCTTATTTTTGTTTTTTCCCCTCAGATTGCTTGTGTTGTTTTTGTTATTATCAAATTGTGATTGCGGTTTTTCTTTTAAGTTTGTTAATTTTCTATTTGATCTCTTGTCGCGAATTTTTTTTTTATACCCTTGCAGAGGGTATATTAATTTTAGCCAGAAGTTTGCAACGCACCTTAGGAGACATCTCCGACCCTATAAAGTATATATATTCTGAATCAGCATCACCAGGAGAGTCGAAAAATGGATGTCCGTCTGTCCGTCTGTCCGTCTGTCCGTCCGTCCGTCCGTCTGTTGCTACGCAAACTAGTCTCTTAGTTTTTGAGCTATCTTCATGAAACTTGGCACACAAGCTTCTTATTGCTCTACGCTGTAAATAAGTCGGAACGAGCCAGATCGGACCGATATATCGTATAGCTGTCATAGAAGCTATCGGCCGATTTTTGTTGTTTTTCAAGATATTGCAACAAGATTTGGCAAATCATTCATATTACGTTCTTCATGTGCTGTCAAAATTGTATCAAAATCGGACCCCTATAACATATAGCTGCAATAGGAACAATCGGCTGAAGTCAGGGTTTTTGTATGCAAACCTGTTTTGTTTTTGAAAATACCGCACATTATCAATACTTTTTAATGTTATACAGTAACCCGTCCTTAGTTTTTCTATTTAAATATCTCAGACGTTTATATTCTATAGCTGTTATATGAACAATCAGTCAGTCCGTCTGTCTGTTGCAACGCAAATTAGTCCCCCAGTTATTGAGCTATCGTCATGAAACTTTGCTCACAAGCTTCTTATTTCTGCCCTCTTTAAATAAGTCGGAACGGGCCAGATCCGACTGATCGTATAGCTGTCATGGAGCCTATCGGCCGATTTTCGTTATAATGCAAGATATAGCTATCAGGCTTACCACATTCAAATCTAAGTGTGTCCTTAATAATAAAGTTTCATCAAAATCGAACTTTTAATACTTATAACGATAAACGATCGGCCTAATGAAGGCTGAGTATGTGAAATTATAAGAGGATGATATAATCGATGTACTGTTATAATTGTTAAATAAATGCCACAGAAAGCAGCAGCAATCCAAATATATTTTGTTTTTTGTATAACTGCAAGGGTATGAAACCTTCGGCAAGCCAAAGGTAGCCTTGCTTTCTTGTTTTTTTGTTTTTTTTAGTTGCATTTTAAATTCTGCTACAAAAAAAAAACTTCCTCATATGTATATGTCATAGATTTGAGAAAGGCTGCCTCCAAGCTGTCCCTAAGTGGCTCTCTTTGATGCACTGCACTGGTGTCACACAAAAGCTATTCGTTAACTTGTGAGGCCCGTGTATTATTATACCCTTCGACCATTGAAAATGGTCAAAAAATGTGCAAAATGTATGTAACAGGCATAAGGAGGCGTGGCAGACCCCATAAAGTATATATATTCTTGCTCAGGATCACTAGCCAAGTCGATTGAGACATGTCCGTATATCTGTCCGTCTGTCCGTCCGTCCATCTGTCCGTCTGTATGAGACAACAGATCTCAGCTATTAAACAAGAAAGCAAGGCTACCTTCGGCTTGCCGAAGGTTTCATACCCTTGCAGTTATACAAAATATAAAATATAAAATATATTTGGATTGCTGTTGGTTTCTGTGGTATTTATTGAACAAATTTAACAGTACATCGATTATATTATCCTCTTATAATTTCGAATACTCAGCCTCCTCATCACGACAAGGTCGCAATCCTCGAGGAGGAATATTTACAATACCTTAAACAACATTGCACATATATTCTTTATTTTCAATAATAAAATAAATTAATTAACTAAATATTTAAAAATAAATTATTTAATTAGTGATTATAGCTAAGGAACACGCCGTCATGGTGACTATATGGAGTTTGATAAGTGATTGCGGCAGCACCGCTTACTGTGTTATCACAAAATATCCAATCAATTTGAGTTAAATGTTTTGTTGTTGGCACATTTAACAATGGACATAACCCCTTATTATTTAAAGTAGACTCGAGGTGATCAGTGGTTGTTGATCGGCAAATGTTAAAATCTCCTAATATTACCAATTTTGTATTGTTTTCAGCTGACGTTAGCCTTTTAACATCATTTCTGATTTAATTTCGAAACCTTGTAATAGGAAAAGCTGGATTCCTATAAACAACTATGACTATTGTATGCAAGTATTTAAATGTTATGGACTGGTATATATTTCTTACATTATTAACTGTAACTGTTTCATATAAGAATGTTATGTTTTCCGATATATTTTGTTTTGCATATATCAGTATACAATTCTTAGAAACAGCATTTGGTCGAATGTCTTTGTGTTGTAAAGGATCTGTTGGTCATAAAATCTAAATTTGGAAAGTTCTCTTTCAAAAATGCATTTGAATAACAGCTATATGATTTTTTGTTTAACAGCTACATGTAATAGTACTCAGATTTCCATAAAATTGCAACAAGAACCTTCATTAGGCCGATCGTTGATCGTTATAAGTTATAAAAGTTCGATTTGGATGTTTCATGAAGATAGCTCAATAACTGGGGGACTAATTTGCGTTGCAACAGACAGACTGACTGACTGATTGTTCCTATAACAACTATATAATATAAACGTCTGAGATATTTAAATGGAAAAACTAAAGGCGGGTTACTGTATAACATTAAAAAGTATTGATAATGTGCGGTATTTCCAAAAACAAAATAAGTTTGCTGATTTCAGCCGATTGTTCCTATGGCAGCTATATGTAATAGTGGTCCGATTTTGATACAATTTTGACAGCACATTAAGAACGTAATAAGAATAAGATTTGCCAAATCTTGTTGCAATATCTTGAAAAACAACAAAAATCGGCCGATAGCTTCTATGACAGCTATACGATATATCGGTCCGATCTGGCTCGTTCCGACTTATTTACAGCGTACAGCAATAAGAAGCTTATGTGCCAAGCTTAGATGTATAGGCAGATGACTTACGCTTCATGTTAACAAAATTATAGAACTGTCTGGGATTCTGCAGGAACTGAATCCCGCAACGAGTCAAATAATTTAATAATAATTAATTAATTGCTTGTGTTGTTTTTGTTATTATCAAATTGTGATTGCGGTTTTTCTTTTAAGTTTGTTAATTTTCTATTTGATCTCTTGTCGCGAATTTTTTTTTTATACCCTTGCAGTTTCATACCCTTGCAGTTATACAAAAAAAAAAAAAATTTATTTGGATTGCTGCTGCTTTCTGTGGCATTTATTTAACAATTATAACAGTACATCGATTATATCATCCTCATATAATTTCACATACTCAGCCTTCATTAGGCCGATCGTTGATCGTTAAAAGTATTAAAAGTTCGATTTTGATGAAACTTTATTATTAAGGACACACTTAGATTTGAATGTGGTAAGCCTGATAGCTATATCTTGCATTATAACGAAAATCGGCCGATAGGCTCCATGACAGCTATACGATCAGTCCGATCTGGCCCGTTCCGACTTATTTAAAGAGGGCAGAAATAAGAAGCTTGTGAGCAAAGTTTCATGACGATAGCTCAATAACTGGGGGACTAATTTGCGTTGCAACAGACAGACGGACTGACTGATTGTTCATATAACAGCTATAGAATATAAACGTCTGAGACATTTAAATGGAAAAACTAAGGACGGGTTACTGTATAACATTAAAAAGTATTGATAATGTGCGGTATTTCCAAAAACAAAACAGGTTTGCATACAAAAACCCTGACTTCAGCCGATTGTTCCTATGGCAGCTATATGTTATAGTGGTCCGATTTTGATACAATTTTGACAGCACATTAAAAACGTAATAAGAATAAGATTTGCCAAATCTTGTTGCAATATCTTGAAAAACAACAAAAATCGGCCGATAGCTTCTATGACAGCTATACGATATATCGGTCCGATCTGGCTCGTTCCGACTTATTTACAGCGTACAGCAATAAGAAGCTTGTGTGCCAAGTTTCATGGAGATAGCTCAAAAACTGAGAGACAAGTTTGCGTTGCAACAGACGGACGGACGGACGGACGGACAGACGGACATCCATTTTTCGACTCCTCTGGTGATGCTGATTCAGAATATATATACTTTATAGGGTCGGAGATGTCTCCTAAGGTGCGTTGCAAACTTCTGGCTAAAATTAATATACCCTCTGCAAGGGTATAAAAAGCTAGAGATACCAAATTTGGCATGAAAGTTCCTATAAACCATAGGCAGATCAAGTTTATATCAAATGTTTGATGTCACGCCCACCGCCCCCGCAAATCGGTTATTTGCGATTAATAAGCAAAGTATTAAACCGATAACGTTCTGCTTCGGTATGTATAAAGCTAAATGCAATATAAACATATTCTCCAAATAACAATCCGATCGGACCAATAACACTGAAGTTATTCAAGTCAACGTTTTCAGTACAAATGTTCAGTACGGGCAGCAGCCGACGCGCCGCTTTGAGCAGTTGACGCCGACGTCGACTTTGCGTCGTGTCGCTTCACTCTTTACGCGCGTCGCTGTGTGAGTGCGAGCGAGTTAGCTATATGTAGTAGAAGTATTTATGCAGAATTCTCTGTTTGAAACTATGAAAGTGGTTACACGTTTGTAACGGATTTAGAAAATTGGGAGAAGGGTATCTTACTGTCGGGCGCCCGACTTTAGCCTTGTTTGTTTTGTTTTTGTCACATTTTTATTTGGTAAGCGATTTGCCTCCATACTCATTTCAAAATTCAGGAATTCAAATTTAAATTTAAATTTGAACAACGGTTTTCACCACACCCAGAGTCACACCGATAATCGACCGGTCTGGCAACTCCAAATCGGCCGATCCGAACGATCAGTGTTGGGAAGTGGGGTGGGGATATATCGATTGCCTGGGCCACCAATCGTGCTCGATATTATTTTCCCTCTTCACTAATTGAGATAAAGTTACAGAACACGCGTCGATGCTTATTTTCAAATCGAAGCAAATCAAAAGTGATCACAAAAAAAATATTAAAGTGAACTCAAAAATTGTTGAGCTTGGACATTAAAGCTTTTGGTGCGGCTAATATTGTGGGTGTTCGAGGCTGGACATGAGTATAAGCTTTCCAAACATTGTTTGGCAGTTTCTAACCTCGTCTTGCTTTCTAGCGAACCGCTTGTGCCCAGAGGAGCCCTAGCGCTTTCGCGCCTTTTTACTGGTAGGCGTGCGTATTTGCCCCCATCTATTCTGGTGCCGTGATAGCCCGGCTACCTTTAGTTGTTGTTTGCTGTTTTTGGTGAGTGGTTTAAAAAAAAAAAGTTATGCTTAGGCAGCCACCTGATGTGCATTTTTCTATCTCCTCATAGCCTGTATGGTTTCCGAAGTTGAACCTGATTAAAGAACAGCGTGTAAAATTCCGGGGACTTCTGGAAGTAACATAGGACACATCTGCAAAATGTTATTACCGCAAAACACGCAGACATTAACTAATTATGCACCAACACGTTCACTTTCATACACACATACGTACTTGCAGTACACATACACATTCAAGCTTTATACACACATTTACATTCAAACACACGAATGTACTTGTAGTACACCAAAAACATTCACATCCACGTTTATATTCACACAATTCTCATTCATTCTTCTTTTTCACACTCATTCATTTAATTTATTTTATTTATTTATTTAACGTCAACTAAGAGCAGTCGACTCAAAGACTAAAATATAATAAAATTACAAATGTAAATTTAAATTAAAAATATAAGTATAATTTAAGTTGAAGGTAAGTATATTATTAAAAATATGTTTTTTGTTTTAAAATTTTTTATTATTAGTTAATCATTAAATTATGTATTTAATTTATTTAATCTGGGAGTAAAAAGATAATTTTAGTTGATCCAACATTTGTTGCAAAGGATTGGAGAAACCCAGAAAACCCAATCAGATCAAAAGTAGTGTGTTAATGGATTAAAGCGCTCGTAACGACCGAGGAGCGCAGTTAACGAATAGGAAGGTCGCGAGATCGCTAACTTCTAGCCAGGTGGGAAAGTAGTGAAAGTTTAAGATTATTAGTCGATTGGCTGTTAGATATAATAAAGTAGTATTTGTTGTAGTCCGAACATAATACTCGAACGGTTCGTGCAAGGCATAGTTCGACCTACAACTAGGAAGAGTTAGTGGAATTTAATTTCTCGTTAGTCGGCAAGGGACAGAGAAGTGTAACCGGCTAACCAAGTCATCACTGTCCATGTCGCCTTTAATAAGGTTATTGATAAAAACCACACCAAGCATAGATTGGCTAAAGAAGGTAGTAGAAGAAGTCTGTTAGTATAGGAAGGTAGTCTTAAGTTTGAGTCCCAGTAAAGTCCATGCGGTCCTTGTAGGTTGAAAACTGAGGACACCAAACACATGATCCATACTCGGGAATAGGATGCACAAGTGAGGTATAATGGGTCTTAGTTATATAAGGATCGTTAAATTCCTTAGCCCACCTCTTAATAAATCCGAGTACACTCATAGCCCTATTGACTATGGAAGAAATGTGCTCAGAGAACTTGAGTTCAGCGTCCAGGCGTACTCCAAGGTCGTCCACAGAGGTAATTCTTTCCAGAGGACAACCACATAAAGTGTAAGATTCGTACTTAGTAGTGGCACGAGAGAATGTCATCAACTTGCTTTTTGAGGTGTTCAGATTTAATAGGTTTGCACCACACCAACTGTTAAATCTACTGAGGTCAGCTTGAAGGGATGAATGACAGAAGGCGTCTTTTTTTTTTTTTTTTTTTTTTTTTCTTTTTTTATTATTTTATGAATCTTCCCTTTGTGTTAAGAGACTAACAATAAGTGTTCAAATCTTAATCTAACTTAATTAACTTTCACTTAGTGATAGTTTTTTCATTAATGCCCTAATAAGTTTATTGCTGGGCTGGGAGGTCGTTGCGGTGCAGCCGGCTTTGACTGCATACTCGGATTAGTTTTCTTGCGAGGGGATTTGTATGGGTGGTCAGCTTTTCTTTATATTTCATTTTTTTCTCAGCTATTACTTCGATTACTGATTTGATTTTTAGGTCTCTGTGTATGTCTTCGTTCCGAAGGTACCACGGCGCTCCAGTGATAGTTCTCAGAATTCTTGACTGTGCTCGCTGAATAATGTCTATGTTACTTCTGGATGCGTCGGAGCCATAAGTCCAGATAGGTTTTAAGACGGAGTTGTATAGAAGAGCTTTGAACTCCAGACTAAGTGGAGAGCGAGCATTTATGAGCCAGTGGAGGTTCCTTGCTTTAAGTTTAAGATGTATCGATTTGGCTTCTATATGTTTGCGCCAAGTGAGCCGCCTGTCCAGATGAACACCCAGATATGTTACCTCGTCGGCTTGTGGAATGCATATGTTATTCAAGACCAGTGGTGGGCATGTTTGTTTGTTTAAGGTAAAGGTAACCTGCTTGCATTTTTGGACATTTATTGAAATTCTCCAGTCGGCAAGCCATCGTTCTACAGATGTTAAGTGTCGGGATAGGAGTGCCGTGGCTTTTGTTGGGCATTTGGAGCGACTGAGTATCGCGGTATCATCGGCGAACGTGGAGGCTGTTAGATTGTAGTCTGTGGGGAAATCCGCCGTATACAGGGTGTATAAGATTGGACCCAGTACACTGCCTTGCGGCACTCCAGCTTCGATTGCGCAATCGCGTGAGGTGCTTGTATCGCATCTTATTGCAAACACTCTGTTATATAGGTATGACTTCAGTAGCTTATGTGTGTTTTGGGGAAACAGCTTGATTATTTTAAACAAAAGTCCATCGAGCCACACTCTGTCAAATGCCTGCGCGACGTCTAGAAAAATGGCTGTGCAGTATTCTCGATGTTCAAAAGCAGTACGAATTTCTGACGTGATTCGATTGACCTGTTCGATGGTTCCATGTTTTTCTCTGAAGCCAAATTGATGTGTTGGAAGTGTGTTGTTTATTCTAAGATGAGGGCTAATCCGTAGGAGTAGCATTTTTTCAAACAGCTTTGAGAGACATGTTAGTAAGCTTATCGGTCTATATGATGATGGCTGCGTTTTATCTTTTCCTGGCTTTGGAATCATTACTATGGTCGACTTTTTCCATTTTTGAGGGAAGTATCCAAGCTTGGCGATTGCGTTGAACAACAAGCAGATGTGAAGAATAGCACACTTTGGGAGTTCAATGAGCATTCTTGGAGTTATTAGGTCGTAGCCAGGCGATTTTCTTGGGTTCATTTGCTCTTTGATAACCTTTGCTAATTCACGTGGTCGGAATTCAATGGGTTCTTGAGGATCTAGATTGGCTGCTATTAAAGGAGGGAGAATAAATGTGTTGGTAGAGGGATTTGGTCGGAATACATTTTGTAAATGGTCAGCGAAAGCACTGGCTCTTTCCTCATCACTTCGAAACCAGGTGCCAGAGGGACTTCGTAGTGGCATAATTGGCGCTATTGGAGTCTTTAGGTTTCTGTGAGCTCTCCACAGAGGGTACTTAGTGCTGGTGGGAGAGAGTTGCTCGATATATGAACGTTGGCTGTTTTTTTCCTCTTGTTTAAGAGCATTGGTAAGCCTGCGTGTGGCTATTTTAAGCATGTGCTTTGTAGTTGGTGATCTATTAGACTGCCAATCCCTTCGTAGGCGTCGTTTATCTAATACCAGCCGCTCGATTTCGCGATTAGTTTTGATGTAGTTTGGTTTTGCATACGTCACTGGCGGGGTTGAAGCCTTTGCAGCCGAAACTAAAATATTTCCAAGAGTTTCCGTTGACTTGTCTATATCCTCCTTTGTAGATAATGCCGTCGTTAGTTCTATGTGTGAACAGACATACTTTTGATACCTTGGCCAGTTTGTTCTAAAATTTGTGAGTCTATACGGTGGGTCGACGAAGTGGGGGCGAGTTAGCATATTTAGAAAAACAGGTGAGTGATCTGATGATAAATCTGCTAGTGCTTCGGCGGTGACCATGTTGCGGGGGACATGTTTAGTAATTGCAAAATCGATCAGGTCTGGGATTTTTCTTGGGTCTGCTTGAAGGGATGAATGACAGAAGGCGTCTTTAAATTGAAAACAAAGCTTTACATCATCTGCATACATAAGAGTACGCCAGTTATGTATGGCCGAAGGAAGGTCATTGATGAAAAGCGTACAAAGAAGGGGACAGGGAATGGCTTCCCTGAGAAACACCAGAAGTAACATGAATAGGGTTAGAAAGAACATTTTTAAAGAAGACACTTTATGCTCTGTTGCCCAAATATCTTATAAGCCAGCTTAAAAGATTTCGTAAGAAACCAATAACGTTTAGTTTATGTGCAAGAAGGAGTAATTTACTGAGTCAAATGCTTTACTGAAATCAGTATTAATGACGTCGGTTTGAAAATTTTTCTGAAAGCCCTTTATTATAAAGGATGTAAGCCCAAGTAAATTTGTCGAGGAGGAACGACGTTTTATAAATTCGTGCTGACAAGGAGAAATGACGGATCTACAGAAATGCTGCAAGTGAGGAGTTATGACATTCTCGAAGAGTTTAGGAATAGCCGACAATTTTGAGATACCTCAATAGTTTAAAGCATCAGACTTGCTGCCCTTCTTGTGAAATGAAAGATTCCTTCCAAATGGAAGGAAAGTGGAGTTTTCAGGGACAGCGAGAAAAGTTTGAGCAATAGCTTAGATAGAGGATCGGCACAGTATCGAAGTACGCAACTAGGAATTCCGTCAGGACCAGGTGAGAAAACTGGTTTTATCAAACATAAATCCCTGAAAATCGAACTTTCGTTTAATTGTGGGGCGAAACTGCCTTTGAACTAGGAATGGTGAAATGATAAGAATTTACATCGCGTGTTGAAATTGAATATGTCGTTTGAAAGAACTTTGCAAACAGATCAGCCATGTCCTGGTCAGTGTTTGCATTTGCATTTTCAAACGATAGCTTAGATGGATAGGCAGATGACTTACGCTTCATGTTAACAAAATTATAGAACTGTCTGGGATTCTGCAGGAACTGAATCCCGCAACGAGTCAAATAATTTTTGTAGGATTTAGCGTTGAGAGCAACAAAATTAGATCAACAATAAGATATCTTGAAAAAATAAACGAGGAATAACATCTTGTATATTTTTTAATGAGTGTTAAGTCCCACCTCGTATTGAATTTATATTTGCTAGAGATGTAAAATCTGGATATTATTCCAATCTTTGGCTAGGCCGCTCTCCTCTTCGATTATTTTGCGGCAAGCAAAAAACAGCCTGTGGGGGGTTCTTTTGGAGAACTTCCTAGCAATCCTATGAGGGAAAACACACAAAAAAAAAAACAAGAACCTTTGCCACTATTTTTTTTGTCAGGAAGTAGAGATTAGAAAAGAAAAGTAAAAGAACAGTAAGAAAGAAGTGATTTACTAGAGAGGAAAGCAAGGAAAGAAACCCTACTCTCCTACGGGGCGCACTTCGGGGACACTACGGGTGTTAGAGTAGGTCCCTCGTCTTTACCCACCCTACCTATGAGTCCTTGTTGCAATAGTTTTTCGAACTCCCTTACTTACCATTACATTACATTAATCAAAATGCATACATATGTTGAATGAACTTAATGATTTTGTCTTAGACCCTAATCAAAATTTGCATATATATATTAAGTTATTAATTCGTGCTTAGTTTGGGGCTGCTATTTTTTTGTTTTGTTGTATTTAATTTTTATTTATTTCAGCAAAAATAATATTTTTATTTTCTTGCTGCCTATCGAAATTTCTAATTTGTTTTCTTATTAGCTAAAGCTAATAAGAGAAGTGGGAACACACTAGTAGAAACATACAGTGTTGTGTTTCATTTTCACTGTTTCATTATTTTACTGACCTGATCTCTAGTGATATCGATACTATTTGTTATGTTTTTACAAGTGTAGTGCGTAGTTTCTATATTTCGTTTTGCCCGTTCGCGAATTAGTAAAATTCAATGTTTTAAAGTGCAATTTAATGGATTCGTTGATTAAAGAGAGGGTAAGTACAAGTTACAAGTGCTACGACAACCGCGGTCACAATTATAAATGCGGTTGTTGATATAGTGTCTTGTGGTTTTCTATCTTTCTATGTTAGGTGCGTGTATGTGAGCCTATTGGGTTTTTTTTTGGTGCAGCAATGTTATATGTATAGAAAACATTATAAAAGAGTAAATAAAAGTGAGTCTCTTACCTCAATCCTCCTTTGGGCCCAATGGATGCGTTGGTTTGACACAACTACATACATATATGCACCAATTGATCTTATTTTTGTTTTTTCCCCTCAGATTGCTTGTGTTGTTTTTCTTATTATCAAATTGTGATTGTGGTTTTTCTTTTAAGTTTGTTAATTTTCTATTTGATCTCTTGTCGCGAATTTTTTTTTATACCCTTGCAGAGGGTATATTAATTTTAGCCAGAAGTTTGCAACGCACCTTAGGAGACATCTCCGACCCTATAAAGTATATATATTCTGAATCAGCATCACCAGGAGAGTCGAAAAATGGATGTCCGTCTGTCCGTCCGTCCGTCTGTTGCTACGCAAACTAGTCTCTTAGTTTTTGAGCTATCTTCATGAAACTTGGCACACAAGCTTCTTATTGCTGTACGCTGTAAATAAGTCGGAACGAGCCAGATCGGACCGATATATCGTATAGCTGTCATAGAAGCTATCTGCCGATTTTTGTTGTTTTTCAAGATATTGCAACAGGATTTGGCAAATCTTATTCTTATTACGTACTTCATGTGCTGAAATCAGGGTTTTTGTATGCAAACCTGTTTTGTTTTTGGAAATACCGCACATTATCAATACTTTTTAATGTTATACAGTAACCCACCCTTAGTTTTTCCATTTAAATATCTCAGACGTTTATATTCTATAGCTGTTATATGAACAATCAGTCAGTCCGTCTGTCTGTTGCAACGCAAATTAGTCCCCCAGTTATTGAGCTATCGTCATGAAACTTTGCTCACAAGCTTCTTATTTCTGCCCTCTTTAAATAAGTCGGAACGGGCCAGATCGGACTGATATATCGTATAGCTGTCATGGAGCCTATCGGCCGATTTTCGTTATAATTCAAGATATAGCTATCAGGCTTACCACATCCAAATCTAAGTGTGTCCTTAATAATAAAGTTTCATCAAAATCTAACTTTTAATACTTACAACGATCAACGATCGGCCTAATGAAGGCTGAGTATGTGAAATTATAAGAGGATGATATAATCGATGTACTGTTATAATTGTTCAATAAATGCCACAGAAACCTGCAGCAATCCAAATATATTTTATATTTTATATAACTGCAAGGGTATGAAACCTTCGGCAAGCCAAAGGTAGCCTTGCTTTCTTGTTTTTTTGTTTTTTTTAGTTGCATTCTAAATTCAGCTACAAAAAAAAAACTTCCTCATATGTATATGTCAAAGATTTGAGAAAGGCTGCCTCCAAGCTGTCCCTAAGTGGCTCTCTTTGATGCACTGCACTGGTGTCACACAAAAGCTATTCGTTAACTTGTGAGGCCCGTGTATTATTATACCCTTCGACCATTGAAAATGGTCAAAAAAGGGTATACTAACTTTGTGCAAAATGTATGTAACAGGCATAAGGAGGCGTGGCAGACCCCATAAAGTATATATATTCTTGCTCAGGATCACTAGCCGAGTCGATTGAGACATGTCCGTATGTCTGTCCGTCTGTCCGTCTGTATGAGACAACAGATCTCAGCTATTAAAAAAGCTAGAGATACCAAATTTGTTATGAAAGTTCCTATAAACCATAGGCAGATCATGTTTATATCAAATGTTTGATGTCACGCCCACCGCCCCCGCAAATCGGTTATTTGCGATTAATAAGCAAAGTATTAAACCCATAACGTTCTGCTTCGGTATGTATAAAGCTAAATGCAATATAAACATATTCTCCAAATTACAATCCGATCGGACCAATAACACAGAAGTTATTCAAGTCAACGTTTTCAGTACAAATGTTCGGTACGGGCAGCAGCCGACGCGCTGCTTTGAGCAGTTGACGCCGACGTCGACGTTGCGTCGTGTCGCTTTACTCTTTACGCGCGTCGCTGTGTGAGTGCGAGCGAGTTAGCTATATGTAGTAGAAGTATTTATGCAGAATTCTCTGTTTGAAACTATGAACGTGTATACACGTTTGTAACGAATTTAGAAAATTGGGAGAAGGGTATCTTACTGTCGGGCGCCCGACTTTAGCCTTACCCACTTGTTTGTTTTGTTCTTGTCACATTTTTATTTGGTAAGCGATTTGCCTCCATACTCATTTCAAAATTCAGGAATTCAAATTTATATTTGAATTTGAACAACGGTTTTCACCACACCCAGAGTCACACCGATAATCGACCGGTCTGGCAACTCCAAATCGGCCGATCCGAACGATCAGTGTTGGGAAGTGGGGTGGGGATATATCGATTGCCTGGGCCACCAATCGTGCTCGATATTATTTTCCCTCTTCACTAATTGAGAAAAAGTTGGAGAACACGCGTCGATGCTTATTTTCAAATCGAAGCAAATCAAAAGTGATCACAAAAAAAATATTAAAGTGAACTCAAAAATTGTTGAGCTTGGACAATAAAGCTTTTGGTGCGGCTAATATTGTGGGTGTTCGAGGCTGGACATGAGTATAAGCTTTCCAAACATTGTTTGGCAGTTTCTAACCTCGTCTTGCTTTCTGGCGAACCGCTTGTGCCCAGAGGAGCCCTAGCGCTTTCGCGCCTTTTTACTGGTAGGCGTGCGTATTTGCCCCCATCTATTCTGGTGCCGTGATCGCCCGGCTACCTTTAGTTGTTGTTTGCTGTTTTTGGTGAGTGGTTTAAAAAAAAAAAAGTTATGCTTAGGCAGCCACCTGATGTGCAGTTTTCTATCTCCTCATAGCCTGTATGGTTTCCGAAGTTGAACCTGATTATAGAACAGCGTGTAATATTCCTGGGACTTCTGGAAGTAACATAGGACACATCTGCAAAATTTTATTACCGAAAAACACGCAGACATTAACTAATTATGCACCAACACGTTCACTTTCATACACACATAAGTTAACACATTCAACCAGCGGGCAGGCATGCCGCCCATCGACCTTGAAATCAAGGCCTTGGGCTTAACTCGAGATGGCGTTTCTCGGTCAGAGACTCAAGAGTGGCTGACGAGAGAGTGGCAGGCTAGATGGCAAACGTCACTCCGGGGAAGATGGACATATAAGCTCATCCCAGTGTTAGCGGAATGGGCAGAGTGTCAACACAAAGTAGTGGACTACCACCTGACCCAGTTCCTCACCGATCATGGCTGCTTTCGCGCTTACCTATTTCGGTTTCGCCATGTAGATTCAGCCCAGTGCCTCTACTGCACCGACGCTGAGGAAACAGCGGAACATGTCCTCATGCATTGTTCCCGGTTTTCATTAGAGAGAGACCAGCTAGGGTCTCTGTCTGGAGTGCCGCTCAGTCCAAGAGGCTTGCTCTTTGCCATGTTGGCAGACAAAGATGCATGGGAGCTGGGTCATGGCATCATCATTAACATGATGAAGAGGGTTCGAGCCGACGAGATGACCAATAGAGCTGCAGATAGGTAGATTTAACTTCAAGAGACTAATCCCTGTGTGGTAGCGGGGCTAGAATACTACTACAGCGGGCTCGGCTTGTCGTAAAAGGCGACTAAAGAGTTAAGGAATGGGCGCCACGCTACATGCAAACGCATTCTAAGTGGGAGTGCCACCTGGCTTCGCATCCTGCTCACCGAAGTAATACCTCGACTGGCAGTCCCGGTGAGCGCGTTAATGAAGGTGTGCGAATGGAGGTTTTTGTTTAGTACGTAGGCATAACCTTACCTGTAGGGTAAGTGTATGAATCGTGCATACCGTCTACGGATGGTATCTTCCGAAGATTTTATTTTCCTCCGCTTACGCATTGAAAAAAAAAAAAAAAAAAAAAAAACATTCAACCAGCAGCAAAGATAGGCCAATGCAAGCCCTGAAGCTTTCACGATAAGAGTCAAGCTTTTGGCTTGGGATCAAAGGTGAGCTTAAGAAAGAAGGGCAGAGCGAATTGGATCATCAAACGCGTCGGTCGTCGCCACGCAGACATTGATTATTATTCAATAAACTTACAAGCTCAAATATAATCTAAATATAAGTCGTAGGCCATAGCCACGACATCCATAAAAACACAAATCTATTAACTGGCGCCCAACATACTATTTACGCACCTACATTTCCCGAGACAACAAAACTCCGTTCAACCGACTTCAGCTGCGGATTTTCTTTCAACATCAACAATCAACATCAATACACTAAATAATAATGATTAAGAAAACAAAGGATTAACTTAACTTCTGTAAGTACAACGCATATTGGTTACTAAATAAAATCTCTAACTTTCATAACGACCTTTACATTAACGAAGGTTATTGAAGGTTATTAATGACAAATAGATGCATGAAAGTGACGAAGTTTTAGGCGACTTAGAGTCAAATTTGAATAGGTGGCGAGAGCATGTGCAAAACCAAAGTGTGGGAAGTGGGAGAGAAGAAAATTGGTGGTCAAAGAAGAAGTAGAGATTAGAAAAGAAAAGTAAAAGAACAGTAAGAAAGAAGTGATCGAATTTACTAGAGAGGAAAGCAAGGAAAGAAACCCTACTCTCCTACGGGCGCACTTCGGGGACACTACGGGTGTTAGAGTAGGTCCCTCGTCTTTACCCACCCTACCTATGAGTCCTTGTTGCAATAGTTTTTCGAACTCCCTTACTTACCATTACATTACATTAATCAAAATGCATACATATGTTGAATGAACTTAATGATTTTGTCTTAGACCCTAATCAAAATTTTCATATATATATTAAGTTATTAATTCGTGCTTAGTTTGGGGCTGCTATTTTTTTGTTTTGTTGTATTTAATTTTTATTGATTTCAGCAAAAATAATATTTTTATTTTCTTGCTGCCTATCGAAATTTCTAATTTGTTTTCTTATTAGCTAAAGCTAATAAGAGAAGTGGGAACACACTAGTAGAAACATACAGTGTTGTGTTTCATTTTCACTGTTTCATTATTTTACTGACCTGATCTCTAGTGATATCGATACTATTTGTTATGTTTTTACAAGTGTAGTGCGTAGTTTCTATATTTCGTTTTGCCCGTTCGCGAATTAGTAAAATTCAATGTTTTAAAGTGCAATTTAATGGATTCGTTGATTAAAGAGAGGGTAAGTACAAGTTACAAGTGCTACGACAACCGAGGTCACAATTATAAATGCGGTTGTTGATATAGTGTCTTGTGGCTTTTTATCTTTCTATATTAGGTGTGTGTATGTGAGCCTATTGGGTTTTTTTTTTTTTGGTGCAGCAATGTTATATGTATAGAAAACATTATAAAAGAGTAAATAAAAGTGAGTCTCTTACCTCAATCCTCCTTTGGGCCCAATGGATGCGTTGGTTTGACACAACTACATACATATATGCACCAATTGATCTTATTTTTGTTTTTTCCCCTCAGATTGCTTGTGTTGTTTTTCTTATTATCAAATTGTGATTGCGGTTTTTCATTTAAGTTTGTTAATTTTCTATTTGATCTCTTGTCGCGAATTTTTTTTTATACCCTTGCAGAGGGTATATTAATTTTAGCCAGAAGTTTGCAACGCACCCTAGGAGACATCTCCGACCCTATAAAGTATATATATTCTGAATCAGCATCACCAGGAGAGTCGAAAAATGGATGTCCGTCTGTCCGTCCGTCCGTCTGTTGCTACGCAAACTAGTCTCTTAGTTTTTGAGCTATCTTCATGAAACTTGGCACACAAGCTTCTTATTGCTGTACGCTGTAAATAAGTCGGAACGAGCCAGATCGGACCGATATATCGTATAGCTGTCATAGATGCTATCGGCCGATTTGTTTGTTGTTTTTCAAGATATTGCAACAAGATTTGGCAAATCTTATTCGTATTACGTTCTTAATGTGCTGTCAAAATTGTATCAAAATCGGACCACTATAACTTATAGCTGCCATAGGAACAATCGGCTGAAATCAGGGTTTTTGTATGCAAACCTGTTTTGTTTTTGGAAATACCGCACATTATCAATACCTTTTAATGTTATACAGTAACCCGCCCTTTGCATTTTCCATTTAAATATCTCAGACGTTTATATTCTATAGCTGTTATAGGAACAATCAGTCAGTCCGTCTGTCTGTTGCAACGCAAATTAGTCCCCCAGTTATTGAGCTATCATCATAAAACTTTGCTCACAAGCTTTTTATTTCTGCCCTCTTTTAATAAGTCGGAACGGGCCAGATCGGACTGATATATCGTATAGCTGTTGTGGAGCCTATCGGCCGATTTTCGTTGTATTTCAAGATATAGCTATCAGGCTTACCATATCCAAATCGAACTTTTATAACTTATAACGATCAACGATCGGCCTAATGAAGGTTCTTGTTGCAATTTTATGGAAATTTGAGTACTATTACATGTAGCTGTTAAACAAAAAATCATATAGCTGTTATTCAAATGCATTTTTGAAAGAGAACTTTCCAAATTTAGATTTTATGACCAACAGATCCTTTACAACACAAAGACATTCGACCAAATGCTGTTTCTAAGAATTGTATACTGATATATGCCAAACAAAACATATCGGAAAACATAACATTCTTATATGAAACAGTTACAGTTGATAATGTAAGAAATATATACCAGTCCATAACATTTAAATACTTGCATACAATATTCATAGTTGTTTATAGGAATCCAGCTTTTCCAATTACAAGGTTTCGAAATGAAATCAGAAATGATGTTAAAAGGCTAACGTCAGCGGAAAATAATACACAATTGGTAATATTAGGAGCTTTTAACATTTTCCGATCAACAACCACTGATCAGCTCGAGTCTACTTTAAATAATAAGGGGTTATATCCATTGTTAAATGTGCCAACAACAAAACATTTAACTCAAATTGATTGGATATTTTGTGATAACACAGTAAGCGGTGCTGCCGCAATCACTTATCAAACTCCATATAGTCACCATGACGGCGTGTTCCTTAGCTATAATCATTAATTTAATAATTTATTTTTAAATATTAAGTTAATTAGATTATTTTATTATGGTAAATAAAGAATATATGTGCAATGTTGTTTAAGGTATTGTAAATATTCCTCCTCGAGGATTGCGACTTTGTCGTGGTGAGGAGGCTGAGTATGTGAAATTATAAGATGATGATATAATCAATGTACTGTTATAATTGTTCAATTAATTCCACAGAAACCAGCAGCAATCCAAATATATTTTATATTTTGTATAACTGCAAGGGTATGAAACCTTCGGCAAGCCGAAGGTAGCCTTGCTTTCTTGTTTTTAGTTGCATTCTAAATTCTGCTACAAAAAAGAAACTTCCTCATATGTATATGTCATAGATTTGAGAAAGGCTGCCTCCAAACTGTCCCTAAGTGGCTCTCTTTGATGCACTGCACTGGTGTCACACAAAAGCTATTCGTTAACTTGTGAGGCCCGTGTATTATTATACCCTTCGACCATTGAAAATGGTCAAAAAAGGGTATACTAACTTTGTGCAAAATGTATGTAACAGGCATAAGGAGGCGTGGCAGACCCCATAAAGTATATATATTCTTGCTCAGGATCACTGGCCGAGTCGATTGAGACATGTCCGTATGTCTGTCCGTCTGTCCGTCTGTATGAGACAACAGATCTCAGCTATTAAAAAAGCTAGAGATACCAAATTTGGTATGAAAGTTCCTATAAACCATAGGCAGATCAAGTTTATATCAAATGTTTGATGTCACGCCCACCGCCCCCGCAAATCGGTTATTTGCGATTAATAAGCAAAGTATTAAACCCATAACGTTCTGCTTCGGTATGTATAAAGCTAAATGCAATATAAACATATTCTCCAAATTACAATCCGATCGGACCAATAACACAGAAGTTATTCAAGTCAACGTTTTCAGTACCAATGTTCGGTACGGGCAGCAGCCGACGCGCTGCTTTGAGCAGTTGACGCCGACGTCGACGTTGCGTCGTGTCGCTTTACTCTTTACGCGCGTCGCTGTGTGAGTGCGAGCGAGTTAGCTATATGTAGTAGAAGTATTTATGCAGAATTCTCTGTTTGAAACTATGAAAGTGTATACACGTTTGTAACGGATTTAGAAAATTGGGAGAAGGGTATCTTACTGTCGGGCGCCCGACTTTAGCCTTACCCACTTGTTTGTTTTGTTTTTGTCACATTTTTATTTGGTAAGCGATTTGCCTCCATACTCATTTCAAAATTCAGGAATTTAAATTTATATTTGAATTTGAACAACGGTTTTCACCACACCCAGAGTCACACCGATAATCGACCGGTCTGGCAACTCCAAATCGGCCGATCCGAACGATCAGTGTTGGGAAGTGGGGTGGGGATATATCGATTGCCTGGGCCACCAATCGTGCTCGATATTATTTTCCCTCTTCACTAATTGAGAAAAAGTTGGAGAACACGCTTATTTTCAAATCGAAGCAAATCAAAAGTGATCACAAAAAAAATATTAAAGTGAACTCAAAAATTGTTGAGCTTGGACAATAAAGCTTTTGGTGCGGCTAATATTGTGGGTGTTCGAGGCTGGACATGAGTATAAGCTTTCCAAACATTGTTTGGCAGTTTCTAACCTCGTCTTGCTTTCTGGCGAACCGCTTGTGCCCAGAGGAGCCCTAGCGCTTTCGCGCCTTTTTACTGGTAGGCGTGCGTATTTGCCCCCATCTATTCTGGTGCCGTGATCGCCCGGCTACCTTTAGTTGTTGTTTGATGTTTTTGGTGAGTGGTTTAAAAAAAAAAAAGTTATGCTTAGGCAGCCACCTGATGTGCAGTTTTCTATCTCCTCATAGCCTGTATGGTTTCCGAAGTTGAACCTGATTATAGAACAGCGTGTAATATTCCTGGGACTTCTGGAAGTAACATAGGACACATCTGCAAAATTTTATTACCGAAAAACACGCAGACATTAACTAATTATGCACCAACACGTTCACTTTCATACACACATAAGTTAACACATTCAACCAGCAGCAAAGAGAGGCCAATGCAAGCCCTGAAGCTTTCACGATAAGAGTCAAGCTTTTGGCTTGGGATCAAAGGCGAGCTTAAGAAAGAAGGGCAGAGCGAATTGGATCATCAAACGCGTCGGTCGTCGCCACGCAGACATTGATTATTATTCAATAAACTTACAAGCTCAAATATAATCTAAATATAAGTCGTAGGCCATAGCCACGACATCCATAAAAACACAAATCTATTAACTGGCGCCCAACATACTATTTACGCACCTACATTTCCCGAGACAACAAAACTCCGTTCAACCGACTTCAGCTGCGGATTTTCTTTCAACATCAATACACTAAATAATAATAATTAAGAAAAAAAGGATTAACTTAACTTCTGTAAGTACAACGCATATTGGTTACTAAATAAAATCTCTAACTTTCATAACGACCTTTACATTAACGAAGGTTATTGAAGGTTATTAATGACAAATAGATGTATGAAAGTGACGAAGTTTTAGGCGACTTAGAGTCAAATTTGAATAGGTGGCGAGAGCATTTACAAAACCAAAGTGTGGGAAGTGGGAGAGAAGAAAATTGGTGGTTAAAGAAGAATAAAGCTTGCGAAATGAACTTATCTGCAGAGCAGTTGAAAGCAATAGTGGAGAGTGCCGTTGCTGGTGCGATTGCTAGTCAAAAAGAAATATTTGATAAACAGCTGCAAGAAATAAGTGCGCGTATAGAAAAAATTACAGTGAACACTCCAGAAGTGGAAACTTATAAAGATGCTGAAATTATACCAGGTGTAAGATGTACTGAACCATTAGACATAGTAAAGTCTTTGCCAGATTTTGACGGAAAAAGTGAAACCTATGTGTCGTGGAGAAAAGCGGCTCATGTCGCTTTTAAAGTTTTCGAGAATTACGAGGGCAGTTCAACATACTATCAAGCACTTGGCATAATGCGAAACAAAATAAAAAACTCGGCAAACACTGTGCTGGCGTCGTTTAACATTCCGCTGAATTTCAAGGCAATGATAAATCGTCTCGATTTTACATACGCCGCCAAAGGCCAGTATATTTAATAGAGCAGGAGTTATCGACGTTAAGACAGGGCGACATGACAATGACTGAGTTTTAAGACGAAGTTGAAAAAAAACTTACTCTCCTTACAAACAAGACAATAGTGACATGCGATACCACTTTAGCGATGTCACTTAACGAAAAATACAGGTCAGACGCGTTACGTGTATTCATAACGGGAACAAAAAAGTCTTTGAGCGATATTCTATTTGCCAAAGGACCTAAAGACTTACCAACAGCTCTCGCTCTAGCACAGGAAGTCGAATCAAACCACGAACGCTACCAATTTGCACTGAACTCTTCTAGAAGCTTAGGAGAAGGCCAGAAGGCTGAGAAAAAGCAAACTTATAGGGATTGGCATACGAACGTTCATCAACAGGGCAAAAACCCTCATTTTAGTAAACGGCAGCCAGTGCCCAACTCTGGCAATCAGGCAAGTCAGACACGACACTTAGCGCATGATCAGTTAATGGACACTGACGTATCAATGAGAACTATTAGAACGGGTCAATACCAACCCAGGCAGTCACCTTCCTTGCATAAGGAAAGCGTACCCTTACATCAAAACACTTGGCCGGCTCAGCAACAAAACCTACGGCAAGGGCAGGGGCAAGCTAGCAACAAAAATGCAACAAAAAGACCCTATAGTGGAACTTGCAGGCTAACAGCACCAAAGCAACAAAGAATTAACCATCTAGCTTACGAAGAAGATGTAGCTGATACAGAAAATTACGAACAGGAAGCAGAAGTGTCTGTGGAGGAATGTGAGGACGAACTTGCATTTCATGATAGTGTTAATTTTTTAGACTAAAGTCCCTGCTACCATTCATTGAAAGGAAAATTGCAGGGAGAACCATAAAACTCTTGATTGACACCGGGTCGTCGAAAAACTACATACATCCTCTTGCAGAACTAAAATATATAATGCCGGTACAAAAAGAATTTAAAGTAAAATCGCTTCACGGTTACAACACAATAAAACTTAAATGCCTAGTTAAGATATTCGATAAAGACGTTCCATTTTTCATTCTTCCAGACCTCTCAAGCTTCGACGCCATAATTGGTCTTGACACACTGACACAGACAAATGCAATATTGGACCTAAAAAATAAAACTTTAAAAACTGGTAATACAGTTGAACCAATTAAATTCGTAAGTTGTAACAGCGTTAATTTCTCCGATATTAAGGACATCATCGTACCTAAGCCAATTGCTGATAAATTTTACACTATGCTGGCAGACAGAGTGGGTGTCTTCGCAGAGCCGGAAAAAGCACTGCCTTACAATACAAATATTGTTGCCACCATACGTACCCAAGATGATCAACCAATATACACGAGACTTTACCCTTACCCCATGGGTGTGGCAGATTTTGTGAATAAGGAGACGAAAGCATTGTTAAAAGACGGCATAATCCGACCCTCACGGTCACCATATAATAGTCCGGTTTGGGTAGTCGATAAAAAAGGCACAGATGATCAGGGGTGTAGACATAAAAGAATGGTTATAGATTTTCGAAAGCTTAACTTAAAGACCGTGGACGACAAATATCCGATACCAAATATAACATCCATACTGTCAAATTTGGGGAAAGCCAGGTTTTTCAGCACGTTAGACCGTAAATCAGGGTTCCATCAAATCCTACTCGCCGAAAAGGATAGAGAGAAAACAGCCTTTTCAATTGCAAACGGCAAGTACGAGTTTTGCAGACTTCGCTTCGGCCTAAAAAATGCACCTAGTATATTTCAACGTGCCATAGACGATGTACTTAGGGATGAAATAGGAAAGTCATGCTACGTTTACGTGGATGACGTAATTATTTTTTCAGAACGACTAGAGGATCAAGTGGATCATATTCGGTGGGTACTGGATAGATTGTTCGAAGCTAACATGAAAGTGTCTAGGGGAAAATCTCAATTTTTTAAAGAATGCGTCGAATACTTAGGATTCATAGTATCCAGCGGGGATATTGCAACCAATCCTAATAAGGTAGAGGCTATTAAAAACTATGAGGAACCCACAAATTTGTTCAACGTGAGATCCTTTTTGGGACTAGCGAGTTATTATCGCAGTTTTATAACGGACTTTGCATCTATAGCCAGAACATTGAGTGACATTCTTAAAGGCGAAAATGACAAAGTTTCAGCCAGTCGCTCTAAAAAGATTCAAGTTACCCTCGACACTAAGCAACGTTCTGCCTTTGAAAAACTTAAAAATGTCCTTACATCCGAAAACGTAATGCTGCTTTATCCAGACTATAAAAAGCCCTTCCACTTGACAACAGACGCCTCGGCACTGGGCCTCGGAGCGGTTTTATCTCAAGGCGGCAAGCCTATTACAATGATATCTAGGACTTTAAAAGATAGAGAGCATAGTTTCGCAACAAACGAACGCGATTGTATGGGCCTTAAAGAGTTTAAGGAACTATCTGTATGGCGTTCAAAATCTGAACATTTATACTGATCACCAGCCGCTAATGTTTGCCGTTTCAGACAAAAACCAAAACGCAAAAATTAAAAGGTGGAAGGCGTTTATAGACGAACATAACGCTAACATTTTCTATGAGCTATGGAAGGAAAACTTCGTTGCTGATGCACTATCCAGACAAGCCATTCATGCTGTTAAAAGCGACGCTCGGTCAGATATAGCGACAATTCATAGCGAAATTTCACTTTCATATACCATTGAAACAGTCGACAAGCCAGTCAATTGTTTCGGAAATCAGATAGTCTTAGAAGAAGGCACAACAGATTGTACTCGTACGTTTGTTATATTTAGAAATAAATCGAGACATTTGATACAATTCGCAAACAGGGAAACTTTGGTTGGCAGAATCCGTGACGTGGTTAAACAGGATGTAACGAATGCAATATACTGCGAACTGCCCGTATTGGCATTCATACAAAACAGACTTGTGGAAGAGTTTCCTGGAACGACATTCCGACATACTAAAAAATTTGTCAACGACATTTATAACAAAGACGAACAAAGGGAAATAGTAGCCATCGAACATAACAGAGCACATAGGGCAGCACAGGAGAATGTAAAACAGATTTTACAAAATTATTTTTTTCCCAAAATGTCACAGTTAGTAGCCAGTATTGTAAGCGACTGCTTAGTCTGTAGAAAAGCCAAATACGACCGTCATCCTCGAAAACAAGTCCTTGGGAAAACACCTATTCCTTCACTAATTGGCGAGACATTACATATAGATATTTTCTCCACAGACAGAAAGTATTTCCTGACCAGCATCGATAAGTTCTCCAAATTCGCGATAGTGCAACCGATAGACTCTCGAACAATAGCTGATATAGAACCTGCAATAATGCAGCTAATGAATTTCTATCCATGTCTAATAACAATATATTGTGACAACGAACCATCTATGAACTCTCAATCAATCAGGTCACTCTTATTAAACCGATTCAATGTAACAGTGGAGAATGCACCGCCACTCCATATGGACAGGTGGAAAGGTTTCACAGCACATTGGTAGAGATAGCACGATGTTTAAAACTAGAAAGAGGCTTAGATGATACGGTCAACCTCATACTCCAGGCAGATATTGAATATAATAAAACAGTTCATTCAGTCACTAACAAAAGACCGATCGACATTATTCATGCAATGCCTCCCGAACTTGCAGAAGAAATAACAAATAGAATTGACAAAGCACAGGAGATACAGTTAAAAAGGATGAACGAATCAAGGTCGGACAGAACTTTTCAGGTTGGGCAAACGGTCATGGTAAAACAAAATAAACGCTTAGGAAATAAAATCACCCCACGGTACAAGGAGGAAAAGATTGATGCAGATATTGGAACTAATGTCCTTATAAATGGAAGGGTAGTCCATACAGATAATCTACGCTAGGTATCTGTTGTTTAAATAAATAAGGATTTGGCAATCATTTAATTAATTAAATCTTTGGCAAGTCTACTTCCCTAGAAGATAGAAAAGAATTCGAATCCAGAAATTGGGAAAAACCTATTGTCATTAATAGCCTTTACCAATATTTTTCAATAACAAAAAAAGAGAAAAACAAACAACAAACTTAACAAAATTAGCGCTGTGCATAGTTCATTAATATATTTATATTGTATCCAATTATACTAAACTGTAATGTTTGTATTTTCTAAAGAATCAATAAGGCATCGACACGCTGTTACTTTTGATGGTCATAACCAATTGCAGAAGTCAGATCCTGCTGATTGACGATTGCCACACAAATCTATTTGCAACTTGATGCCATCTCCTGCTCAATTTTACGTACTCAACTCTGACTACGGTCACCGCTTTAGCCGTTATAAGAGGTAGCCGGCAATGTTATCGTCACCACACATAAACCTTCTCAAGAAGTCTGTGGACAGCCTTCGTCTTAGAAGGGGAGGAGTTAACACATTCAACCAGCAGCAAAGAGAGGCCAATGCAAGCCCTGAAGCTTTCACGATAAGAGTCGAGCTTTTGGCTTGGGATCAAAGGCGAGCTTAAGAAAGAAGGGCAGAGCGAATTGGATCATCAAACGCGTCGGTCGTCGCCACGCAGACATTGATTATTATTCAATAAACTTACAAGCTCAAATATAATCTAAATATAAGTCGTAGGCCATAGCCACGACATCCATAAAAACACAAATCTATTAACTCATACGTACTTGCAGTACACATACACATTCAAGCTTTATACACACATTTACATTCAAACACACGAATGTACTTGTAGTACACCAAAAACATTCACATTCACGTTTATATTCACACAATTCTCATTCATTCTTCTTTTTCACACTCATTCATTTAATTTATTTTATTTATTTATTTAACGTCAACTAAGAGCAGTCGACTCAAAGACTAAAATATAATAAAATTACAAATGTAAATTTAAATTAAAAATATAAGTATAATTTAAGTTGAAGGTAAGTATATTATTAAACATATTTTTTTTGTTTTAAAATTTTTTATTATTAGTTAATCATTAAATTATTTATTTAATTTATTTAATCTGGGAGTAAAAAGATAATTTTAGTTTATCCAACATTTGTTGCAAAGGATTGGGGAAACCCAGAAAACCCAATCAGATCAAAAGAAGAGTGTTTATGGATTAAAGCGGTCGTAACGCCCGAGGAGCGCAGTTAACGAATAGGAAGGTCGCGAGATCGCTAACTTCTAGCCAGGTGGGAAAGTAGTGAAAGTTTAAGATTATTAGTCGATTGGCTGTTAGATATAATAAAGTAGTATTTGTTGCAGTCCGAACATAATACCCGAACGGTTCGTGCAAGGCATAGTTCGACCTACAACTAGGAAGAGTTAGTGGAATATAATTTCTCGTTAGTCGGCAAGGGACAGAGAAGTGTAACCGGCTAACCAAGTCATCACTGTCCATGTCGCCTTTAATAAGGTAATTGATAAAAACCACACCAAGCATAGTACGCCGATTGGCTAAAGAAGGTAGATTTAGTAGAAGAAGTCTGTTAGTGTAGGAAGGTAGTCTTAAGTTTGAATCCCAATGAAGTCCACGCAATGCGAAAATCAAAAAGTTCTTTTGAACGGATTCAATGCGGTCCTTGTAGGTTGAAAACTGAGGACACCAAACACATGATCCATACTCGGGAATAGGATGCACAAGTGAGGTATAATGGGTCTTAGTTATATAAGGATCGTTAAATTCCTTAGCCCACCTCTTAATAAATCCGAGTACACTCATAGCCCTATTGACTATGGAAGAAATGTGCTCAGAGAACTTGAGTTTAGCGTCCAGGCGTACTCCAAGGTCGTCCACAGAGGTAATTCTTTCCAGAGGACAACCACATAAAGTGTAAGATTCGTACTTAGTACTGGCACGAGAGAATGTCATCAACTTGCATTTTGAGCTGTTCAGATTTAATAGGTTTGCACCACACCAACTGTTCAAACTATTGAGGTCGGCTTGAAGGGGTGAATGACAGGAGGCGTCTTTAAATTGAAAACAAAGCTTTACATTATCTGCATAGATAAGAGTACGCCAGTTATGTATGGCCGAAGGAAGGTCATTGATGAAAAGCGTAAAAAGAAGGGGACCTAAATGGCTTCCCTGAGGAACACCAGAAGTAACTTGAATAGGGTCAGAGAGAACATTTTTTAAGAAGACACTTTATGTTCTGTTGCCCAAATAACTTATAAGCCAGCTTAAAAGATTTCGTAAGAAACCAATAACGTTTAGTTTATGTGCAAGAAGGAGTGATTTACTGAGTCAAATGCTTTACTGAAATCAGTATAAATGACGTCAGTTTGAAAATTTTTCTGAAAGCCCTTTATTATAAAGGATGTAAGCTCAAGTAAATTTGTCGAGGAGGAACGACGTTTTATAAATCCGTCCTGACAAGGAGAAATGACGGATCTACAGAAATGCTGCAAGTGAGGAGTTATGACATTCTCGAAGAGTTTAGGAATAGCCGACAATTTTGAGATACCTCTATAGTTTAAAGCATCAGACTTGCTGCCCTTCTTGTGAAATGAAAGATTCCTTCCAAATGGAAGGAAAGGTGGAAGTTTTTAGGGACAGCGAGAAAAGTTTGAGCAATAGCTTCGAATTACGCAACTAGGAATTCCGTCAGGACCAGGTGAGAAAACTGGTTTTATCAAACATAAATCCCTGAAAATCGAACTTTCGTTTAATTGTGGGGCGAAACTGCCTTTGAACTAGGAATAGAGAAATGATAAGAATTTACATCGCGTGTTGAA
This sequence comes from Zaprionus kolodkinae, assembly GCA_018901885.1. Taxonomy (NCBI): domain Eukaryota; kingdom Metazoa; phylum Arthropoda; class Insecta; order Diptera; family Drosophilidae; genus Zaprionus; species Zaprionus kolodkinae. The sequence continues at coordinate 30,888 of JAEIFM010000230.1, read as the reverse complement.
ATTGAATAGGTCGTTTGAAAGAACTTTGCAAACAGATCAGCCATGTCCTGGTCAGTATTTGCATTTGCACCTTCAAACGATAGCTTAGATGGATAGGCAGATGACTTACGCCTCATGTTAACAAAATTATAGAACTGTCTGGGATTCTGCAACTGAATCCCGCAAGGAGTCAAATAATTTTTGTAGCATGTAGCGTTGAGAGCAACAAAATTTGACCGAACAATAAGATATCTTGAAAACATAGACGAGGAATAACATCTAGTATATTTTTTAAAGAGTCTAGACTTTAGATTTTTAAGACTGGATAGTTCTTTAGTAAACCATGGGGGCTTACTCGAATGTCTCAGATAAGAAAAAGGCACACAAATGTCAAAAAAATTATTTAATGTTTTATAAAATAAATTAAGAGCCATATCCATATTGTTACATTTGTAAAAATTAGACCAGTCATAATTTGAAATTAAATAATTAATTTTATCAAAATCGGCTTTACGAAAACAACGCGCTCTCTTACACGACGTAACTTTTTTATCCAATACGTTCAAACCAGTTTCAAAAACAACAACAAAAACAATCGAACGTTGGATGATAGGGATCTTCTGGTTGGGTAAGTGGGTGGACTCTAGTCAGAGTTACCATACTCTGATCGGAGACAAAGCATAAATCGAGTGTTCTATTTAGAGAATTTTGTACGTGATTGACCTGCAGCAGAGAAATGTCATGCAGGCCGTCAATAAGACTTTGTTGTTGTGAGGGCATCAGGAAATTTGCCTCATCACTTGGTGTCCAACTAAACTCAGGTATGTTAAAGTCGCCAAGGACTATGAGGTGGTCATTGTTAGATAACAAATTGAAGACATACTTTATTGCAAGCAAATGTTGAGTGTAGATAAGAATATCCGACGAAGGTGGGATGTACGAGCAGGTTATAAAAACCTGGAAGCCGGGAAGGTGTAATTTTACACAGATGAATTCAATATCATATTGAATCTCCGGGTGTACATGTTCTGACGCGATATCAGAATTTACCGCAATAAGAACACCGCCATCCCGCCGATTATGGCGATCAAACCTATAAGTTGTGAACCTGCTTGGAAAAATTTAAGAGCATAAAATCTCAGGTTTTAACCAAGTCTCAGTGAACACAAGCACATGGGATTCAAACGTAAGGTTATTTAAGAATAACGTAGGTAGCTTGCTACGCAGGCCCCTTACGTTTTGGTAGGTTAATGTTAAAAATTTTATTAGTTTTTTGAAGTCGCATTTTTTTGGAAGTGGTGGCCTGGTTTGGCAAAGGTAATCTAATCGGTTGACGATTATTTTTTTCTTTGCTTTGAATTCTTTAACCACAATATGATCAGGCCAGAAGTTAGCTGAGCATATTTGGTTAAATAAATCGTTCGAGACACTAATTTTAAAGGATGATATATCCCTTTCATATAAAAACTTAAATTGTTCCACCTTTAAATCTTGGGCTTGAGATTTGGCTTGGATATAAGCCATAACATCTGAAGATGTGAGATAAGGGGCTAGCCTCGAGACAAATATGTGCCTCTTCGGTGGAATTCCGGTGACAGGCTTAGGTCCCACAGCTATAGGACCAGGGGGAGCAGGTTGTGCCGATAATCCCAAAGGCAAGCTTGCCTGAAGTACTATCGGTTGGGTAATTAGTATTTGCGGTTTCAAAGGAATAGAAATCGCAGATGAAGTATTGGGCAAAGGGGAAATGAGCTCCACGAGCTCAACAGAGATATTTTTCTGTGCTGCTGATCTCGTAACTACAGGTGTAGTAAACGTGGCCGTTGGGCCACTGAAGCCCGCACATTTTGCATGAGCAACGTTGTTGCAGATCCAACAACAAATACTTGCCTGAGCAGATGTAATCTGCTTTTGGCAGGTTTTCTTGAAACAAATAATTCCTCCTTCCATTATTAGGGGTGACAACTGTCAAGGTTAGGCACACACAGAAACTGTGATAAGAAGAGCGCGGTAAGAGAGTTTGTGCTGCAGTGCACAACAACAAAGATAAAAAAACAAGAAAGCAAGGCTACCTTCGGCTTGCCGAAGGTTTCATACCCTTGCAGTTATACAAAATATAAAATATCTTTGGATTGCTGCTGGTTTCTGTGGCATTTACTGAACAATTATAACAGTACATCGATTATATCAACCTCTTATAATTTCGAATACTCAGCCTCCTCACCACGGCAAGGTCGCAATCCTCGAGGAGGAATATTTACAATACCTTAAACAACATTGCAAATATATTCTTTAGTTACAATAATAAAATAATATAATTAACTTAATATTTAAAAATAAATTATTAAATTAGTGATTATAGCTAAGGAACACGCCGTCATGGGGAGTTTGATAAGTGATTGCGGCAGCACCGCTTACTGTGTTATCACAAAATATCCAATCAATTTGAGTTAAATGTTTTGTTGTTGGCACATTTTGTTGTTATTATTTAAAGTAGACTCGAGCTGATCAGTGGTTGTTGATCGGCAAATGTTAAAATCTCCTAATATTACCAATTTTGTAATATTTTCAGCTGACGTTAGCCTTTCAACATCATTTCTGATTTCATTTCGAAACCTTGTAATAGGAAAAGCTGGATTCCTATAAACAACTATGACTATTGTATGCAAGTATTTAAATATTATGGACTGGTATATATTTCTTACATTATCAACTGTAACTGTTTCATATAAGAATGTTATGTTTTCCGATATATTTTGTTTTGCATATATCAGTATACAATTCTTAGAAACAGCATTTGGTCGAATGTCTTTGTGTTGTAAAGGATCTGTTGGTCATAAAATCTAAATTTGGAAAGTTCTCATTCAAAAATGCGTTTGAATAACAGCTATATGATTTTTTGTTTAACAGCTACATGTAATAGTACTCAGATTTCCATAAAATTGCAACATAAACCTTCATTAGGCCGATCGTTGATTGTTATAAGTTATAAAAGTTCGATTTCAAACTTTATTATTGATACACACTTAGATTTGGATGTGGTAAGCCTGATAGCTATATCTTGAAATATAACGAAAATCGGCCGATAGGCTCCATGACAGCTAAACGATATATCAGTCCGATCTGGCCCGTTCCGACTTATTGAAAGTGAGCAGAAATATGAAGCTTGTGAGCAAAGTTTCATGAAGATAGCTCAATAACTGGGGGACTAATTTGCGTTGCAACAGACAGACGGACTGACTGATTGTTCCTATAACAGCTATAAAATATATACGTCTGAGATATTTAAATGGAAAAACTAAGGGCGGGTTACTGTATAACATTAAAAAGTATTGATAATGTGCGGTATTTCCAAAAACAAAACAGGATTGCATAGAAAAACTCTGATTTCAGCCGATTGTTCCTATGGCAGCTATATGTTATAGTGGTCCGATTTTGATACAATTTTGACAGCATATTAAGAACGTAATAAAAATAAGATTTGCCAAATCTTGTTGCAATATCTTGAAAAACAACAAAAATCGGCCGATAGTTTCTATGACAGCTATACGATATATCGGTCCGATCTGGCTCGTTCCGACTTATTTACAGCCTACAGCAATAAAAAGCTTGTGTGCCAAGTTTCATGAAGATAGCTCAAAAACTGAGAGACTAGTTTGCGTTGCAACAGACGGACGGACGGACGGACGGACGGACGGACGGACGGACGGACGGACGGACAGACGGACATCCATTTTCCGACTCTCCTGGTGATGCTGATTCAGAATATATATACTTTATAGGGTCGGAGATGTCTCCTAAGGTGCGTTGCAAACTTCTGGCTAAAATTAATATACCCTCTGCAAGGGTATAATAAGAGTTAGTGAGAGCCCGAGAGAGTCGAATTCTCTCACGAAAGTCGATGTAAAAGAAAATGTTTTGCAGAAGCAATAACAAAAATAGAAACGCAAACAATTGAAATTGAAAGAAGAAAGCGAAAAAACTCTTTTGCAAACAAGATTAGTTTAGCAAATTAAAAGAGTGAACTCGCGTAGTAAACGGATTTCTGAATATCAGCAGGTTAAGTGATAATGTTAGTATTTTTTAGAGTTATTAAACACCGATTGCTTTTCTATAATTTTTATTTTCTTTCTATAATTTTTATTTTCATTATATCCTTCGACCATTGAAAATGGTCAAAAAAGGGTATACTAACTTTGTGCAAAATGTATGTAACAGGCATAAGGAGGCGTGGCAGACCCCCTAAAGTATATATATTCTTGCTCAGGATCACTAGCCGAGTCAATTGAGACATGTCCGTATGTCTGTCCGTCTGTCCGTCTGTATGAGACAACAGATCTCAGCTATTAAAAACGCTAGAGACACCAAATTTGGTATGAAGGTTCCTAAAAATCATAGGCAGATAAAGTTTATATCAAATGTTTGATGCCACGCCCACCGCCCCCGCAAATCGTTTATTTGCGATTATTAAGCAAAGTATTATATTATGTATAAAGCTGAGTGCAATATAAACATATCCTCCAAATAACAATCCGATCGGACCAATAACACAGAAGTTATTCAAGTCAACGTTTTCAGTACAATTGTTCGGTACGAGCAGCAGCTTGCGCGCTGCTTTGAGCAGTTGACGCCGACGTCGACGTTGCGTCGTGTCGCTTTACTCTTTACGCGCGTCTATGTGTGAGTGCGAGCGAGTAAGCTATATGTAGTAAAAGAATTTGTGCAGAATTTTCTGTTTGGCATTACGAGTGTGGTTACAGGTTTGTAACGGATTTGGAAAATTGGGAGAAGGGTATCTTACTGTCGGGCGCCCGACTGTAGCCTTACCCACTTATTTTTTTTTTGTTTTATTTCATTTATTTTGTTCATCCTTTTTGATTTAATCTTTTTTATTTTTCTCATCTTTTTCATTCATTCAGTAGGTATAACAGAAATTTCGCAACGTAAAATAAAGCAGGATTGAGTGATAGGTCAGAAGATTTTTTTTGTGTTTGGGTATTATTGATGTCTTGGTTATTGTTGCCATTATTATTTTTACTCAGCTGTTTCGTCGGGGCCCCAACGGATCACGGGTGAGTGGACAACAATTTCAAAATATCGAAACCAATTAATATTCAAACAATCGCTTGCCTATCGGGAGTAGAAATATCGAAATGGATTACTAAAACTATCGTTTGCAAAATATCCCATCTCTTTCTTTCATTCGAAACCAAATAAAATATAACTATCGAAACCAAGTAAAGTAGAACTATCGACAGCAAATAAGAAAAAAATATTTAAAAGAAAAAAAAATCGAATTAAATTGAGATTGAATAAATAAAATAAAGTAAATCAAAAAGGACTAAAAGTTAGGGAAATAAAGTTAGAATTCTCGTATTCGTTATGCAGCACGAAGCTGCATGCGCTAATATTGTTTGTCATTAAATAACGTTAAAGAAATTTAAAATGGAATAAACTTTTCTTTTTTGAGGCACTAAGGGCAGTAGCATTGCAGCAACATGGGTAGTATCGGTATTCCGATATCGATAGTACATGGTTGGGTGGGTGAAGAAGGGCATTACATCTAGCTAGCATTACATCTAGCTCTACGACTAGATCGTTCGTTACGATCCTCAGCATCCGATTAGAGCTTCACGCAGTTTATTTTTCTTAACGTAGCTTCAGTAATCGGAACTACTTCTAATGAACGATCACATCACAAAATTGCTGTTATGTTACCTTAACTTAGGTAAGCCCTCTAATCTTGCATGAATATTATATCATATCATTAAATTCTTTTTGTACAACTTTCACATCCTTGACTTTGGCGTATTAAAATATACATGTTTGTGCGCACAATTGCAACTACCTTACAACTTATTGTAATTGTTGTAGCTTGTGGGATACCTTTATCGTAGTCCCTCTGATATTTAGGAGCACATAAGTTTTTTTTTTGTGTTAACCGGGGTTGGAACCGAGTAGTTTTGACCAAGTTCATTTTTTTTCGGGATTTTATTATGGCGGTAAAACGGGGTAACGAGAAGGTAGGGGACCTGATGAACATCGCGATGGACTCTACCATCTGCAATGACACCAGTTAGGACCCAGACCTCATCGAGACCACCTGCAGACACCATTTATTTTCACAGATCTTGTCTGTCCGGTTGGCTCGATAATAACTAAAACTGTCCGCTATGCCTCCGGACGTGCTCAAAGGCCATCCTGACTGCTGCAGTTGAGCGCAGGGCTTCTTTGAATCCGCCAACTGAGCAAGGACCTTTGAACGCTCCGGCTCATTCGGGAGCAATTCCAAAGAGCCGCATGAATACTCGTCCTCAGGGGCGTCGCAAGACCCATGCCAGCTCCTCACTCCCAATTCCAACTCGGGGAAACACCCGACGTGAAACTAAAACCCCTGATTCAAATGCGCTTGCAGAAGAGCGAATTAATAGGCTCATCTCTAGCTCGATGGCGAGTTATAGAGATAGCATGTCGGCCGTGATTGCCGAGCAGATCTCCGCCGCGTTCCGCAATCTTAATGTGACCCAATATGTTCGAGATACTCGAGATGATCCTCGTTACGGGGAGGAAGGCGAGGCAGCACCATCAGTTCGCCGCATGAGCAACGCTTCGAGGCCTGAAGATAGTTTAGGTGGAAGGCAGCATGGAGCTCGTGTTTCTTTCGGCTATTCAGATATTGATCGCCCAGATAGGATCTCAAACACTATCTCGAACTGGCGCATTAAATTCACTGGATCACCCAATGACCTTCCTCTCGGAGACTTTATATTTCGAGTCAATTGCATGAACACCCAGAGCTTTAACGGCAACTTCTCATTGTTGTCCCAATTTGCTCATCTTTTGTTTTCTGGCCCAGCACTCGCGTTTTATTGGTACGAGTTGTGTAGTCGCCTGCAAGTGCGGTACCAGAACCAGAGAACGGACAGGGACATCAAGGATGCTATGCGTCGTCGTAAGCAAGGTAGCAACGAAAGCTTCGATGATTTTCTGTATGCTATGCTGGCTATTGCTGATTCCCTCCGAGAGCCTATGTCGGATAGCGAGATCGCGGTTGAGGTTCGCCACGGTTTGCGCTCGGAGCTGCAACATGAGCTGTTGCATGTAGAAACTTCGGATTTGGCCAGTTACAGACACAAGGAGTTCTTCCGAAACATTTGACCCCAATATCGCTCAGCCGTTAAGCGAAGCTTCGTGAATTCTTTTCAGGTGGAAGAGGATTCCAAACCAGAGTCAAAACAGGCATCAGAAGCGGAAATATGCGCCGTTCGCTCATTCGACAATTCCAAATGCTGGAATTGGTAGGAGGTAGGGCATTGCTATCAGGATTGTTTTCAGCCATGACGCATCTTTTGCTACGGATGCGGTGCTGTCGACGTATATAAGCCGAATTGTGACAGGTGCAAGGCCAAGTCGGAAAACCAGACACAGGATGCTCGCACACTTCCGAGAGGCGACATCCGACGCTAATCTCGGAACCTGCAGCGCCACTTTATCCTACCAGACTTTCCATTTCACCAGACATAACCAAAATACCGGATTTGACAATTCCACAGCATTTTAAACCGTATCACGTGCGTCTACGCGAATATCTGAAGCGAAGAGCTGAAATTTTCAACGTCGATGCTACCGTTTCAAGTAGATCTAGGTCTGCAACCCGTATGCGTGAATTTTGGCGACTGAAACGGTATACTATCTCTTCTATCGTCCATCAAAGCGGTGGCATACGCCCTTTCACCCAAGTCAATGTCTTCGGTGAGGATCACTTGGCACTCCTTGATAGCGGTGCTAACAAAAGCGTTATCGGTGGCAAGTTGGCACAGAAGTTAGTTGAGAAGGGGTGTGTGTTCGGCAAGACGAAAAACGTCGTGCACACGGCGGATGGGCAGACGCAGGAGATAATTGGGTGAATTGCTGTTCCCCTGACGTATCACTCGGTGACAACCGAGTTTGAATTTTTGATTGTACCAACCATTACACAGGAGCTCATTTGTGAAATGGACTTCTGGAAACGATTTAACATCTCCATCGTTCCAGCATCAATAAATGAAGTCTCCTGCCAATCTGATCCCAATTCGCCTCAGCTTGATTTGACTCACGTCCAAAAATCACAGCTTAATGGCGTACTTACCTTATTTCCATCCTTCGAGAAGAATGGCCTAGGACTGACGACACTCATCCAGCATACTATCGATACAGCAGCCGCAAAGCCAATAAAGGTTTTACCCCTTGTCTCCGGCTAAGGAGAGTCTCCTGTGCGCTGAGATCGATAGAATGCTGGCTATATACGTGATCGAAGAGGCTCCTAGTTCTCCATGGTCTTCTCCAGTCGTCTTGCATATAAAACCTGGCAAGGTGAGGTTTTGTTTAGATGCACGGAAGCTGAACGCAGTGACTGTGAGGGATGCGTATCCTATTCCAATCATGGATGGGCTCCTTAGCAGGCTCCCTCCAGTACAGTGCATCTCCAAGATAGATCTAAAGAATGCATTTTGGCAGATCTGTCTGGATCAGGACTCCCGCGCGAAGACTGCTTTTACGGTACCCAATAGGCCATTGTACCAATTTAAGCGCATGCCTTTCGGATTGACCAACGCTCCTCAAACGATGAGTTTATGGGGTCGCAGATATCTCCTTCTGCCTGTTACGCACATTCCGACAGACCTAATAGACCATGTATATTTTTAAAATCCATGGCCTAAAAATGGCAACTAAGACAGTTTTCCTTTCCCTAGTATATGACAATAAAGTGCTATTCTAATTTAATTTGCATAGTCTAACGATCACACTGATTTTTTTCCTTTTGTAATTTAATTAATAGCCGCCAAGATAAAAATTTTAAAATATCAAATAAATTGCTGCCAAATTGTTGCCAGAACTGCAGCTCAAACTGTCGCCAAACTGCTGAAAAAACGCCTGCAAGCTGCTGCACAACTGCAGAAGCTGCTGCAAAACTGCCGTAAGCTGTTGCAAAATTGCCGTAAGCTGCTGCCCAACTTCCCGGTGTTTCGTTAATGGTGCGTTTTCTTTTCTTCTTTTTCTTGTTATAAACTGATTTTTTTTTTTTTTCGAAACTGACTTTCTTTGTTTTTTTTTTTTTTAATTGATTTTTAAACAGATTCTCTTTGCCTGGGCCTTCTGTGTATGACAATTATGTGTCCGGTGTATTATCTCAATAAGTGAGCCTTCACGAGTTAAATTTATTTATTTTTATATATGTTGAATTTTAATCCTCATCCCTCTTCTTTTTTTTTATTTTTTTTTTTTTTGTCCAGCGTTTGCAAACTATGCCCCGATGTAGAACTCCGCGCCCGACTAGCACTAGGCTGCTAGTGCGCCACTCTGCTTTACCCTAGATGCTGTTGCAGTTAAGATGACACTGCGCCTCAGGCTGTATATGAATCCTGACCAAACAGGTAATTAATATCCAGAAGTGAATAATTTTGTTTTTTTTTTTTCAACTTACTTCAAGATTTTTTCTTGGTCACTAACACTTTTCCTTTTTTTTTTCGTTTTTCTGTTTCTTTTCAGACACAGGCACCCAGTCGTCGCGGAGGAGTATGTATGACTGCGATGATCTAGCAAAATCTAGTAAATCGCCATACTTATTCTCCTCCTTGCCCCCTTCTTTTTCTCGTTCGGACAAGTTCCAACACTGAGTAGACAAAATTAAGGATACCATCTCCTGCCTTTTATTAGGAATTCACTTCTTACCAAAATCCCCGTAAGTATGCAAAGTTGCACAAATTATATTACTAATTAATTGATTTTTTCCCTTACAGATTCCTGATACCTAGATTTAATTTAGTTTAATATACTTTTAAGAAACTTTAGTTTTAATATTTATTTATAAGTTTAATGTATTGGTTATAAGACTCTGTCCGTGCCACCAACTATTTCGTTCGTAGGAAATAGGTGATAATTTGTCTCTGTTTGTCCGTTCATCACAACCACTGTTTAGTTAGTAGGCGTCCGTAGGGAACTAAACAGAAGTGTGTAGGTTCTCATTTTATTATGGCCGTATGTTCTTCGCGTGATATGTTCCCACTAATTTTCCCTGTAGGTCCTCTAGAATGTAGTAGGAATTTCCTTGCTTTTCTCGAACTCTTGATTTTATGAACATAGGTGCTAGCTTGGCATTCACTCCTTTTTCAAAGGAGCTTTGTAGGAAATTTCTCCTAAACACTTCCTGTCCCACTTAAAATTTACCTCTTTTGTTCGCAAATTGTATTTCTCTGCTTGCTGCTCATAAGCAATTTTCATGTTTGCTTTTAGCTGCTTTCGCAGCAGCTGCAGTTGATCCTCCTTACGGAAGCCTCCTACATTCTCCTCCAGCAGCCCTAAATTCCTCAAAAGCTTATACTGCGAACCATGTGTAATCATGTTGAATCCATATAAAGCTTACTAAGGGGCACATTTTAAACTCTGGTGCACACTATTTCGAAACGCACAGCTGATTGCTAGAATGTGCTCATCCCATGCACTTTGATATTTTTCCAATAATCCCTAATCGCCGCTTTTATTGATCGGTTAACTCTTTCCGATGCATTCGATTGTGGAGAGTACACTGCCGTATATTGGTGTTTTACACCAAAGGCTGTAAGAAAAGCATTAAAATCGTGTGCTTTAAATTGAGACCCATTATCGCTTATTAGCAGTTCAGGCACTCCATAGGCGAAAAAGATTTGGTTCTGTACCAACTCCATGATTGCCTTTGCTGTGAATTTTCTTAGTGGCCACAGCCAATGAAATTTAGAAAAGGGGTCGAGGACTATCAGCAGGCCAATATGTCCCTGTTTACTCCTCGGATAGGGTCCTAATAGGTCAATATAGAGCCTCTGAAAAGGTCTAGAAGATTCAGCTTGTTGACCCATTGGAGGTTTTAAAGTAGTATTTGGAGCTTTTGTGCTTTTGCATACTTCGCATAGCCGAACCTACTCCCTTACTTGTGTCACCATCCCTGGCCAATAATAGCTTCGCCGAAGTTGTTCTAAAGTTTTACCTGTGCCGCCATGGGCGCATATTACAGTGTCATGAGCTCGCTTTATTACAGAGTTGGTCAAACTCTGGGGAATCCAGAGTTTCCAACCATTTCTGCTGGCTTCCGAGTCTCCATTGTCATGTTCCGTTCTAATATATAGGTGTTTGCCTATAATATTGAAATCTGGGTATGCTTCGGGATCCTCTCCTTTTTTCTCCTTTACAACCCTATATGCTTCTTCATCAAAGCTTGGAGATCCTCTCCTATTTTCTCCTTTACAACCCTATATGCTTCTTCATCAAAGCTTGGGGATTCCAGGTCAACTTCTGGCCCATAAATTTCGATGGCTGCCAATTCATTATTAAACATACGTGACAGCGCATCTGGCACAACATGTTCCTTGCCTTTTCGGTGGCTAATGTTAAATTTATGCCCCTGTAAATTCATCGCCCACCTCGCTAGGCGCCCTTTTAGGTTTGATTGCCTCATCAGCCACGACAAGCTAGAGTGGTCAGTCACTTCGAATTCCTGTAATTCGAGGTAACATCGGAATCGTTCAATGCCCAGGATGACTGCCAAACACTCTCTTTCGGTCACGCTGTAATTTCTTTGTGCCGAATTAAGTTTTTTCGACATATACGCTACCGGTCTTTCTCCGTTTAGGTCGAATGACCCAAATGAATATTTGCACCAGCACCGCGCCCACTCCATAGTCGCTGGCATCGCAATGCAAGTAAAATTTCTGATTAAAATCGGGATTTTGCAAGACTGGGGCCGAAGTAAGAGTGGCTTTGAGCTGATCAAACGCAGTTTGTGCTTCTTCAGTCCAGCAAATCTTTTTCTTGCCTGAGAGCAAATCTGTAATGGTTAATTCGGAGAAGTTAGCTATAAATCTTCTATACCAACCCGCTAGGCCCGAAAATCCTCTAACTTGTTTTATAGATTTCGGCGCAGGCCAATTGACTATCGATTCAATTTTTCCATTTCACTTCGGTCACACAAAAACTGCTCTTTTCAATATTCAATGTTAAATTAGCTTTTCTAAATTGATCAGCCAGGCGCAGCAGTACTGTAAGATGCGGGTCGAAATCTGCCAATACGACACAGAGATCGTCTAAGTACCCAAAGCAACAGTATTTCAATTCGGGAGCGTTGCACAGCCCGAAAGGCAGTACCCGAAATTGGTATAATGGCCTCCCGGGTACTGTGAACGCTGTTATCGGTCGAGATGCGTCCGATAATGGCACTTGCCAATAAGCATCTTTCAGATCAATTTTGCTAATCAGATTTGCTTGCGGTAATCGTGCAAATATGCCTTCGATGCTCGGTAAAGGATATGCATCCTTTTTGGTGCAATCATTCACCTTACGAGCATCCAGACATAAACGTACTTTCCCTGGCTTCACAACCAGACGCATTGGAAAGCTCCATGCGCTACTGGATTTTTCGATTACTCCTAATCCGATCATACGATCAATCTCCTCAAACATCAGCTTCTCGACAGCCGGAGATACCGGATAAAATCGTTGTTTTATTGGAGTGGCGTGTCTGACTTCGATTTTGTGTTCTAGAAGTGATGTTTTCCCTAGACCCTGCTTAGCAAATGACGGAAATAGAGATTTCACGGCTTCTAATTGCTGTTTTTGTCGCGAATCTAGTGGGTAAGCGTTTGTATCTGCTTCTTCCTCTTTAGAGTCCTCCAACTCTAACGAGGAGATCAATCCTGGGGCCAAATTGAATTCTCTCCAAAAATCGATGCCTAGAATGAGATTTTTCTCAATTGACGGAATTACAAAAAGTTTTAAAAGAGTCTCTTTGTCCTTATATGTCACAAGCGCTAAGAGAAAACCTAGCACTTCGTGCGATCTGCCGTCTGCCGTTTTTACTTTCGAATTTATTTTTTTGAATTCTGCCCTTTTTTCCCAATCGTTTTGCGCCAAAGTCGACCAAACGCAACTAATATTTGCCCCTGTGTCCAATAATCCTTCTTCGGTTACTCCTAAAAAGGAAACCTAAGCGTAAAAACGCCCATCGCTTTCTTTATTTATTATTGAGGACACCAGTAATCGTTTAGTTAACCTTACGGCTTTCCAAAATTTTCGCAAGCGCTGCGTAGATCGTTTTGGCTTATTACAGGCATGATTTCCAAATATTCTTTCCCTAACTATTTATACCCTTGCAGAGGGTATATTAATTTTAGCCAGAAGTTTGCAACGCACCTTAGGAGACATCTCCGACCCTATAAAGTATATATATTCTGAATCAGCATCACCAGAGGAGTCGAAAAATGGATGTCCGTCTGTCCGTCCGTCCGTCCGTCCGTCCGTCCGTCTGTTGCAACGCAAACTAGTCTCTCAGTTTTTGAGCTATCTTCATGAAACTTGGCACACAAGCTTCTTATTGCTATAGGCTGTAAATAAGTCGGAACGAGCCAGATCGGACCGATATATCGTATAGCTGTCATAGAAGCTATCGGCCGATTTTTGTTGTTTTTCAAGATATTGCAACAAGATTTGGCAAATCTTATTTTTATTACGTTCTTAATATGCTGTCAAAATTGTACCAAATCGGACCACTATAACATATAGCTGCCATAGGAACAATCGGCTGAAATCAGAGTTTTTGTATGCAAACCTGTTTTGTTTTTGGAAATACCGCACATTATCAATACCCTTTAATGTTATACAGTAACCCGCCCTTTGTTTTTCCATATAAATATCTCAGACGTTTATATTCTATAGCTGTTATAGGAACAATCAGTCAGTCCGTCTGTCTGTTGCAACGCAAATTAGTCCCCCAGTTATTGAGCTATCATCATGAAACTTTCCTCACAAGCTTTTTATTTTTGCCCTCTTTAAATAAGCCGGAACGGGCCAGATCGGACTGATATATCGTATAGCTGTTATGGAGCCTATCGGCCGATTTTCGTTATATTTCAAGATATAGCTATCAGGCTTACCACATCCAAATCGAACTTTTATAACTTATAACGATCAACGATCGGCCTAATGAAGGTTCTTGTTGCAATTTTATGGAAATCTGAGTACTATTACATGTAGCTGTTAAACAAAAAATCATATAGCTGTTATTCAAATGCATTTTTGAAAGAGAACTTTCCAAATTTAGATTTTATGACCAACAGATCCTTTACAACACAAAGACATTCGACCAAATGCTGTTTCTAAGAATTGTATACTGATATATGCAAAACAAAATATATCGGAAAACATAACATTCTTATATGAAACAGTTACAGTTGATAATGTAAGAAATATATACCAGTCCATAACATTTAAATACTTGCATACAATAGTCATAGTTGTTTATAGGAATCCAGCTTTTCCTATTACAAGGTTTCGAAATAAAATCAGAAATGATGTTGAAAGGCTAACGTCAGCTGAAAATAATACACAATTGGTAATATTAGGAGATTTTAACATTTTCCGATCAACAACCACTGATCAGCTCGAGTCTACTTTAAATAATAAGGGGTTATATCCATTGTTAAATGTGCCAACAACAAAACATTTAACTCAAATTGATTGGATATTTTGTGATAACACAGTAAGCGGTGCTGCCGCAATCACTTATCAAACTCCATATAGTCACCATGACGGCGTGTTCCTTAGCTATAATCACTAATTTAATAATTTATTTTTAAATATTAAGTTAATTAGATTATTTTATTATGGTAAATAAAGAATATATGTGCAATGTTGTTTAAGGTATTGTAAATATTCCTCCTCGAGGATTGCGACTTTGTCGTGGTGAGGAGGCTGAGTATGTTCAATTAATTCCACAGAAACCAGCAGCAATCCAAATATATTTTATATTTTGTATAACTGCAAGGGTATGAAACCTTCGGCAAGCCGAAGGTAGCCTTGCTTTCTTGTTTTTAGTTGCATTCTAAATTCTGCTACAAAAAAGAAACTTCCTCATATGTATATGTCATAGATTTGAGAAAGGCTGCCTCCAAACTGTCCCTAAGTGGCTCTCTTTGATGCACTGCACTGGTGTCACACAAAAGCTATTCGTTAACTTGTGAGGCCCGTGTATTATTATACCCTTCGACCATTGAAAATGGTCAAAAAAGGGTATACTAACTTTGCGCAAAATGTATGTAACAGGCATAAGGAGGCGTGGCAGACCCCATAAAGTATATATATTCTTGCTCAGGATCACTGGCCGAGTCGATTGAGACATGTCCGTATGTCTGTCCGTCTGTCCGTCTGTATGAGACAACAGATCTCAGCTATTAAAAAAGCTAGAGATACCAAATTTGGTATGAAAGTTCCTATAAACCATAGGCAGATCAAGTTTATATCAAATGTTTGATGTCACGCCCACCGCCCCCGCAAATCGGTTATTTGCGATTAATAAGCAAAGTATTAAACCCATAACGTTCTGCTTCGGTATGTATAAAGCTAAATGCAATATAAACATATTCTC
This sequence comes from Zaprionus kolodkinae, assembly GCA_018901885.1. NCBI lineage: Eukaryota > Metazoa > Arthropoda > Insecta > Diptera > Drosophilidae > Zaprionus > Zaprionus kolodkinae. The sequence continues at coordinate 15,482 of JAEIFM010000230.1, read as the reverse complement.
CAAATTACAATCCGATCGGACCAATAACACAGAAGTTATTCAAGTCAACGTTTTCAGTACAAATGTTCGGTACGGGCAGCAGCCGACGCGCTGCTTTGAGCAGTTGACGCCGACGTCGACGTTGCGTCGTGTCGCTTTACTCTTTACGCGCGTCGCTGTGTGAGTGCGAGCGAGTTAGCTATATGTAGTAGAAGTATTTATGCAGAATTCTCTGTTTGAAACTATGAAAGTGTATACACGTTTGTAACGGATTTAGAAAATTGGGAGAAGGGTATCTTACTGTCGGGCGCCCGACTTTAGCCTTACCCACTTGTTTGTTTTGTTTTTGTCACATTTTTATTTGGTAAGCGATTTGCCTCCATACTCATTTCAAAATTCAGGAATGTAAATTTATATTTGAATTTGAACAACGGTTTTCACCACACCCAGAGTCACACCGATAATCGACCGGTCTGGCAACTCCAAATCGGCCGATCCGAACGATCAGTGTTGGGAAGTGGGGTGGGGATATATCGATTGCCTGGGCCACCAATCGTGCTCGATATTATTTTCCCTCTTCACTAATTGAGAAAAAGTTGGAGAACACGCGTCGATGCTTATTTTCAAATCGAAGCAAATCAAAAGTGATCACAAAAAAAATATTAAAGTGAACTCAAAAATTGTTGAGCTTGGACAATAAAGCTTTTGGTGCGGCTAATATTGGGGGTGTTCGAGGCTGGACATGAGTATAAGCTTTCCAAACATTGTTTGGCAGTTTTTAACCTCGTCTTGCTTTCTAGCGAACCGCTTGTGCCCAGAGGAGCCCTAGCGCTTTCGCGCCTTTTTACTGGTAGGCGTGCGTATTTGCCCCCATCTATTCTGGTGCCGTGATCGCCCGGCTACCTTTAGTTGTTGTTTGCTGTTTTTGGTGAGTGGTTTAAAAAAAAAAAAGTTATGCTTAGGCAGCCACCTGATGTGCAGTTTTCTATCTCCTCATAGCCTGTATGGTTTCCGAAGTTGAACCTGATTATAGAACAGCGTGTAATATTCCTGGGACTTCTGGAAGTAACATAGGACACATCTGCAAAATTTTATTACCGAAAAACACGCAGACATTAACTAATTATGCACCAACACGTTCACTTTCATACATAAGTTAACACATTCAACCAGCAGCAAAGAGAGGCCAATGCAAGCCCTGAAGCTTTCACGATAAGAGTCAAGCTTTTGGCTTGGGATCAAAGGCGAGCTTAAGAAAGAAGGGCAGAGCGAATTGGATCATCAAACGCGTCGGTCGTCGCCACGCAGACATTGATTATTATTCAATAAACTTACAAGCTCAAATATAATCTAAATATAAGTCGTAGGCCATAGCCCCGACATCCATAAAAACACAAATCTATTAACTGGCGCCCAACATACTATTTACGCACCTACATTTCCCGAGACAACAAAACTCCGTTCAACCGACTTCAGCTGCGGATTTTCTTTCAACATCAATACACTAAATAATAATAATTAAGAAAAAAAGGATTAACTTAACTTCTGTAAGTACAACGCATATTGGTTACTAAATAAAATCTCTAACTTTCATAACGACCTTTACATTAACGAAGGTTATTGAAGGTTATTAATGACAAATAGATGCATGAAAGTGACGAAGTTTTAGGCGACTTAGAGTCAAATTTGAATAGGTGGCGAGAGCATTTACAAAACCAAAGTGTGGGAAGTGGGAGAGAAGAAAATTGGTGGTCAAAGAAGAATAAAGCTTGCGAAATGAACTTATCTGCAGAGCAGTTGAAAGCAATAGTGGAGAGTGCCATTGCTGGTGCGATTGCTAGTCAAAAAGAAATATTTGATAAACAGCTGCAAGAAATAAGTGCGCGTATAGAAAAAATTACAGTGAACACTCCAGAAGTGGAAACTTATAAAGATGCTGAAATTATACCAGGTGTAAGATGTACTGAACCATTAGACATAGTAAAGTCTTTGCCAGATTTTGACGGAAAAAGTGAAACCTATGTGTCGTGGAGAAAAGCGGCCCATGTCGCTTTTAAAGTTTTCGAGAATTACGAGGGCAGTTCAACATACTATCAAGCACTTGGCATAATGCGAAACAAAATAAAAAACTCGGAAAACACTTTGCTGGCGTCGTTTAACACTCCGCTGAATTTTAAGGCAATGATAAATCGTCTCGATTTTACATACGCCGACAAAAGGCCAGTATATTTAATAGAGCAGGAGTTATCGACGTTAAGACAGGGCGACATGACAATGACTGAGTTTTACGACGAAGTTGAAAAAAAACTTACTCTCCTTACAAACAAGACAATAATGCGATACCACTTTAGCGATGTCACTTAACGAAAAATACAGGTCAGACGCATTACGTGTATTCATAACGGGAACAAAAAAGTCTTTGAGCGATATTCTATTTGCCAAAGGACCTAAAGACTTACCAACAGCTCTCGCTCTAGCACAGGAAGTCGAATCAAACCACGAACGCTACCAATTTGCACTGAACTATTCTAGAAGCTTAGGAGAAGGCCAGAAGGCTGAGAAAAAGCAAACTGATAGGGATTGGCATACGAATGTTCATCAACAGGGCAAAAACCCTCATTTTAGTAAACGGCAGCCAGTGCCCAACTCTGGCAATCAGGCAAGTCAGACACGACACTTAGCGCATGATCAGTTAATGGACACTGACGTATCAATGAGAACTATTAGAACGGGTCAATACCAACCCAGGCAGTCACCTTCCTTGCATCAGGAAAGCGTACCCTTACATCAAAACACTTGGCCGGCTCAGCAACAAAACACACGGCAAGGGCAAGGGCAAGCTAGCTATGATGCAACAAAAAGACCCTATAGTGGAACTGGCAGGCTAACAGCACCAAAGCAACAAAGAATTAACCATCTAGCTTACGAAGAAGATGTAGCTGATACAGAAAATTACGAACAGGAAGCAGAAGTGTCTGTGGAGGAATGTGAGGACGAACTTGCATTTCATGATAGTGTTAATTTTTTAGACTAAAGTCCCTGCTACCATTCATTGAAAGGAAAATTGCAGGGAGAACCATAAAACTCTTGATTGACACCGGGTCGTCGAAAAACTACATACATCCTCTTGCAGAACTAAAATATATAATGCCGGTACAAAAAGAATTTAAAGTAAAATCGCTTCACGGTTACAACACAATAAAACTTAAATGCCTAGTTAAGATATTCGATAAAGACGTTCCATTTTTCATTCTTCCAGACCTCTCAAGCTTCGACGCCATAATTGGTCTTGACACACTGACACAGACAAATGCAATATTGGACCAAAAAAATAAAACTTTAAAAACTGGTAATACAGTTGAACCAATTAAATTCGTAAGTTGTAACAGCGTTAATTTCTCCGATATTAAGGACATCATCGTACCTAAGCCAATTGCTGATAAATTTTACACTATGCTGGCAGACAGAGTGGGTGTCTTCGCAGAGCCGGAAAAAAGCACTGCCTTACAATACAAATATTGTTGCCACCATACGTACCCAAGATGATCAACCAATATACACGAGACTTTACCCTTACCCCATGGGTGTGGCAGATTTTGTGAATAAGGAGACGAAAGCATTGTTAAAAGACGGCATAATCCGACCCTCACGGTCACCATATAATAGTCCGGTTTGGGTAGTCGATAAAAAAGGCACAGATGATCAGGGGTGTAGACATAAAAGAATGGTTATAGATTTTCGAAAGCTTAACTTAAAGACCGTGGACGACAAATATCCGATACCAAATATAACATCCATACTGTCAAATTTGGGGAAAGCCAGGTTTTTCTGCACGTTAGACCGTAAATCAGGGTTCCATCAAATCCTACTCGCCGAAAAGGATAGAGAGAAAACAGCCTTTTCAATTGCAAACGGCAAGTACGAGTTTTGCAGACTTCGCTTCGGCCTAAAAAATGCACCTAGTATATTTCAACGTGCCATAGACGATCTACTTAGGGATGAAATAGGAAAGTCATGCTACGTTTACGTGGATGACGTAATTATTTTTTCAGAACGACTAGAGGATCAAGTGGATCATATTCGGTGGGTACTGGATAGATTGTTCGAAGCTAACATGAGAGTGTCTAGGGGAAAATCTCAATTTTTTAAAGAATGCGTCGAATATTTAGGATTCATAGTATCCAGCGGGGATATTGCAACCAATCCTAATAAGGTAGAGGCTATTAAAAACTATGAGGAACCCACAAATTTGTTCAACGTGAGATCCTTTTTGGGACTAGCGAGTTATTATCGCAGTTTTATAACGGACTTTGCATCTATAGCCAGAACATTGAGTGACATTCTTAAAGGCGAAAATGACAAAGTTTCAGCCAGTCGCTCTAAAAAGATTCAAGTTACCCTCGACACTAAGCAACGTTCTGCCTTTGAAAAACTTAAAAATGTCCTTACATCCGAAAACGTAATGCTGCTTTATCCAGACTATAAAAAGCCCTTCCACTTGACAACAGACGCCTCGGCACTGGGCCTCGGAGCGGTTTTATCTCAAGGCGGCAAGCCTATTACAATGATATCTAGGACTTTAAAAGATAGAGAGCTTAGTTTCGCAACAAACGAACGCGATTGTATGGGCCTTAAAGAGTTTAAGGAACTATCTGTATGGCGTTCAAAATCTGAACATTTATACTGATCACCAGCCGCTAATGTTTGCCGTTTCAGACAAAAACCCAAACGCAAAAATTAAAAGGTGGAAGGCGTTTATAGACGAACATAACGCTAACATTTTCTATGAGCTATGGAAGGAAAACTTCGTTGCTGATGCACTATCCAGACAAGCCATTCATGCTGTTAAAAGCGACGCTCGGTCAGATATAGCGACAATTCATAGCGAAATTTCACTTTCATATACCATTGAAACAGTCGACAAGCCAGTCAATTGTTTCGGAAATCAGATAGTCTTAGAAGAAGGCACAACAGATTGTACTCGTACGTTTGTTATATTTAGAAATAAATCGAGACATTTGATACAATTCGCAAACAGGGAAACTTTGGTTGGCAGAATCCGTGACGTGGTTAAACAGGATGTAACGAATGCAATATACTGCGAACTGCCCGTATTGGCATTCATACAAAACAGACTTGTGGAAGAGTTTCCTGGAACGACATTCCGACATACTAAAAAATTTGTCAACGACATTTCTAACAAAGACGAACAAAGGGAAATAGTAGCCATCGAACATAACAGAGCACATAGGGCAGCACAGGAGAATGTAAAACAGATTTTACAAAATTATTTTTTTCCCAAAATGTCACAGTTAGTAGCCAGTATTGTAAGCGACTGCTTAGTCTGTAGAAAAGCCAAATACGACCGTCATCCTCGAAAACAAGTCCTTGGGAAAACACCTATTCCTCCACTAATTGGCGAGACATTACATATAGATATTTTCTCCACAGACAGAAAGTATTTCCTGACCAGCATCGACAAGTTCTCCAAATTCGCGATAGTGCAACCGATAGACTCTCGAACAATAGCTGATATAGAACCTGCAATAATGCAGCTAATGAATTTCTATCCATGTCTAATAACAATATATTGTGACAACGAACCATCTATGAACTCTCAATCAATCAGGTCACTCTTATTAAACCGATTCAATGTAACAGTGGAGAATGCACCGCCACTCCATATGGACAGGTGGAAAGGTTTCACAGCACATTGGTAGAGATAGCACGATGTTTAAAACTAGAAAGAGGCTTAGATGATACGGTCAACCTCATACTCCAGGCAGATATTGAATATAATAAAACAGTTCATTCAGTCACTAACAAAAGACCGATCGACATTATTCATGCAATGCCTCCCGAACTTGCAGAAGAAATAACAAATAGAATTGACAAAGCACAGGAGATACAGTTAAAAAGGATGAACGAATCAAGGTCGGACAGAACTTTTCAGGTTGGGCAAACGGTCATGGTAAAACAAAATAAACGCTTAGGAAATAAAATCACCCCACGGTACAAGGAGGAAAAGATTGATGCAGATATTGGAACTAATGTCCTTATAAATGGAAGGGTAGTCCATACAGATAATCTACGCTAGGTATCTGTTGTTTAAATAAATAAGGATTTGGCAATCATTTAATTAATTAAATCTTTGGCAAGTCTACTTCCCTAGAAGATAGAAAAGAATTCGAATCCAGAAATTGGGAAAAACCTATTGTCATTAATAGCCTTTACCAATATTTTTCAATAACAAAAAAAGAGAAAAACAAACAACAAACTTAACAAAATTAGCGCTGTGCATAGTTCATTAATATATTTATATTGTATCCAATTATACTAAACTGTAATGTTTGTATTTTCTAAAGAATCAATAAGGCATCGACACGCTGTTACTTTTGATGGTCATAACCAATTGCAGAAGTCAGATCCTGCTGATTGACGATTGCCACACAAATCTATTTTTACTTGATGCCATCTCCTGCTCAATTTTACGTACTCAACTCTGACTACGGTCACCGCTTTAGCCGTTATAAGAGGTAGCCGGCAATGTTATCGTCACCACACATAAACCTTCTCAAGAAGTCTGTGGACAGCCTTCGTCTTAGAAGGGGAGGAGTTAACACATTCAACCAGCAGCAAAGAGAGGCCAATGCAAGCCCTGAAGCTTTCACGATAAGAGTCGAGCTTTTGGCTTGGGATCAAAGGCGAGCTTAAGAAAGAAGGGCAGAGCGAATTGGATCATCAAACGCGTCGGTCGTCGCCACGCAGACATTGATTATTATTCAATAAACTTACAAGCTCAAATATAATCTAAATATAAGTCGTAGGCCATAGCCACGACATCCATAAAAACACAAATCTATTAACTCATACGTACTTGCAGTACACATACACATTCAAGCTTTATACACACATTTACATTCAAACACACGAATGTACTTGTAGTACACCAAAAACATTCACATCCACGTTTATATTCACACAATTCTCATTCATTCTTCTTTTTCACACTCATTCATTTAATTTATTTTATTTATTTATTTAACGTCAACTAAGAGCAGTCGACTCAAAGACTAAAATATAATAAAATTACAAATGTAAATTTAAATTAAAAATATAAGTATAATTTAAGTTGAAGGTAAGTATATTATTAAACATATTTTTTTTGTTTTAAAATTTTTTATTATTAGTTAATCATTAAATTATTTATTTAATTTATTTAATCTGGGAGTAAAAAGATAATTTTAGTTTATCCAACATTTGTTGCAAAGGATTGGGGAAACCCAGAAAACCCAATCACATCAAAAATAGTGTGTTCATGGATTAAGCGCTCGTAACGCCCGAGGAGCGCAGTTAACGGATAGGAAGGTCGCGAGGTCGCTAACTTCTAGCTAGGTGAAAAAGTAGTGATAGTTTAAGAGAATTAGTCGATTGGCTGTTAGATATGATAAAGTAGTATTTGTTGCAGTCCGAACATAATACCCTGAACGGTTCGTGCAAGGCATAGTTCGACCTACAACTAGGAAGAGTTAGTGGAATATAATTTCTCGTTAGTCGGCAAGGGACAGAGAAGTGTAACCGGCTAACCAAGTCATCACTGTCAATGTCGCCTTTAATAAGGTTATTGATAAAAACCACACCAAGCATAGTACGCTGATTGCCTAAGGAAGGTAGATTTAGTAGAAGAAGTCTGTTAGTATAGGAAGGTAGTCTTAAGTTTGAATCCCAATTAAGTCCAAGCAATGCGAAAATTAAAAAGTTCTTTTGAACGGATTCAATGCGGTCCTTGTAGGTTGAAAACTGAGGACACCAAACACATGATCCATACTCGAGAATAGGACGCACAAGTGAGGTATAAAGGGTCTTAAATTCCTTAGCCCACCTCTTAATAAATCCGAGTACACTCATAGCCTTATTGACTATGGAAGAAATGTGCTCAGAGAACTTGAGTTTAGCGTCCAGGCGTACTCCAAGGTCATCCACAGAGGTAATTCTTTCCAGAGGACAACCACATAAAGTGTAAGATTCGTACTTAGGACTGGCACGAGAGAATGTCATCAACTTGCATTTTGAGCTGTTCAGATTTAATAGGTTTGCACCACACCAACTGTTAAAACTATTGAGGTCGGCTTGAAGGGATGAATGACAGGTGGCGTCTTTAAATTGAAAATAATGCTTCACATCATCTGCATACATAAGAGTACGCGAATTATGTATGGCGAAGGAAGGTCATTGATGAAAAGCGTAAAAAGAAGGGGACCAAAATGGCTTGCCTGAGGAACACCTGAAGTAACTTGAAAAGGGTCAGAAAGAACATTTTTAAAGAAGACTCTTTGAGTTTAAAAGATTTGGTGAGAAACCAATAATGTTTAGTTTATGTGCAAGAAGGGAGTGATTTACTGAGTCAAATGCTTTACTGAAATCAGTATAAATGACGTCAGTTTGAAAATTTTTCTGAAAGCCCTTTATTATAAAGGATGTAAGCTCAAGTAAATTTGTCGAGGAGAAACGACATTTAAAAATCCGTGCTGAAAAGGAGAAATGACGGATCTACAGAAATGCTGCAAGTGAGGAGCTATGACATTCTCGAAGAGTTTAGGTATAGCCGACAATTTTGAAATACCTCTATAGTTTAAAGCATCAGACATGCTGCCCTTCTTGTGAAGCGGTATAATGAAAGATTCCTTCCATATGGAAGGAAAGGTGGAAGTTTTCAGGGACAGCGGGAAAAGTTTGAGCAATAGCTTAGAAAGATGATCGGCACAGTATCGAAGTACGCAACTAGGATTTCAGTCAGGACCAGGTGAGAAAACTGGTTTTATCAAAAATAAATCCCTGAAAATCGAACTTTCGTTTAATTGTGGGGCGAAAATGCCATTTGAACTGGGAATTGGAAAGGATAAGAATTTACATCGCGTATTGAAATTGAATGGTCGTTTGAAAGAACTTTGCAAACAGATCAGATCATGTCCTGGTCAGTGTTTGCATTTGCACCTTCAAACGATAGCTTAGATGGATAGGCAGATGACTTACGCTTCATGTTAACAAAATTATAGAACTGTCTGGGATTCTGCCGGAACTTTTATAGCATGTAGCGTTGAGAGCAACATAATTTTACCGAACAATAAGCTATCTTGAAAAAATAGACGAGGAATAACATCTAGTATATTTTTTAAAGAGTCTAGACTTTAGATTTTTAAGACTGGATAGTTCTTTAGTACACCATGGGGGTTTACTCGAATGCCTCGGATAAGAAAAAGGCACACATATGTCAAAAAAGTTGTTTAATGTTTTATAAAATAAATTAAGAGCCATATCCATATTTTTACATCGATAAAAATTAGACCAGTCATAATTTGAAATTAAATAATTAATTGTATCAAAATCGGCTTTACGAAAACAACGTGCTCTCTTACACGCCGTAACTTTTTTATCCAATACGTTCAACCCAGTTTCAAAAACAACCTCGAACGTAGGATAATAGGGATCTTCTGGTTGGGTAAGTGGGTGGACTCTAGTCAGAGTTATCATACTCTGATAACAAAGCATAAATCGAGTGTTCTATTTAGAGAATTTTGTAAGTGGTTGACCTGCAGCAGAGAAATGTCATGCAGGCCGTGTTGTTGTGAGGGCATCAAGTAATTTTGCCTGATCACTTGATGTCCAATTTCACTCAGGTATGTTAAAGTCGCCAAGGACTATGAGATGGTCTTTGTGATATAACAAATTAAAGACATACTTTATTGCAAGCAAATGTTGAGTGTAGATAAGAATATCAGACGAAGGTGGGATGTATGAGCAGGTTATAAGAACCTGGAAGCCGGGAATGTGTAATTTTACACAAATGAATTCAATATCATATTGAATCTCCGGATGTACATGTTCTGACGCGATATCAGAATTTACCGCAAAAAGAACACCGCCGCCCCGCCGATCATGACGATCAAACCTATAAGTTGTGAACTTGCTTGGAAAAATTTCAGAGCATAAAATCTCTGGTTTTAACCAAGTCTCAGTGAACACAAGCACATGGGATTCAAACGAAAGACTATTTAAGAATAACGTAGGTAGCTTGCTACGCAGGCCCCTTACGTTTTGGTAGGTTAATGTTAAAAATTTTATTAGTTTTTTGAAGTCGAATTTTTTTTTTTTTTTTTTTTTTTTTTGGACGTTGATACAATGAATGTATAATCAAGTGGTCCATGCAATACCAAGCCGATGCTTGTTACGCGCGGATCCCAGACACAGCGAATGTCCACCTCCGGCCCAACCGACCGAGGGGCACAGTCGCAGAACGTACGACTCGAAACGCGAATAGAGAACGCGGGCATACTAAAGATAGAACAGATTTGCGAGGAAATGCAACTTAATTTCTAGAAAGATAGGACAGGATTTCAACTTTTAGGCATGCAACAGAGGAAGCGTTAGCAATAAGGAAGTATAGATTATTGTAGTCCGAGCATAATACCCTAAACGGATCGTGAAGGGCATAATTCGACCTACAATAAGGAAGAGTTAGTGGTAAGTAGTTTCTAGTTATTCTACAAGGAACAGAGAAGTGTAGCCGGCTAGCTAGGTCTACACTATCAATATCACCTTGAATGAGGTTATTAATAAATACTACACCCAGCATGGTTCTGCGGCTAGCTAGAGATGGTAGGTTAAGCAACAAAAGTCTACTGCCATAAGAAGGAAGTCTTAAGTTTACATCCCAGTTAAGGCCTCGTAAGGCGAAAAGTAAAAAGTTTTTTTGTACAGATTCAATGCGTTTTATATGAGTAGTGTACTGGGGACACCATACGCAAGATCCGTATTCCAGAATTGGACGAACAAGTGAAGTATAGAGGGTCTTTGTTACATAAGGATCGTCAAACTCCTTAGACCACCTCTTGATAAAGCCAAGAACGCCCGTGGCTTTATTGACCATATTAGAAATATGTTCGGAAAATCTTAATTTTCGGTCCAATCGGACCCCCAGATCATCAACTAAGTTGATTCTATCTAATTCACAGCCACAAAGAGTATAAGAAACGTACGTTGGACTGGCTCGGGAGAATGTCATCAGCTTGCATTTAGAGCTGTTCAGGGTTAAAAAATTTGCACAACACCAAGAGTGAAAACTATTTAAGTCGGCTTGTAGGTAAGAGTGACAGTGGTCATCTTTATATTGATAACAAAGCTTTACATCATCCGCATACATGAGAGTACGGGAGTTATGTACGACCAGAGGTAGGTCATTGATGAAAAGCGTAAAGAGGAGGGGGCCTAAATGGCTACCCTGAGGAACACCAGATGTGGCGAAGAGAAGGTCTGAATGAACGTTATTAAAGAGGACTCTTTGAGTTCTGTCAGTCAGATAACTCACAATCCAACTAAGTAGTTGAGGTGAGAACCCTAAGAGGTGAGTTTATGTGCAAGAAGGGAATGATTTACTGAGTCAAATGCTTTACTGAAATCAGTATATATAACATCAGTTTGAAGATTTTCCTGAAAACCTTTTATAACAAAGGATGTCAGCTCAAGCAAATTCGTCGTAGTTGATCGACGTTTCATAAATCCGTGCTGAGAAGGCGATATGACGGATCTACAGAAATGTTGCAAGTGAGAAGTTAAGATATTCTCGAAGAATTTAGGTATAGCCGACAATTTAGAGATAGCTCTATAATGTCTTGCATCAGACTTACTGCCCTTCTTAAGCAAGGGGATAATAAATGATTCCTTCCATATAGAAGGAAAGGATGATGTATCTAAGGACAGCGAGAACAGTTTGAGCAATGGCTTACTTAGAGAGTGAGCACAGAACCGAAGTACACAAGCGGGAACACCGTCGGGACCTGGAGAAAAAACTGGTTTAACCGAGTGAAGATCCTTAACAAGTGAAATTTCGTTTAGAATAGGACTGAAAATACCATTTGAACAGGGAATGTTATATGGATAAAAATGAACATTTTGAGTAGAAGGCGAGTACGTCGTTTGAAAAAACTTTGCAAACATGTCGGCCTTGGCTTGGCTGGTGTCTGCTATAGAATTTTCAAAAAACAACTTTGAAGGTTTTACCGATGACTTACGCTTCATGTTAACAAAACCATAAAACTGTTTAGGGTTCACAAGAAACTGAGTCCTACAACGAGCTAAATAGTTTTTATAACATTTCGCGTTCAGTACTGAAAAATTTAAACGAGCAGCTAAAAAACGAGAAAAGGCTGCAGGTGAATTATTAATTTTATATTTTTTAAATAAGTTAGATTTTAAATTTTATAGGCGCGACAACTCTCCCAAGGGGGCTTACTCGAGTGTGTTGGAAGGTAAAAAGGAACACAAATATCAAAAAATGAATTTATATTTTGATAAAATAAATTTGTCGCTACTAAAATATCAGTAGACAAGTAAAGTTCTGACCAGTCGAAGTCAGAAATTAAGAAATTTAACAACCCAAAAGTCTGCTTTTTTAAAGCAGCGTACACGTCTACGCGGTTTTTCATTTTTATCAAAACACACGCCAAGATCAACAGTAACTTCGAGGGTGGGATGGTAAGAATTATTGCAGATAAATGTTGCAAATATACTGACAATTCCGATGACGGCGGAATATAAGAGCAGGTTATAAAACAAGAAAAACCGGGAAAGTGTAATTTTACACAAATAAATTCAATACTATATTGAATCTCCGGTTTCAACAATTCCGATGTAATGGTAGAGTTTACTGCGATCAGAACCCCACCACCACGTCGGCCAGGTCGATCAAGCCTGTAAGTTGAGTATTTACTTGGGAGAACTTCGGAGTTTAGAATATCCGGTATCAACCAGGTTTCGGTAAATACCAACACATGGGATGTAAAGGCTATTTAGAAAAAGATTAGAAAGTTTGCTACATAACCCTCTAACATTTTGGTATGTAAGAAGGAAAGTAGCATTAATTTTTTTGTTTTGTTTTTTTGCGAAGATGTAGATGCCTGTATTGGTAGATTTAAAGCAATCGGTTTCCGATTTTTCTTATTTTTCGCTTCAAACTCTTTAACCACTACATGGTCTGGCCAAAATTTGGGTGAACATATGTTGGTCAAGAGTTCAGCTGGGACACTAATTTTAAAGGACGATATGTCCCTTTCATACGAAAATTTAAATTTTTCCACTTTTAAATCTGCAGCTTGTATTTTGGCTTAAATATAAGCCACTACATCTTCAGATGTAAGATCAGGGGAAAGCCGGGAAACGAAAATTTGCTTCCTAAGTGGAACACCTAAAACCTTTTTAGGCTCAACAGGCATTGCACCTGCGGGAATGTTCTTAGAAATTGCTATCGGTAATTCTAAAATCTGTGGAGTAGGCAAAGACACCACAGCTGGCACACCAGAAGCTTTATGTGACACCATTTGTAAACACTCGTCGATGACTTTTTCAGAAACCGATGATCTCGTCACCATAGGAGTGGTAAACGACATCACCGGCTGAGTCACCGGTGTACATGGTTGGTCAATGAGAGGAGGCGGAATGGCAGCAGGCAAAGATTTCGCCACATGAGCTGATTTCTTGCGTTTGGGCGACTTATTTAATAGTTTTAGGCTATTAAATGAGTTGTCCAACGCAGAGAACTGATCGGCAAGTTTTCGAAAACTGCCAAAAAGTTCACGAAACCTTGACTTTGTCTGCCGCATGAACGTAATCATCTCGTTTTCCGCTTCCCGACACAGGTCACAACAATAGCGCAGGCCAGTGCGCTTAGACACGGCGTCAGCCGTAGAGGCAGTGTAGCCGGCACATTTTATATGTACAACATTGTCACACAGCCAGCAAGAGATGCTTGGCTGAGTAACAGTCACTTGCTTTAAGCAAGTTTTTTTTATAGCAGACAATACCCTCCATTATAAAGAGTGACTACTGTAACAAGACAAAACAAATCGCAAGAACAAAACGAAATTGGAAAAAAGAACAGTAAGCGTTAAAGAAAGAGCGTACGCCAAAGCTAGTGTGTGAGCGCGAGAGAGAGATTAGGCACACACACACACAAAAAGACGAGAGAGCGAGGTTTATTGTTATTGTAGTTGCAGCGGAACTGCAACAACAAATGCCAACACCGAAATAGAATCGGAAAAGAGAGCAAGTGGTGGCCTGGTTTGGCAAAGGTAGTCTAATCGGTTGACGATTCTTTTTTTTCTTTGCTTCGAATTCTTTAACCACAATATGATTGGGCCAGAAGTTAGCTGAGCATATTTGGTTAAATAAATCGTTAGAGACACTAATTTTAAAGGATGGTATATCCCTTTCATATGAAAACTTAAATTGTTCCACCTCTAAATCTTGGGCTTGAGATATGGCTTGGATATAAGCCATAACATCTGAAGATGTGAGATCAGGGGCTCGCCTCGAGACAAATATGTGCCTCTTCGGTGGAATTCCGGTGACAGGCTTAGGTCCCACAGATATAGGAACAGTGGGAGCAGGTTGTGCCGATAATCCCAAAGGCGAGCTTGCGTGAGGGACTATCGGTTGGGTAATTAGAATTTGTGGTTTCACAGGAATAGAAATCGCAGATGAAGTATTGGGCAAAGGGGAAATGAGCTCCACGGGCTCATCAGAGACATTTTTCTGTGCTGCTGATCTCGTAACTACAGGTGTAGTAAACGATAGCAGCGCCAACGTCACTGGTGTGCTGAGTTGGTCAACGTTCTGAGGCTGATAGGCACTCGTGGACGGCTGCTCCTTTTGAGCTGATTTTTTGCGCTGGGAGACTCATTTAGTAGCTTAAGGCTATTTAATGAAGTGTCCAGCGCGGAGAACTGATCGGCAAGTTTGCGAAAATTACCAAACAGTTCCCTAAATCCTGTCCTAGTTTGGCGCATGAACGATACAAAAATCGTTCTCAACCTCACGACACGCATCACAACAATAGTGCAGCCCGTTTCGCTTGGCTACAGCATCGGCCGTTGGGCCACTGAAGCCCGCACATTTTGCATTAGCAACGTTGTTGCAGATCCAACAACAAATACTTGCCTGAGCAGATGTAATCTGCTTTTGGCAGGTTTTCTTGAAACAAATAATTCCTCCTACCATTATTTGGGGTGACCACTGTCAAAAATGCACACAACAAAAATAGAGAGAGGAAAGGTTAGGCACACACAGAAACTGTGAAAAGAAGAGCGCGGTAGAGAGAGTTTGTGCTGCAGTGCACAACAACAAAGGTCAAAGAAAGAGTTAGTGAGAACCCGAGAGAGTCGAATTCGCTCATGAAAGTCGATGTAAATGAAATATTTTGCAGAAGCAATAACAACGTTTCTAAAAATTGAAACGTAAACAAATGAAATTGAAAGTAGAAAGCGAAAAAACTCTTTTGCAAACAAGATTAGTTTAGCAAATTAAAAGAGTGCACTCGCGTAGTAAACGGATTTCTTTATATCAGCAGGTTAAGTGATAATGTTAGTATTTTTTAGAGTTATAAACACCGATTGCTTTATAATTAACTAAGCTTCGGAGAGCAAGAAAAAACGTGTCCGTTCACTTTGAAA
>JAEIFM010000229.1:0-35040 GCA_018901885.1 Zaprionus kolodkinae | reverse complement strand
AGTATTGAACCTATAAAGTTCTGCTTTACTATGTATTAAGCTGAATGCAATATGAACATATCCTCCAAATTACAATCTGATCGGACCAATAACACAGGCGTGGCCGACCCCAAAAAAAGTATATATATTCTTGCACAGTATCACTAGCCGAGTCGATTGAGCCATGTCCGTCTGTCTGACCGTCTGTCCGTCTGTTGGTTCGAGACAACAGATCTCAGCTATTAAAAAAGCTAGAGACACCAAATTTGGTATGAAGGTTCCAATATATCCGGGGCAGATGAAATTGAAATTTCACGCTAATGTCAAATATTTGATGTCACGCTCACCGCCCCCGTAAATCGGTAATTTAAGATTATTAGGCAAAGTATTGAACCTATAAAGTTCTGCTTTTACTATGTATTAAGCTGAATGCAATATGAACATATCCTCCAAATTACAATCTGGGATCGGACCAATAACACAGGCGTGGCCGACCCCATAAAAGTATATATTCTTGCACAGTATCACTGGCCGAGTCGATTGAGCCATGTCCGTCTGTCTGACCGTCTGTTGGTTCGAGACAACAGATCTCAGCTATTAAAAAAGCTAGAGACACCAAATTTGGTATGAAGGTTCCAATATATCCGGGGGCAGATGAAATTGATGTCAAATATTTGATGTCACGCTCACCGCCCCGGTAAATCGGTAATTTACGATTATTAGGCAAAGTATTGAACCTATAAAGTTCTGCTTTACTATGTATTAAGCTGAATGCAATATGAACATATCCTCCAAATTACAATCTGATCGGACCAATAACACAGGCGTGGCCGACCCCAAAAAAAGTATATATATTCTTGCACAGTATCACTAGCCGAGTCGATTGAGCCATGTCCGTCTGTCTGACCGTTGCCGGCTGTTGGTTCGAGACAACAGATCACAGCTATTAAAAAGCTAGGAAAACCCAAAATTGGTATGAAGGTTCCTATTTATCCGGGGCAGATGAAATTGATGTCAAATATTTGATGTCACGCTCACCGCCCCCGTAAATCGGTAATTTACGATTATTAGGCAAAGTATTGACCCTATAAAGTTCTGCTTTACTATGTATTAAGCTGAATGCAATATGAACATATCCTCCAAATTACAATCTGATCGGACCAATAACACAGGCGTGGCCGACCCCATAAAAGTATATATATTCTTGCACAGTATCACTAGCCATGTTCGTCTGTCTGACCGTCTGTCCGTCTGTTGGTTCGAGACAACAGATCTCAGCTATTAAAAAAGCTAGAGACACCAAATTTGGTATGAAGGTTCCAATTTATCCGGGGCAGATGAAATTGATGTCAAATATTTGATGTCACGCTCACCGCCCCCGTAAATCGGTAATTTACGATTATTAGGCAAAGTATTGAACCTATAAAGTTCTGCTTTACTATGTATTAAGCTGAATGCAATATGAACATATCCTCCAAATTACAATCTGATCGGACCAATAACACAGGCGTGGCCGACCAAAAAAAAAAAGTATATATTCTTGCACAGTATCACTAGCCGAGTCGATTGAGCCATGTCCGTCTGTCTGACCGTCTGTCCGTCTGTTGGTTCGAGACAACAGATCTCAGCTATTAAAAAGCTAGAGACACCAAATTTGGTATGAAGGTTCCAATATATCCGGGGCAGATGAAATTGATGTCAAATATTTGATGTCACGCTCACCGCCCCCGTAAATCGGTAATTTAAGATTATTAGGCAAAGTATTGAACCTATAAAGTTCTGCTTTACTATGTATTAAGCTGAATGCAATATGAACATATCCTCCAAATTACAATCTGATCGGACCAATAACACAGGCGTGGCCGACCCCATAAAAAGTATATATATTCTTGCACAGTATCACTAGCCGAGTCGATTGAGCCATGTCCGTCTGTCTGACCGTCTGTCCGTCTGTTGGTTCGAGACAACAGATCTCAGCTATTAAAAAAGCTAGAGACACCAAATTTGGTATGAAGGTTCCAATATATCCGGGGCAGATGAAATTGATGTCAAATATTTGATGTCACGCTCACCGCCCCCGTAAATCGGTAATTTACGATTATTAGGCAAAGTATTGAACCTATAAAGTTCTGCTTTACTATGTATTAAGCTGAATGCAATATGAACATATCCTCCAAATTACAATCTGATCGGACCAATAACACAGGCGTGGCCGACCCCAAAAAAGTATATATATTCTTGCACAGTATCACAAGCCGAGTCGATTGAGCCATGTCCGTCTGTCTGACCGTCTGTCCGTCTGTTGGTTCGAGACAACAGATCTCAGCTATTAAAAAAGCTAGAGACACCAAATTTGGTATGAAGGTTCCAATATATCCGGGGCAGATGAAATTGATGTCAAATATTTGATGTCACGCTCACCGCCCCCGTAAATCGGTAATTTAAGATTATTAGGCAAAGTATTGAACCTATAAAGTTCTGCTTTACTATGTATTAAGCTGAATGCAATATGAACATATCCTCCAAATTACAATCTGATCGGACCAATAACACAGGCGTGGCCGACCCCAAAAAAGTATATATATTCTTGCACAGTATCACTAGCCGAGTCGATTGAGCCATGTCCGTCTGTCTGACCGTCTGTCCGTCTGTTGGTTCGAGACAACAGATCTCAGCTATTAAAAAAGCTAGAGACACCAAATTTGGTATGAAGGTTCCAATATATCCGGGGCAGATGAAATTGATGTCAAATATTTGATGTCACGCTCACCGCCCCCGTAAATCGGTAATTTACGATTATTAGGCAAAGTATTGAACCTATAAAGTTCTGCTTTACTATGTATTAAGCTGAATGCAATATGAACATATCCTCCAAATTACAATCTGATCGGACCAATAACACAGGCGTGGCCGACCCCAAAAAAAGTATATATATTCTTGCACAGTATCACTAGCCGAGTCGATTGAGCCATGTCCGTCTGTCTGACCGTCTGTCCGTCTGTTGGTTCGAGACAACAGATCTCAGCTATTAAAAAAGCTAGAGACACCAAAATTGGTATGAAGGTTCCTATTTATCAGGGGCAGATGAAATTGATGTCAAATATTTGATGTCACGCTCACCGCCCCCGTAAATCGGTAATTTACGATTATTAGGCAAAGTATTGAACCTATAAAGTTCTGCTTTACTATGTATTAAGCTGAATGCAATATGAACATATCCTCCAAATTACAATCTGATCGGACCAATAACACAGGCGTGGCCGACCCCAAAAAAAGTATATATTCTTGCACAGTATCACTAGCCGAGTCGATTGAGCCATGTCCGTCTGTCTGGCCGTCTGTCCGTCTGTTGGTTCGAGACAACAGATCTCAGCTATTAAAAAAGCTAGAGACACCAAATTTGGTATGAAGGTTCCAATATATCCGGGGCAGATGAAATTGATGTCAAATATTTGATGTCACGCTCACCGCCCCCGTAAATCGGTAATTTAAGATTATTAGGCAAAGTATTGAACCTATAAAGTTCTGCTTTACTATGTATTAAGCTGAATGCAATATGAACATATCCTCCAAATTACAATCTGATCGGACCAATAACACAGGCGTGGCCGACCCCATAAAAAAGTATATATATTCTTGCACAGTATCACTAGCCGAGTCGATTGAGCCATGTCCGTCTGTCTGACCGTCTGTCCGTCTGTTGGTTCGAGACAACAGATCTCAGCTATTAAAAAAGCTAGAGACACCAAATTTGGTATGAAGGTTCCAATATATCCGGGGCAGATGAAATTGATGTCAAATATTTGATGTCACGCTCACCGCCCCCGTAAATCGGTAATTTAAGATTATTAGGCAAAGTATTGAACCTATAAAGTTCTGCTTTACTATGTATTAAGCTGAATGCAATATGAACATATCCTCCAAATTACAATCTGATCGGACCAATAACACAGGCGTGGCCGACCCCAAAAAAGTATATATATTCTTGCACAGTATCACTAGCCGAGTCGATTGAGCCATGTCCGTCTGTCTGACCGTCTGTCCGTCTGTTGGTTCGAGACAACAGATCTCAGCTATTAAAAAAGCTAGAGACACCAAATTTGGTATAAAGGTTCCTTTTTATCAGGGGCAGATGAAATTGATGTCAAATATTTGATGTCACGCTCACCCGCCCCGTAAATCGGTAATTTACGATTATTAGGCAAAGTATTGAACCTATTCAGTTCTGCTTTACTATGTATTAAGCTGAATGCAATATGAACATATCCTCCAAATTACAATCTGATCGGACAAATAACACAGGCGTGGCCGACCCCAAAAAAGTATATATATTCTTGCACAGTATCACTAGCCGAGTCGATTGAGCCATGTCCGTCTGTCTGACCGTCTGTCCGTCTGTTGGTTCGAGACAACAGATCTCAGCTATTAAAAAAGCTAGAGACACCAAATTTGGTATGAAGGTTCCAATATATCCGGGGCAGATGAAATTGATGTCAAATATTTGATGTCACGCTCACCGCCCCCGTAAATCGGTAATTTATGATTATTAGGCAAAGTATTGAACCTATAAAGTTCTGCTTTACTATGTATTAAGCTGAATGCAATATGAACATATCCTCCAAATTACAATCTGATCGGACCAATAACACAGGCGTGGCCGACCCCATAAAAAGTATATATATTCTTGCACAGTATCACTAGCCGAGTCGATTGAGCCATGTTCGTCTGTCTGACCGTCTGTTGGTTCGAGACAACAGATCTCAGCTATTAAAAAAGCTAGAGACACCAAATTTGGTATGAAGGTTCCAATAAATCCGGGGCAGATGAAATTGATGTCAAATATTTGATGTCACGCTCACCGCCCCCCGTAAATCGGTAATTTACGATTATTAGGCAAAGTATTGAACCTATTCAGTTCTGCTTTACTATGTATTAAGCTGAATGCAATATGAACATATCCTCCAAATTACAATCTGATCGGACAAATAACACAGGCGTGGCCGACCCCAAAAAAAGTATATATATTCTTGCACAGTATCACTAGCCGAGTCGATTGAGCCATGTCCGTCTGTCTGACCGTCTGTCCGTCTGTTGGTTCGAGACAACAGATCTCAGCTATTAAAAAAAGCTAGAGACACCAAATTTGGTATGAAGGTTCCAATATATCCGGGGCAGATGAAATTGATGTCAAATATTTGATGTCACGCTCACCGCCCCCGTAAATCGGTAATTTATGATTATTAGGCAAAGTATTGAACCTATAAAGTTCTGCTTTACTATGTATTAAGCTGAATGCAATATGAACATATCCTCCAAATTACAATCTGATCGGACCAATAACACAGGCGTGGCCGACGCCATAAAAAGTATATATATTCTTGCACAGTATCACTAGCCGAGTCGATTGAGCCATGTTCGTCTGTCTGACCGTCTGTTGGTTCGAGACAACAGATCTCAGCTATTAAAAAAGCTAGAGACACCAAATTTGGTATGAAGGTTTCAATAAATCCGGGGCAGATGAAATTGATGTCAAATATTTGATGTCACGCTCACCGCCCCCGTAAATCGGTAATTTAAGATTATTAGGCAAAGTATTGAACCTATAAAGTTCTGCTTTACTATGTATTAAGCTGAATGCAATATGAACATATCCTCCAAATTACAATCTGATCGGACCAATAACACAGGCGTGGCCGACCCCAAAAAAAGTATATATATTCTTGCACAGTATCACTAGCCGAGTCGATTGAGCCATGTCCGTCTGTCTGACCGTCTGTCCGTCTGTTGGTTCGAGACAACAGATCTCAGCTATTAAAAAAGCTAGAGACACCAAATTTGGTATGAAGGTTCCTTTTTATCAGGGGCAGATGAAATTGATGTCAAATATTTGATGTCACGCTCACCGCCCCCGTAAATCGGTAATTTACGATTATTAGGCAAAGTATTGAACCTATTCAGTTCTGCTTTACTATGTATTAAGCTGAATGCAATATGAACATATCCTCCAAATTACAATCTGATCGGACCAATAACACAGGCGTGGCCGACCCCAAAAAAAGTATATATATTCTTGCACAGTATCACTAGCCGAGTCGATTGAGCCATGTCCGTCTGTCTGACCGTCTGTCCGTCTGTTGGTTCGAGACAACAGATCTCAGCTATTAAAAAAGCTAGAGACACCAAATTTGGTATGAAGGTTCCAATATATCCGGGGCAGATGAAATTGATGTCAAATATTTGATGTCACGCTCACCGCCCCCGTAAATCGGTAATTTATGATTATTAGGCAAAGTATTGAACCTATAAAGTTCTGCTTTACTATGTATTAAGCTGAATGCAATATGAACATATCCTCCAAATTACAATCTGATCGGACCAATAACACAGGCGTGGCCGACCCCATAAAAAGTATATATATTCTTGCACAGTATCACTAGCCGAGTCGATTGAGCCATGTTCGTCTGTCTGACCGTCTGTTGGTTCGAGACAACAGATCTCAGCTATTAAAAAAGCTAGAGACACCAAATTTGGTATGAAGGTTTCAATAAATCCGGGGCAGATGAAATTGATGTCAAATATTTGATGTCATGCTCACCGCCCCCGTAAATCGGTAATTTAAGATTATTAGGCAAAGTATTGAACCTATAAAGTTCTGCTTTACTATGTATTAAGCTGAATGAAATATGAACATATCCTCCAAATTACAATCTGATCGGACCAATAACACAGGCGTGGCCGACCCCAAAAGAAGTATATATATTCTTGCACAGTATCACTAGCCGAGTCGATTGAGCCATGTCCGTCTGTCTGGCCGTCTGTCCGTCTGTTGGTTCGAGACAACAGATCTCAGCTATTAAAAAAGCTAGAGACACCAAATTTGGTATAAAGGTTCCTTTTTATCAGGGGCAGATGAAATTGATGTCAAATATTTGATGTCACGCTCACCGCCCCCGTAAATCGGTAATTTACGATTATTAGGCAAAGTATTGAACCTATTCAGTTCTGCTTTACTATGTATTAAGCTGAATGCAATATGAACATATCCTCCAAATTACAATCTGATCGGACAAATAACACAGGCGTGGCCGACCCCAAAAAAAGTATATATATTCTTGCACAGTATCACTAGCCGAGTCGATTGAGCCATGTCCGTCTGTCTGACCGTCTGTCCGTCTGTTGGTTCGAGACAACAGATCTCAGCTATTAAAAAAGCTAGAGACACCAAATTTGGTATGAAGGTTTCAATAAATCCGGGGCAGATGAAATTGATGTCAAATATTTGATGTCACGCTCACCGCCCCCGTAAATCGGTAATTTACGATTATTAGGCAAAGTATTGAACCTATTCAGTTCTGCTTTACTATGTATTAAGCTGAATGCAATATGAACATATCCTCCAAATTACAATCTGATCGGACCAATAACACAGGCGTGGCCGACCCCAAAAAAAAAGTATATATATTCTTGCACAGTATCACTAGCCGAGTCGATTGAGCCATGTCCGTCTGTCTGACCGTCTGTCCGTCTGTTGGTTCGAGACAACAGATCTCAGCTATTAAAAAAGCTAGAGACACCAAATTTGGTATGAAGGTTCCAATATATCCGGGGCAGATGAAATTGATGTCAAATATTTGATGTCACGCTCACCGCCCCCGTAAATCGGTAATTTACGATTATTAGGCAAAGTATTGAACCTATAAAGTTCTGCTTTACTATGTATTAAGCTGAATGCAATATGAACATATCCTCCAAATTACAATCTGATCGGACCAATAACACAGGCGTGGCCGACCCCAAAAAAAAGTATATATATTCTTGCACAGTATCACTAGCCGAGTCGATTGAGCCATGTCCGTCTGTCTGACCGTCTGTCCGTCTGTTGGTTCGAGACAACAGATCTCAGCTATTAAAAAAGCTAGAGACACCAAAATTGGTATGAAGGTTCCTATTTATCAGGGGCAGATGAAATTGATGTCAAATATTTGATGTCACGCTCACTGCCCCCGTAAATCGGTAATTTACGATTATTAGGCAAAGTATTGAACCTATAAAGTTCTGCTTTACTATGTATTAAGCTGAATGCAATATGAACATATCCTCCAAATTACAATCTGATCGAACCAATAACATAGGCGTGGCCGACCCCAAAAAAAGTATATATATTCTTGCACAGTATCACTAGCCGAGTCGATTGAGCCATGTCCGTCTGTCTGGCCGTCTGTCCGTCTGTTGGTTCGAGACAACAGATCTCAGCTATTAAAAAAGCTAGAGACACCAAATTTGGTATGAAGGTTCCAATATATCCGGGGCAGATGAAATTGATGTCAAATATTTGATGTCACGCTCACCGCCCCCGTAAATCGGTAATTTAAGATTATTAGGCAAAGTATTGAACCTATAAAGTTCTGCTTTACTATGTATTAAGCTGAATGCAATATGAACATATCCTCCAAATTACAATCTGATCGGACCAATAACACAGGCGTGGCCGACCCCATAAAAAGTATATATATTCTTGCACAGTATCACTAGCCGAGTCGATTGAGCCATGTCCGTCTGTCTGACCGTCTGTCCGTCTGTTGGTTCGAGACAACAGATCTCAGCTATTAAAAAAGCTAGAGACACCAAATTTGGTATGAAGGTTCCAATATATCCGGGGCAGATGAAATTGATGTCAAATATTTGATGTCACGCTCACCGCCCCCCGCAAATCGGTAATTTAAGATTATTAGGCAAAGTATTGAACCTATAAAGTTCTGCTTTACTATGTATTAAGCTGAATGCAATATGAACATATCCTCCAAATTACAATCTGATCGGACCAATAACACAGGCGTGGCCGACCCCAAAAAAAGTATATATATTCTTGCACAGTATCACTAGCCGAGTCGATTGAGCCATGTCCGTCTGTCTGACCGTCTGTCCGTCTGTTGGTTCGAGACAACAGATCTCAGCTATTAAAAAAGCTAGAGACACCAAATTTGGTATAAAGGTTCCTTTTTATCAGGGGCAGATGAAATTGATGTCAAACATTTGATGTCACGCTCACCGCCCCCGTAAATCGGTAATTTACGATTATTAGGCAAAGTATTGAACCTATTCAGTTCTGCTTTACTATGTATTAAGCTGAATGCAATATGAACATATCCTCCAAATTACAATCTGATCGGACAAATAACACAGGCGTGGCCGACCCCAAAAAAAGTATATATATTCTTGCACAGTATCACTAGCCGAGTCGATTGAGCCATGTCCGTCTGTCTGACCGTCTGTCCGTCTGTTGGTTCGAGACAACAGATCTCAGCTATTAAAAAAGCTAGAGACACCAAATTTGGTATGAAGGTTCCAATATATCCGGGGCAGATGAAATTGATGTCAAATATTTGATGTCACGCTCACCGCCCCCGTAAATCGGTAATTTATGATTATTAGGCAAAGTATTGAACCTATAAAGTTCTGCTTTACTATGTATTAAGCTGAATGCAATATGAACATATCCTCCAAATTACAATCTGATCGGACCAATAACACAGGCGTGGCCGACCCCATAAAAGTATATATATTCTTGCACAGTATCACTAGCCGAGTCGATTGAGCCATGTTCGTCTGTCTGACCGTCTGTTGGTTCGAGACAACAGATCTCAGCTATTAACAAGAAAGCAAGGCTACCTTCGGCTTGCCGAAGGTTTCATACCCTTGCAGTTATACAAAATATAAAATATCTTTGGATTGCTGCTGGTTTCTGTGGCATTTACTGAACAATTATAACAGTACATCGATTATTTCAACCTCTTATAATTTCGAATACTCAGCCTCCTCACCACGGCAAGGTCGCAATCCTCGAGGAGGAATATTTACAATACCTTAAACAACATTGCAAATATATTCTTTAGTTACAATAATAAAATAATATAATTAACTTAATATTTAAAAATAAATTATTAAATTAGTGATTATAGCTAAGGAACACGCCGTCATGGGGAGTTTGATAAGTGATTGCGGCAGCACCGCTTACTGTGTTATCACAAAATATCCAATCAATTTGAGTTAAATGTTTTGTTGTTGGCACATTTTGTTGTTATTATTTAAAGTAGACTCGAGCTGATCAGTGGTTGTTGATCGGCAAATGTTAAAATCTCCTAATATTACCAATTTTGTAATATTTTCAGCTGACGTTAGCCTTTCAACATCATTTCTGATTTCATTTCGAAACCTTGTAATAGGAAAAGCTGGATTCCTATAAACAACTATTACTATTGTATGCAAGTATTTAAATATTATGGACTGGTATATATTTCTTACATTATCAACTGTAACTGTTTCATATAAGAATGTTATGTTTTCCGATATATTTTGTTTTGCATATATCAGTATACAATTCTTAGAAACAGCATTTGGTCGAATGTCTTTGTGTTGTAAAGGATCTGTTGGTCATAAAATCTAAATTTGGAAAGTTCTCATTCAAAAATGCGTTTGAATAACAGCTATATGATTTTTTGTTTAACAGCTACATGTAATAGTACTCAGATTTCCATAAAATTGCAACATAAACCTTCATTAGGCCGATCGTTGATTGTTATAAGTTATAAAAGTTCGATTTCAAACTTTATTATTAGGGACACACTTAGATTTGGATGTGGTAAGCCTGATAGCTATATCTTGAAATATAACGAAAATCGGCCGATAGGCTCCATGACAGCTAAACGATATATCAGTCCGATCTGGCCCGTTCCGACTTATTGAAAGTGAGCAGAAATATGAAGCTTGTGAGCAAAGTTTCATGAAGATAGCTCAATAACTGGGGGACTAATTTGCGTTGCAACAGACAGACGGACTGACTGATTGTTCCTATAACAGCTATAAAATATATACGTCTGAGATATTTAAATGGAAAAACTAAGGGCGGGTTACTGTATAACATTAAAAAGTATTGATAATGTGCGGTATTTCCAAAAAACAAAACAGGATTGCATAGAAAAACTCTGATTTCAGCCGATTGTTCCTATGGCAGCTATATGTTATAGTGGTCCGATTTTGATACAATTTTGACAGCATATTAAGAACGTAATAAAAATAAGATTTGCCAAATCTTGTTGCAATATCTTGAAAAACAACAAAAATCGGCCGATAGTTTCTATGACAGCTATACGATATATCGGTCCGATCTGGCTCGTTCCGACTTATTTACAGCCTACAGCAATAAGAAGCTTGTGTGCCAAGTTTCATGAAGATAGCTCAAAAACTGAGAGACTAGTTTGCGTTGCAACAGACGGACGGACGGACGGACGGACGGACGGACTGACGGACGGACGGACGGACGGACGGACGGACGGACGGACGGACAGACGGACAACCATTTTCCGACTCTCCTGGTGATGCTGATTCAGAATATATATACTTTATAGGGTCGGAGATGTCTCTAAGGTGCGTTGCAAACTTCTGGCTAAAATTAATATACCCTCTGCAAGGGTATAAAAAAGCTAGAGACACCAAATTTGGTATGAAGGTTTCAATAAATCCGGGGCAGATGAAATTGATGTCAAATATTTGATGTCACGCTCACCGCCCCCGTAAATCGGTAATTTACGATTATTAGGCAAAGTATTGAACCTATAAAGTTCTGCTTTACTATGTATTAAGCTGAATGCAATATGAACATATCCTCCAAATTACAATCTGATCGGACAAATAACACAGGCGTGGCCGACCCCAAAAAAAGTATATATATTCTTGCACAGTATCACTAGCCGAGTCGATTGAGCCATGTCCGTCTGTCTGACCGTCTGTCCGTCTGTTGGTTCGAGACAACAGATCTCAGCTATTAAAAAAGCTAGAGACACCAAATTTGGTATGAAGGTTCCAATATATCCGGGGCAGATGAAATTGATGTCAAATATTTGATGTCACGCTCACCGCCCCCGTAAATCGGTAATTTATGATTATTAGGCAAAGTATTGAACCTATAAAGTTCTGCTTTACTATGTATTAAGCTGAATGCAATATGAACATATCCTCCAAATTACAATCTGATCGGACCAATAACACAGGCGTGGCCGACCCCATAAAAAGTATATATATTCTTGCACAGTATCACTAGCCGAGTCGATTGAGCCATGTTCGTCTGTCTGACCGTCTGTTGGTTCGAGACAACAGATCTCAGCTATTAAAAAAGCTAGAGACACCAAATTTGGTATGAAGGTTTCAATAAATCCGGGGCAGATGAAATTGATGTCAAATATTTGATGTCACGCTCACCGCCCCCGTAAATCGGTAATTTAAGATTATTAGGCAAAGTATTGAACCTATAAAGTTCTGCTTTACTATGTATTAAGCTGAATGCAATATGAACATATCCTCCAAATTACAATCTGATCGGACCAATAACACAGGCGTGGCCGACCCCAAAAAAAGTATATATATTCTTGCACAGTATCACTAGCCGAGTCGATTGAGCCATGTCCGTCTGTCTGACCGTCTGTCCGTCTGTTGGTTCGAGACAACAGATCTCAGCTATTAAAAAAGCTAGAGACACCAAATTTGGTATGAAGGTTCCTTTTTATCAGGGGCAGATGAAATTGATGTCAAATATTTGATGTCACGCTCACCGCCCCCGTAAATCGGTAATTTACGATTATTAGGCAAAGTATTGAACCTATTCAGTTCTGCTTTACTATGTATTAAGCTGAATGCAATATGAACATATCCTCCAAATTACAATCTGATCGGACCAATAACACAGGCGTGGCCGACCCCAAAAAAAGTATATATATTCTTGCACAGTATCACTAGCCGAGTCGATTGAGCCATGTCCGTCTGTCTGACCGTCTGTCCGTCTGTTGGTTCGAGACAACAGATCTCAGCTATTAAAAAAGCTAGAGACACCAAATTTGGTATGAAGGTTCCAATATATCCGGGGCAGATGAAATTGATGTCAAATATTTGATGTCACGCTCACCGCCCCCGTAAATCGGTAATTTATGATTATTAGGCAAAGTATTGAACCTATAAAGTTCTGCTTTACTATGTATTAAGCTGAATGCAATATGAACATATCCTCCAAATTACAATCTGATCGGACCAATAACACAGGCGTGGCCGACCCCATAAAAAGTATATATATTCTTGCACAGTATCACTAGCCGAGTCGATTGAGCCATGTTCATCTGTCTGACCGTCTGTTGGTTCGAGACAACAGATCTCAGCTATTAAAAAAGCTAGAGACACCAAATTTGGTATGAAGGTTTCAATAAATCCGGGGCAGATGAAATTGATGTCAAATATTTGATGTCACGCTCACCGCCCCCGTAAATCGGTAATTTAAGATTATTAGGCAAAGTATTGAACCTATAAAGTTCTGCTTTACTATGTATTAAGCTGAATGAAATATGAACATATCCTCCAAATTACAATCTGATCGGACCAATAACACAGGCGTGGCCGACCCCAAAAAGAAGTATATATATTCTTGCACAGTATCACTAGCCATGTTCGTCTGTCTGACCGTCTGTCCGTCTGTTGGTTCGAGACAACAGATCTTAGCTATTAAAAAAGCTAGAGACACCAAATTTGGTATGAAGGTTCCAATATATCCGGGGCAGATGAAATTGATGTCAAATATTTGATGTCACGCTCACCGCCCCCCGTAAATCGGTAATTTACGATTAGTAGGCAAAGTATTGAACCTATAAAGTTCTGCTTTACTATGTATTAAGCTGAATGCAATATGAACATATCCTCCAAATTACAATCTGATCGGACCAATAACACAGGCGTGGCCGACCCCAAAAAAGGTATATATATTCTTGCACAGTATCACTAGCCGAGTCGATTGAGCCATGTCCGTCTGTCTGACCGTCTGTCCGTCTGTTGGTTCGAGACAACAGATCTCAGCTATTAAAAAAGCTAGAGACACCAAATTTGGTATGAAGGTTCCAATATATCCGGGGCAGGTGAAATTGATGTCAAATATTTGATGTCACGCTCACCGCCCCCGTAAATCGGTAATTTACGATTATTAGGCAAAGTATTGAACCTATAAAGTTCTGCTTTACTATGTATTAAGCTGAATGTAATATGAACATATCCTCCAAATTACAATCTGATCGGACCAATAACACAGGCGTGGCCGACCCCAAAAAAAGAATATATATTCTTGCACAGTATCACTAGCCGAGTCGATTGAGCCATGTCCGTCTGTCTGACCGTCTGTCCGTCTGTTGGTTCGAGACAACAGATCTCAGCTATTAAAAAAGCTAGAGACACCAAATTTGGTATGAAGGTTCCAATATATCCGGGGCAGATGAAATTGAGGTCAAATATTTGATGTCACGCTCACCGCCCCCGTGAATCGGTAATTTAAGATTATTAGGCAAAGTATTGAACCTATAAAGTTCTGCTTTACTATGTATTAAGCTGAATGCAATATGAACATATCCTCCAAATTACAATCTGATCGGACCAATAACACAGGCGTGGCCGACCCCAAAAGAAGTATATATATTCTTGCACAGTATCACTAGCCATGTTCGTCTGTCTGACCGTCTGTCCGTCTGTTGGTTCGAGACAACAGATCTTAGCTATTAAAAAAGCTAGAGACACCAAATTTGGTATGAAGGTTCCAATATATCCGGGGCAGATGAAATTGATGTCAAATATTTGATGTCACGCTCACCGCCCCCGTAAATCGGTAATTTACGATTAGTAGGCAAAGTATTGAACCTATAAAGTTCTGCTTTACTATGTATTAAGCTGAATGCAATATGAACATATCCTCCAAATTACAATCTGATCGGACCAATAACACAGGCGTGGCCGACCCCAAAAAAGGTATATATATTCTTGCACAGTATCACTAGCCGAGTCGATTGAGCCATGTCCGTCTGTCTGACCGTCTGTCCGTCTGTTGGTTCGAGACAACAGATCTCAGCTATTAAAAAAGCTAGAGACACCAAATTTGGTATGAAGGTTCCAATATATCCGGGGCAGGTGAAATTGATGTCAAATATTTGATGTCACGCTCACCGCCCCCGTAAATCGGTAATTTACGATTATTAGGCAAAGTATTGAACCTATAAAGTTCTGCTTTACTATGTATTAAGCTGAATGTAATATGAACATATCCTCCAAATTTCAATCTGATCGGACCAATAACACAGGCGTGGCCGACCCCAAAAAAAGTATATATATTCTTGCACAGTATCACTAGCCGAGTCGATTGAGCCATGTCCGTCTGTCTGACCGTCTGTCCGTCTGTTGGTTCGAGACAACAGATCTCAGCTATTAAAAAAGCTAGAGACACCAAATTTGGTATGAAGGTTCCAATATATCCGGGGCAGATGAAATTGATGTCAAATATTTGATGTCACGCTCACCGCCCCCGTAAATCGGTAATTTACGATTATTAGGCAAAGTATTGAACCTATAAAGTTCTGCTTTACTATGTATTAAGCTGAATGCAATATGAACATATCCTCCAAATTACAATCTGATCGGACCAATAACACAGGCGTGGCCGACCCCAAAAAAAGTATATATATTCTTGCACAGTATCACTAGCCGAGTCGATTGAGCCATGTCCGTCTGTCTGACCGTCTGTCCGTCTGTTGGTTCGAGACAACAGATCTCAGCTTTTAAAAAAGCTAGAGACACCAAATTTGGTATGAAGGTTCCTATTTATCAGGGGCAGATGAAATTGATGTCAAATATTTGATGTCACGCTCACCGCCCCCGTAAATCGGTAATTTACGATTATTAGGCAAAGTATTGAACCTATAAAGTTCTGCTTTACTATGTATTAAGCTGAATGCAATATGAACATATCCTCCAAATTACAATCTGATCGGACCAATAACACAGGCGTGGCCGACCCCAAAAAAAAGTATATATATTCTTGCACAGTATCACTAGCCGAGTCGATTGAGCCATGTCCGTCTGTCTGACCGTCTGTCCGTCTGTTGGTTCGAGACAACAGATCTCAGCTATTAAAAAAGCTAGAGACACCAAATTTGGTATGAAGGTTCCAATATATCCGGGGCAGATGAAATTGATGTCAAATATTTGATGTCACGCTCACCGCCCCCGCAAATCGGTAATTTAAGATTATTAGGCAAAGTATTGAACCTATAAAGTTCTGCTTTACTATGTATTAAGCTGAATGCAATATGAACATATCCTCCAAATTTCAATCTGATCGGACCAATAACACAGGCGTGGCCGACCCCAAAAAAAGTATATATATTCTTGCACAGTATCACTAGCCGAGTCGATTGAGCCATGTCCGTCTGTCTGACCGTCTGTCCGTCTGTTGGTTCGAGACAACAGATCTCAGCTTTTAAAAAAGCTAGAGACACCAAATTTGGTATGAAGGTTCCTATTTATCAGGGGCAGATGAAATTGATGTCAAATATTTGATGTCACGCTCACCGCCCCCGTAAATCGGTAATTTACGATTATTAGGCAAAGTATTGAACCTATAAAGTTCTGCTTTACTATGTATTAAGCTGAATGCAATATGAACATATCCTCCAAATTACAATCTGATCGGACCAATAACACAGGCGTGGCCGACCCCAAAAAAGTATATATATTCTTGCACAGTATCACTAGCCGAGTCGATTGAGCCATGTCCGTCTGTCTGACCGTCTGTCCGTCTGTTGGTTCGAGACAACAGATCTCAGCTATTAAAAAAGCTAGAGACACCAAATTTGGTATGAAGGTTCCAATATATCCGGGGCAGATGAAATTGATGTCAAATATTTGATGTCACGCTCACCGCCCCCGCAAATCGGTAATTTAAGATTATTAGGCAAAGTATTGAACCTATAAAGTTCTGCTTTACTATGTATTAAGCTGAATGCAATATGAACATATCCTCCAAATTTCAATCTGATCGGACCAATAACACAGGCGTGGCCGACCCCAAAAAAAGTATATATATTCTTGCACAGTATCACTAGCCGAGTCGATTGAGCCATGTCCGTCTGTCTGACCGTCTGTCCGTCTGTTGGTTCGAGACAACAGATCTCAGCTATTAAAAAAGCTAGAGACACCAAATTTGGTATGAAGGTTCCAATATATCCGGGGCAGATGAAATTGATGTCAAATATTTGATGTCACGCTCACCGCCCCCGTAAATCGGTAATTTATGATTATTAGGCAAAGTATTGAACCTATAAAGTTCTGCTTTACTATGTATTAAGCTGAATGCAATATGAACATATCCTCCAAATTACAATCTGATCGGACCAATAACACAGGCGTGGCCGACCCCATAAAAAGTATATATATTCTTGCACAGTATCACTAGCCGAGTCGATTGAGCCATGTTCGTCTGTCTGACCGTCTGTTGGTTCGAGACAACAGATCTCAGCTATTAAAAAAGCTAGAGACACCAAATTTGGTATGAAGGTTTCAATAAATCCGGGGCAGATGAAATTGATGTCAAATATTTGATGTCACGCTCACCGCCCCCGTAAATCGGTAATTTAAGATTATTAGGCAAAGTATTGAACCTATAAAGTTCTGCTTTACTATGTATTAAGCTGAATGAAATATGAACATATCCTCCAAATTACAATCTGATCGGACCAATAACACAGGCGTGGCCGACCCCAAAAGAAGTATATATATTCTTGCACAGTATCACTAGCCATGTTCGTCTGTCTGACCGTCTGTCCGTCTGTTGGTTCGAGACAACAGATCTCAGCTATTAAAAAAGCTAGAGACACCAAATTTGGTATGAAGGTTTCAATAAATCCGGGGCAGATGAAATTGATGTCAAATATTTGATGTCACGCTCACCGCCCCCGTAAATCGGTAATTTAAGATTATTAGGCAAAGTATTGAACCTATAAAGTTCTGCTTTACTATGTATTAAGCTGAATGCAATATGAACATATCCTCCAAATTACAATCTGATCGGACCAATAACACAGGCGTGGCCGACCCCAAAAAAAGTATATATATTCTTGCACAGTATCACTAGCCGAGTCGATTGAGCCATGTCCGTCTGTCTGACCGTCTGTCCGTCTGTTGGTTCGAGACAACAGATCTCAGCTATTAAAAAAGCTAGAGACACCAAATTTGGTATGAAGGTTCCTATTTATCAGGGGCAGATGAAATTGATGTCAAATATTTGATGTCACGCTCACCGCCCCCGTAAATCGGTAATTTACGATTATTAGGCAAAGTATTGAACCTATAAAGTTCTGCTTTACTATGTATTAAGCTGAATGCAATATGAACATATCCTCCAAATTACAATCTGATCGGACCAATAACACAGGCGTGGCCGACCCCAAAAAAAGTATATATATTCTTGCACAGTATCACTAGCCGAGTCGATTGAGCCATGTCCGTCTGTCTGACCGTCTGTCCGTCTGTTGGTTCGAGACAACAGATCTCAGCTATTAAAAAAGCTAGAGACACCAAATTTGGTATGAAGGTTCCAATATATCCGGGGCAGATGAAATTGATGTCAAATATTTGATGTCACGCTCACCGCCCCCGCAAATCGGTAATTTAAGATTATTAGGCAAAGTATTGAACCTATAAAGTTCTGCTTTACTATGTATTAAGCTGAATGCAATATGAACATATCCTCCAAATTACAATCTGATCGGACCAATAACACAGGCGTGGCCGACCCCAAAAAAAAGTATATATATTCTTGCACAGTATCACTAGCCGAGTCGATTGAGCCATGTCCGTCTGTCTGACCGTCTGTCCGTCTGTTGGTTCGAGACAACAGATCTCAGCTATTAAAAAAGCTAGAGACACCAAATTTGGTATGAAGGTTCCAATATATCCGGGGCAGATGAAATTGATGTCAAATATTTGATGTCACGCTCACCGCCCCCGCAAATCGGTAATTTAAGATTATTAGGCAAAGTATTGAACCTATAAAGTTCTGCTTTACTATGTATTAAGCTGAATGCAATATGAACATATCCTCCAAATTACAATCTGATCGGACCAATAACACAGGCGTGGCCGACCCCAAAAAAAGTATATATATTCTTGCACAGTATCACTAGCCGAGTCGATTGAGCCATGTCCGTCTGTCTGACCGTCTGTCCGTCTGTTGGTTCGAGACAACAGATCTCAGCTATTAAAAAAAGCTAGAGACACCAAATTTGGTATGAAGGTTCCTATTTATCAGGGGCAGATGAAATTGATGTCAAATATTTGATGTCACGCTCACCGCCCCCGTAAATCGGTAATTTACGATTATTAGGCAAAGTATTGAACCTATAAAGTTCTGCTTTACTATGTATTAAGCTGAATGCAATATGAACATATCCTCCAAATTACAATCTGATCGGACCAATAACACAGGCGTGGCCGACCCCAAAAAAAGTATATATATTCTTGCACAGTATCACTAGCCGAGTCGATTGAGCCATGTCCGTCTGTCTGACCGTCTGTCCGTCTGTTGGTTCGAGACAACAGATCTCAGCTATTAAAAAAGCTAGAGACACCAAATTTGGTATGAAGGTTCCAATATATCCGGGGCAGATGAAATTGATGTCAAATATTTGATGTCACGCTCACCGCCCCCGCAAATCGGTAATTTAAGATTATTAGGCAAAGTATTGAACCTATAAAGTTCTGCTTTACTATGTATTAAGCTGAATGCAATATGAACATATCCTCCAAATTACAATCTGATCGGACCAATAACACAGGCGTGGCCGACCCCATAAAAAGTATATATATTCTTGCACAGTATCACTAGCCGAGTCGATTGAGCCATGTTCGTCTGTCTGACCGTCTGTTGGTTCGAGACAACAGATCTCAGCTATTAAAAAAGCTAGAGACACCAAATTTGGTATGAAGGTTTCAATAAATCCGGGGCAGATGAAATTGATGTCAAATATTTGATGTCACGCTCACCGCCCCCGTAAATCGGTAATTTAAGATTATTAGGCAAAGTATTGAACCTATAAAGTTCTGCTTTACTATGTATTAAGCTGAATGAAATATGAACATATCCTCCAAATTACAATCTGATCGGACCAATAACACAGGCGTGGCCGACCCCAAAAGAAGTATATATATTCTTGCACAGTATCACTAGCCATGTTCGTCTGTCTGACCGTCTGTCCGTCTGTTGGTTCGAGACAACAGATCTTAGCTATTAAAAAAGCTAGAGACACCAAATTTGGTATGAAGGTTCCAATATATCCGGGGCAGATGAAATTGATGTCAAATATTTGATGTCACGCTCACCGCCCCCGTAAATCGGTAATTTACGATTAGTAGGCAAAGTATTGAACCTATAAAGTTCTGCTTTACTATGTATTAAGCTGAATGCAATATGAACATATCCTCCAAATTACAATCTGATCGGACCAATAACACAGGCGTGGCCGACCCCAAAAAAGGTATATATATTCTTGCACAGTATCACTAGCCGAGTCGATTGAGCCATGTCCGTCTGTCTGACCGTCTGTCCGTCTGTTGGTTCGAGACAACAGATCTCAGCTATTAAAAAAGCTAGAGACACCAAATTTGGTATGAAGGTTCCAATATATCCGGGGCAGGTGAAATTGATGTCAAATATTTGATGTCACGCTCACCGCCCCCGTAAATCGGTAATTTACGATTATTAGGCAAAGTATTGAACCTATAAAGTTCTGCTTTACTATGTATTAAGCTGAATGTAATATGAACATATCCTCCAAATTTCAATCTGATCGGACCAATAACACAGGCGTGGCCGACCCCAAAAAAAGTATATATATTCTTGCACAGTATCACTAGCCGAGTCGATTGAGCCATGTCCGTCTGTCTGACCGTCTGTCCGTCTGTTGGTTCGAGACAACAGATCTCAGCTATTAAAAAAGCTAGAGACACCAAATTTGGTATGAAGGTTCCAATATATCCGGGGCAGATGAAATTGATGTCAAATATTTGATGTCACGCTCACCGCCCCCGTAAATCGGTAATTTACATTTATTAGGCAAAGTATTGAGCCTATAAAGTTCTGCTTTACTATGTATTAAGCTGAATGCAATATGAACATATCCTCCAAATTACAATCTGATCGGACCAATAACACAGGCGTGGCCGACCCCAAAAAAAGTATATATATTCTTGCACAGTATCACTAGCCGAGTCGATTGAGCCATGTCCGTCTGTCTGACCGTCTGTCCGTCTGTTGGTTCGAGACAACAGATCTCAGCTATTAAAAAAGCTAGAGACACCAAATTTGGTATGAAGGTTCCTATTTATCAGGGGCAGATGAAATTGATGTCAAATATTTGATGTCACGCTCACCGCCCCCGCAAATCGGTAATTTAAGATTATTAGGCAAAGTATTGAACCTATAAAGTTCTGCTTTACTATGTATTAAGCTGAATGCAATATGAACATATCCTCCAAATTACAATCTGATCGGACCAATAACACAGGCGTGGCCGACCCCAAAAAAAGTATATATATTCTTGCACAGTATCACTAGCCGAGTCGATTGAGCCATGTCCGTCTGTCTGACCGTCTGTCCGTCTGTTGGTTCGAGACAACAGATCTCAGCTATTAAAAAAGCTAGAGACACCAAATTTGGTATGAAGGTTCCTATTTATCAGGGGCAGATGAAATTGATGTCAAATATTTGATGTCACGCTCACCGCCCCCGTAAATCGGTAATTTACGATTATTAGGCAAAGTATTGAACCTATAAAGTTCTGCTTTACTATGTATTAAGCTGAATGCAATATGAACATATCCTCCAAATTACAATCTGATCGGACCAATAACACAGGCGTGGCCGACCCCAAAAAAAGTATATATATTCTTGCACAGTATCACTAGCCGAGTCGATTGAGCCATGTCCGTCTGTCTGACCGTCTGTCCGTCTGTTGGTTCGAGACAACAGATCTCAGCTATTAAAAAAGCTAGAGACACCAAATTTGGTATGAAGGTTCCAATATATCCGGGGCAGATGAAATTGATGTCAAATATTTGATGTCACGCTCACCGCCCCCGCAAATCGGTAATTTAAGATTATTAGGCAAAGTATTGAACCTATAAAGTTCTGCTTTACTATGTATTAAGCTGAATGCAATATGAACATATCCTCCAAATTACAATCTGATCGGACCAATAACACAGGCGTGGCCGACCCCATAAAAAGTATATATATTCTTGCACAGTATCACTAGCCGAGTCGATTGAGCCATGTTCGTCTGTCTGACCGTCTGTTGGTTCGAGACAACAGATCTCAGCTATTAAAAAAGCTAGAGACACCAAATTTGGTATGAAGGTTTCAATAAATCCGGGGCAGATGAAATTGATGTCAAATATTTGATGTCACGCTCACCGCCCCCGTAAATCGGTAATTTAAGATTATTAGGCAAAGTATTGAACCTATAAAGTTCTGCTTTACTATGTATTAAGCTGAATGAAATATGAACATATCCTCCAAATTACAATCTGATCGGACCAATAACACAGGCGTGGCCGACCCCAAAAGAAGTATATATATTCTTGCACAGTATCACTAGCCATGTTCGTCTGTCTGACCGTCTGTCCGTCTGTTGGTTCGAGACAACAGATCTTAGCTATTAAAAAAGCTAGAGACACCAAATTTGGTATGAAGGTTCCAATATATCCGGGGCAGATGAAATTGATGTCAAATATTTGATGTCACGCTCACCGCCCCCGTAAATCGGTAATTTACGATTAGTAGGCAAAGTATTGAACCTATAAAGTTCTGCTTTACTATGTATTAAGCTGAATGCAATATGAACATATCCTCCAAATTACAATCTGATCGGACCAATAACACAGGCGTGGCCGACCCCAAAAAAAGGTATATATATTCTTGCACAGTATCACTAGCCGAGTCGATTGAGCCATGTCCGTCTGTCTGACCGTCTGTCCGTCTGTTGGTTCGAGACAACAGATCTCAGCTATTAAAAAAGCTAGAGACACCAAATTTGGTATGAAGGTTCCAATATATCCGGGGCAGGTGAAATTGATGTCAAATATTTGATGTCACGCTCACCGCCCCCCGTAAATCGGTAATTTACGATTATTAGGCAAAGTATTGAACCTATAAAGTTCTGCTTTACTATGTATTAAGCTGAATGTAATATGAACATATCCTCCAAATTTCAATCTGATCGGACCAATAACACAGGCGTGGCCGACCCCAAAAAAAGTATATATATTCTTGCACAGTATCACTAGCCGAGTCGATTGAGCCATGTCCGTCTGTCTGACCGTCTGTCCGTCTGTTGGTTCGAGACAACAGATCTCAGCTATTAAAAAAGCTAGAGACACCAAATTTGGTATGAAGGTTCCAATATATCCGGGGCAGATGAAATTGATGTCAAATATTTGATGTCACGCTCACCGCCCCCGTAAATCGGTAATTTACGATTATTAGGCAAAGTATTGAACCTATAAAGTTCTGCTTTACTATGTATTAAGCTGAATGCAATATGAACATATCCTCCAAATTACAATCTGATCGGACCAATAACACAGGCGTGGCCGACCCCAAAAAAAGTATATATATTCTTGCACAGTATCACTAGCCGAGTCGATTGAGCCATGTCCGTCTGTCTGACCGTCTGTCCGTCTGTTGGTTCGAGACAACAGATCTCAGCTTTTAAAAAAGCTAGAGACACCAAATTTGGTATGAAGGTTCCTATTTATCAGGGGCAGATGAAATTGATGTCAAATATTTGATGTCACGCTCACCGCCCCCGTAAATCGGTAATTTACGATTATTAGGCAAAGTATTGAACCTATAAAGTTCTGCTTTACTATGTATTAAGCTGAATGCAATATGAACATATCCTCCAAATTACAATCTGATCGGACCAATAACACAGGCGTGGCCGACCCCAAAAAAAAGTATATATATTCTTGCACAGTATCACTAGCCGAGTCGATTGAGCCATGTCCGTCTGTCTGACCGTCTGTCCGTCTGTTGGTTCGAGACAACAGATCTCAGCTATTCAAAAAGCTAGAGACACCAAATTTGGTATGAAGGTTCCAATATATCCGGGGCAGATGAAATTGATGTCAAATATTTGATGTCACGCTCACCGCCCCCGCAAATCGGTAATTTAAGATTATTAG
Source organism: Zaprionus kolodkinae (assembly GCA_018901885.1). NCBI lineage: Eukaryota > Metazoa > Arthropoda > Insecta > Diptera > Drosophilidae > Zaprionus > Zaprionus kolodkinae. The sequence goes on along the minus strand of JAEIFM010000229.1, from coordinate 10,968 downwards.
GCAAAGTATTGAACCTATAAAGTTCTGCTTTACTATGTATTAAGCTGAATGCAATATGAACATATCCTCCAAATTACAATCTGATCGGACCAATAACACAGGCGTGGCCGACCCCAAAAAAAAGTATATATATTCTTGCACAGTATCACTAGCCGAGTCGATTGAGCCATGTCCGTCTGTCTGACCGTCTGTCCGTCTGTTGGTTCGAGACAACAGATCTCAGCTATTAAAAAAGCTAGAGACACCAAATTTGGTATGAAGGTTCCAATATATCCGGGGCAGATGAAATTGATGTCAAATATTTGATGTCACGCTCACCGCCCCCGTAAATCGGTAATTTACGATTATTAGGCAAAGTATTGAACCTATAAAGTTCTGCTTTACTATGTATTAAGCTGAATGCAATATGAACATATCCTCCAAATTACAATCTGATCGGACCAATAACACAGGCGTGGCCGACCCCAAAAAAAGTATATATATTCTTGCACAGTATCACTAGCCGAGTCGATTGAGCCATGTCCGTCTGTCTGACCGTCTGTCCGTCTGTTGGTTCGAGACAACAGATCTCAGCTTTTAAAAAAGCTAGAGACACCAAATTTGGTATGAAGGTTCCTATTTATCAGGGGCAGATGAAATTGATGTCAAATATTTGATGTCACGCTCACCGCCCCCGTAAATCGGTAATTTACGATTATTAGGCAAAGTATTGAACCTATAAAGTTCTGCTTTACTATGTATTAAGCTGAATGCAATATGAACATATCCTCCAAATTACAATCTGATCGGACCAATAACACAGGCGTGGCCGACCCCAAAAAAAGTATATATATTCTTGCACAGTATCACTAGCCGAGTCGATTGAGCCATGTCCGTCTGTCTGACCGTCTGTCCGTCTGTTGGTTCGAGACAACAGATCTCACCTATTAAAAAAGCTAGAGACACCAAATTTGGTATGAAGGTTCCAATATATCCGGGGCAGATGAAATTGATGTCAAATATTTGATGTCACGCTCACCGCCCCCGTAAATCGGTAATTTACATTTATTAGGCAAAGTATTGAGCCTATAAAGTTCTGCTTTACTATGTATTAAGCTGAATGCAATATGAACATATCCTCCAAATTACAATCTGATCGGACCAATAACACAGGCGTGGCCGACCCCAAAAAAAGTATATATATTCTTGCACAGTATCACTAGCCGAGTCGATTGAGCCATGTCCGTCTGTCTGACCGTCTGTCCGTCTGTTGGTTCGAGACAACAGATCTCAGCTATTAAAAAAGCTAGAGACACCAAATTTGGTATGAAGGTTCCTATTTATCAGGGGCAGATGAAATTGATGTCAAATATTTGATGTCACGCTCACCGCCCCCGTAAATCGGTAATTTACGATTATTAGGCAAAGTATTGAACCTATAAAGTTCTGCTTTACTATGTATTAAGCTGAATGCAATATAAACATATCCTCCAAATTACAATCTGATCGGACCAATAACACAGGCGTGGCCGACCCCAAAAAAAAGTATATATATTCTTGCACAGTATCACTAGCCGAGTCGATTGAGCCATGTCCGTCTGTCTGACCGTCTGTCCGTCTGTTGGTTCGAGACAACAGATCTCAGCTATTAAAAAAGCTAGAGACACCAAATTTGGTATGAAGGTTCCAATATATCCGGGGCAGATGAAATTGATGTCAAATATTTGATGTCACGCTCACCGCCCCCGCAAATCGGTAATTTAAGATTATTAGGCAAAGTATTGAACCTATAAAGTTCTGCTTTACTATGTATTAAGCTGAATGCAATATGAACATATCCTCCAAATTACAATCTGATCGGACCAATAACACAGGCGTGGCCGACCCCAAAAAAAGTATATATATTCTTGCACAGTATCACTAGCCGAGTCGATTGAGCCATGTCCGTCTGTCTGACCGTCTGTCCGTCTGTTGGTTCGAGACAACAGATCTCAGCTATTAAAAAAGCTAGAGACACCAAATTTGGTATGAAGGTTCCAATATATCCGGGGCAGATGAAATTGATGTCAAATATTTGATGTCACGCTCACCGCCCCCGTAAATCGGTAATTTACATTTATTAGGCAAAGTATTGAGCCTATAAAGTTCTGCTTTACTATGTATTAAGCTGAATGCAATATGAACATATCCTCCAAATTACAATCTGATCGGACCAATAACACAGGCGTGGCCGACCCCAAAAAAAGTATATATATTCTTGCACAGTATCACTAGCCGAGTCGATTGAGCCATGTCCGTCTGTCTGACCGTCTGTCCGTCTGTTGGTTCGAGACAACAGATCTCAGCTATTAAAAAAGCTAGAGACACCAAATTTGGTATGAAGGTTCCTATTTATCAGGGGCAGATGAAATTGATGTCAAATATTTGATGTCACGCTCACCGCCCCCGTAAATCGGTAATTTACGATTATTAGGCAAAGTATTGAACCTATAAAGTTCTGCTTTACTATGTATTAAGCTGAATGCAATATGAACATATCCTCCAAATTACAATCTGATCGGACCAATAACACAGGCGTGGCCGACCCCAAAAAAAGTATATATATTCTTGCACAGTATCACTAGCGGAGTCGATTGAGCCATGTCCGTCTGTCTGACCGTCTGTCCGTCTGTTGGTTCGAGACAACAGATCTCAGCTATTAAAAAAGCTAGAGACACCAAATTTGGTATGAAGGTTCCAATATATCCGGGGCAGATGAAATTGATGTCAAATATTTGATGTCACGCTCACCGCCCCCGTAAATCGGTAATTTAAGATTATTAGGCAAAGTATTGAACCTATAAAGTTCTGCTTTACTATGTATTAAGCTGAATGCAATATGAACATATCTTCCAAATTACAATCTGATCGGACCAATAACACAGGCGTGGCCGACCCCATAAAAAGTATATATATTCTTGCACAGTATCACTAGCCGAGTCGATTGAGCCATGTTCGTCTGTCTGACCGTCTGTTGGTTCGAGACAACAGATCTCAGCTATTAAAAAGTTAGAGACACCAAATTTGGTATGAAGGTTCCAATAAATCCGGGGCAGATGAAATTGATGTCAAATATTTGATGTCACGCTCACCGCCCCCGTAAATCGGTAATTTAAGATTATTAGGCAAAGTATTGAACCTATAAAGTTCTGCTTTACTATGTATTAAGCTGAATGCAATATGAACATATCCTCCAAATTACAATCTGATCGGACCAATAACACAGGCGTGGCCGACCCCAAAAAAAGTATATATATTCTTGCACAGTATCACTAGCCGAGTCGATTGAGCCATGTCCGTCTGTCTGACCGTCTGTTGGTTCGAGACAACAGATCTCAGCTATTAAAAAAGCTAGAGACACCAAATTTGGTTTGAAGGGGCAGATGAAATTGATGTCAAATATTTGATGTCACGCTCACCGCCCCCGTAAATCGGTAATTTACGATTATTAGGCAAAGTATTGAACCTATAAAGTTATGCTTTACTATGTATTAAGCTGAATGCAATATGAACATATCCTCCAAATTACAATCTGATCGCACCAATAACACAGGCGTGGCCAACTCCATAAAAAGTATATATATTCTTGCACAGTATCACTAGCCATGTTCGTCTGTCTGACCGTCTGTCCGTCTGTTGGTTCGAGACAACAGATCTTAGCTATTAAACAAGAAAGCAAGGCTACCTTCGGCTTGCCGAAGGTTTCATACCCTTGCAGTTATACAAAATATAAAATATCTTTGGATTGCTGCTGGTTTCTGTGGCATTTACTGAACAATTATAACAGTACATCGATTATTTCAACCTCTTATAATTTCGAATACTCAGCCTCCTCACCACGGCAAGGTCGCAATCCTCGAGGAGGAATATTTACAATACCTTAAACAACATTGCAAATATATTCTTTAGTTACAATAATAAAATAATATAATTAACTTAATATTTAAAAATAAATTATTAAATTAGTGATTATAGCTAAGGAACACGCCGTCATGGGGAGTTTGATAAGTGATTGCGGCAGCACCGCTTACTGTGTTATCACAAAATATCCAATCAATTTGAGTTAAATGTTTTGTTGTTGGCACATTTTGTTGTTATTATTTAAAGTAGACTCGAGCTGATCAGTGGTTGTTGATCGGCAAATGTTAAAATCTCCTAATATTACCAATTTTGTAATATTTTCAGCTGACGTTAGCCTTTCAACATCATTTCTGATTTCATTTCGAAACCTTGTAATAGGAAAAGCTGGATTCCTATAAACAACTATTACTATTGTATGCAAGTATTTAAATATTATGGACTGGTATATATTTCTTACATTATCAACTGTAACTGTTTCATATAAGAATGTTATGTTTTCCGATATATTTTGTTTTGCATATATCAGTATACAATTCTTAGAAACAGCATTTGGTCGAATGTCTTTGTGTTGTAAAGGATCTGTTGGTCATAAAATCTAAATTTGGAAAGTTCTCATTCAAAAATGCGTTTGAATAACAGCTATATGATTTTTTGTTTAACAGCTACATGTAATAGTACTCAGATTTCCATAAAATTGCAACATAAACCTTCATTAGGCCGATCGTTGATTGTTATAAGTTATAAAAGTTCGATTTCAAACTTTATTATTAGGGACACACTTAGATTTGGATGTGGTAAGCCTGATAGCTATATCTTGAAATATAACGAAAATCGGCCGATAGGCTCCATGACAGCTAAACGATATATCAGTCCGATCTGGCCCGTTCCGACTTATTGAAAGTGAGCAGAAATATGAAGCTTGTGAGCAAAGTTTCATGAAGATAGCTCAATAACTGGGGGACTAATTTGCGTTGCAACAGACAGACGGACTGACTGATTGTTCCTATAACAGCTATAAAATATATACGTCTGAGATATTTAAATGGAAAAACTAAGGGCGGGTTACTGTATAACATTAAAAAGTATTGATAATGTGCGGTATTTCCAAAAAACAAAACAGGATTGCATAGAAAAACTCTGATTTCAGCCGATTGTTCCTATGGCAGCTATATGTTATAGTGGTCCGATTTTGATACAATTTTGACAGCATATTAAGAACGTAATAAAAATAAGATTTGCCAAATCTTGTTGCAATATCTTGAAAAACAACAAAAATCGGCCGATAGTTTCTATGACAGCTATACGATATATCGGTCCGATCTGGCTCGTTCCGACTTATTTACAGCCTACAGCAATAAGAAGCTTGTGTGCCAAGTTTCATGAAGATAGCTCAAAAACTGAGAGACTAGTTTGCGTTGCAACAGACGGACGGACGGACGGACGGACGGACGGACGGACGGACGGACGGACGGACGGACGGACGGACGGACGGACGGACAGACGGACAACCATTTTCCGACTCTCCTGGTGATGCTGATTCAGAATATATATACTTTATAGGGTCGGAGATGTCTCCTAAGGTGCGTTGCAAACTTCTGGCTAAAATTAATATACCCTCTGCAAGGGTATAAAAAAGCTAGAGACACCAAATTTGGTATGAAGGTTCCAATATATCCGGGGCAGATGAAATTGATGTCAAATATTTGATGTCACGCTCACCGCCCCCGTAAATCGGTAATTTAAGATTATTAGGCAAAGTATTGAACCTATAAAGTTCTGCTTTACTATGTATTAAGCTGAATGCAATATGAACATATCCTCCAAATTACAATCTGATCGGACCAATAACACAGGCGTGGCCGACTCCATAAAAAGTATATATATTCTTGCACAGTATCATTAGCCGAGTCGATTGAGCCATGTCCGTCTGTCTGACCGTCTGTCCGTCTGTTGGTTCGAGACAACAGATCTCAGCTATTAAAAAAGCTAGAGACACCAAATTTGGTATGAAGGTTCCTATTTATCAGGGGCAGATGAAATTGATGTCAAATATTTGATGTCACGCTCACCGCCCCCGTAAATCGGTTATTTAAGATTATTAGGCAAAGTATTGAACCTATAAAGTTCTGCTTTACTATGTATTAAGCTGAATGCAATATGAACATATCCTCCAAATTACAATCTGATCGGACCAATAACACAGGCGTGGCCGACTCCATAAAAAGTATATATATTCTTGCACAGTATCACTAGCCATGTTCGTCTGTCTGACCGTCTGTCCGTCTGTTGGTTCGAGACAACAGATCTCAGCTATTCAAAAAGCTAGAGACACCAAATTTGGTATGAAGGTTCCAATATATCCGGGGCAGATCTCAGCTAATAAAAAAGCTAGAGACACCAAATTTGGTATGAAGGTTCCAATATATCCGGGGCAGATGAAATTGATGTCAAATATTTGATGTTACGCTCACCGCCCCCGTAAATCGGTAATTTACGATTATTACGCAAAGTATTGAACCTATAAAGTTCTGCTTTACTATGTATTAAGCTGAATGCAATATGAACATATCCTCCAAATTACAATCTGATCGGACTAATAACACAGGCGTGGCCGACTCCATAAAAAGTATATATATTCTTGCACAGTATCACTAGCCATGTTCGTCTGTCTGACCGTCTGTCCGTCTGTTGGTTCGAGACAACAGATCTCAGCTATTCAAAAAGCTAGAGACACCAAATTTGGTATGAAGGTTCCAATATATCCGGGGCAGATGAAATTGATGTCAAATATTTGATGTCACGCTCACCGCCCCCGTAAATCGGTAATTTACGATTATTAGGCAAAGTATTGAACCTATAAAGTTATGCTTTACTATGTATTAAGCTGAATGCAATATGAACATATCCTCCAAATTACAATCTGATCGGACCAATAACACAGGCGTGGCCGACTTCATAAAAAGTATATATATTCTTGCACAGTATCACTAGCCGAGTCGATTGAGCCATGTCCGTCTGTCTGACCGTCTGTCCGTCTGTTGGTTCGAGACAACAGATCTCAGCTATTAAAAAAACTAGAGACACCAAATTTGGTATGAAGGTTCCTATTTATCAGGGGCAGATGAAATTGATGTCAAATATTTGATGTCACGCTCACCGCCCCCGTAAATCGGTAATTTAAGATTATTAGGCAAAGTATTGAACCTATAAAGTTCTGCTTTACTATGTATTAAGCTGAATGCAATATGAACATATCCTCCAAATTACAATCTGATCGGACCAATAACACAGGCGTGGCCGACCCCATAAAAAGTATATATATTCTTGCACAGTATCACTAGCCGAGTCGATTGAGCCATGTTCGTCTGTCTGACCGTCTGTTGGTTCGAGACAACAGATCTCAGCTATTAAAAAAGTTAGAGACACCAAATTTGGTATGAAGGTTCCAATAAATCCGGGGCAGATGAAATTGATGTCAAATATTTGATGTCACGCTCACCGCCCCCGTAAATCGGTAATTTAAGATTATTAGGCAAAGTATTGAACCTATAAAGTTCTGCTTTACTATGTATTAAGCTGAATGCAATATGAACATATCCTCCAAATTACAATCTGATCGGACCAATAACACAGGCGTGGCCGACCCCAAAAAAGTATATATATTCTTGCACAGTATCACTAGCCGAGTCGATTGAGCCATGTCCGTCTGTCTGACCGTCTGTTGGTTCGAGACAACAGATCTCAGCTATTAAAAAAGCTAGAGACACCAAATTTGGTTTGAAGGGGCAGATGAAATTGATGTCAAATATTTGATGTCACGCTCACCGCCCCCGTAAATCGGTAATTTACGATTATTAGGCAAAGTATTGAACCTATAAAGTTATGCTTTACTATGTATTAAGCTGAATGCAATATGAACATATCCTCCAAATTACAATCTGATCGCACCAATAACACAGGCGTGGCCAACTCCATAAAAAGTATATATATTCTTGCACAGTATCACTAGCCATGTTCGTCTGTCTGACCGTCTGTCCGTCTGTTGGTTCGAGACAACAGATCTTAGCTATTAAAAAAGCTAGAGACACCAAATTTGGTATGAAGGTTCCAATATATCCGGGGCAGATGAAATTGATGTCAAATATTTGATGTCACGCTCACCGCCCCCGTAAATCGGTAATTTAAGATTATTAGGCAAAGTATTGAACCTATAAAGTTCTGCTTTACTATGTATTAAGCTGAATGCAATATGAACATATCCTCCAAATTACAATCTGATCGGACCAATAACACAGGCGTGGCCGACTCCATAAAAAGTATATATATTCTTGCACAGTATCATTAGCCGAGTCGATTGAGCCATGTCCGTCTGTCTGACCGTCTGTCCGTCTGTTGGTTCGAGACAACAGATCTCAGCTATTCAAAAAGCTAGAGACACCAAATTTGGTATGAAGGTTCCAATATATCCGGGGCAGATCTCAGCTATTAAAAAAGCTAGAGACACCAAATTTGGTATGAAGGTTCCAATATATCCGGGGCAGATGAAATTGATGTCAAATATTTGATGTTACGCTCACCGCCCCCGTAAATCGGTAATTTACGATTATTACGCAAAGTATTGAACCTATAAAGTTCTGCTTTACTATGTATTAAGCTGAATGCAATATGAACATATCCTCCAAATTACAATCTGATCGGACCAATAACACAGGCGTGGCCGACTCCATAAAAAAGTATATATATTCTTGCACAGTATCACTAGCCATGTTCGTCTGTCTGACCGTCTGTCCGTCTGTTGGTTCGAGACAACAGATCTCAGCTATTAACAAGAAAGCAAGGCTACCTTCGGCTTGCCGAAGGTTTCATACCCTTGCATTTATACAAAATATAAAATATCTTTGGATTGCTGCTGGTTTCTGTGGCATTTACTGAACAATTATAACAGTACATCGATTATATCAACCTCTTATAATTTCGAATACTCAGCCTCCTCACCACGGCAAGGTCGTAATCCTCGAGGAGGAATATTTACAATACCTTAAACAACATTGCAAATATATTCTTTAGTTACAATAATAAAATAATATAATTAACTTAATATTTAAAAATAAATTATTAAATTAGTGATTATAGCTAAGGAACACGCCGTCATGGGGAGTTTGATAAGTGATTGCGGCAGCACCGCTTACTGTGTTATCACAAAATATCCAATCAATTTGAGTTAAATGTTTTGTTGTTGGCACATTTTGTTGTTATTATTTAAAGTAGACTCGAGCTGATCAGTGGTTGTTGATCGGCAAATGTTAAAATCTCCTAATATTACCAATTTTTGTAATATTTTCAGCTGACGTTAGCCTTTCAACATCATTTCTGATTTCATTTCGAAACCTTGTAATAGGAAAAGCTGGATTCCTATAAACAACTATTACTATTGTATGCAGAGTATTTAAATATTATGGACTGGTATATATTTCTTACATTATCAACTGTAACTGTTTCATATAAGAATGTTGTGTTTTTCCGATATATTTTGTTTGCATATATCAGTATACAATTCTTAGAAACAGCATTTGGTCGAATGTCTTTGTGTTGTAAAGGATCTGTTGGTCATAAAATCTAAATTTGGAAAGTTCTCATTCAAAAATGCGTTTGAATAACAGCTATATGATTTTTTGTTTAACAGCTACATGTAATAGTACTCAGATTTCCATAAAATTGCAACATAAACCTTCATTAGGCCGATCGTTGATTGTTATAAGTTATAAAAGTTCGATTTCAAACTTTATTATTAGGGACACACTTAGATTTGGATGTGGTAAGCCTGATAGCTATATCTTGAAATATAACGAAAATCGGCCGATAGGCTCCATGACAGCTAAACGATATATCAGTCCGATCTGGCCCGTTCCGACTTATTGAAAGTGAGCAGAAATATGAAGCTTGTGAGCAAAGTTTCATGAAGATAGCTCAATAACTGGGGGACTAATTTGCGTTGCAACAGACAGACGGACTGACTGATTGTTCCTATAACAGCTATAAAATATATACGTCTGAGATATTTAAATGGAAAAACTAAGGGCGGGTTACTGTATAACATTAAAAAGTATTGATAATGTGCGGTATTTCCAAAAACAAAACAGGATTGCATAGAAAAACTCTGATTTCAGCCGATTGTTCCTATGGCAGCTATATGTTATAGTGGTCCGATTTTTTGATACAATTTTGACAGCATATTAAGAACGTAATAAAAATAAGATTTGCCAAATCTTGTTGCAATATCTTGAAAAACAACAAAATCGGCCGATAGTTTCTATGACAGCTATACGATATATCGGTCCGATCTGGCTCGTTCCGACTTATTTACAGCCTACAGCAATAAGAAGCTTGTGTGCCAAGTTTCATGAAGATAGCTCAAAAACTAGAGAGCTGGGTTGCGTTGCAACAGCGGACGGACGGACGGACGGACAGACGGACATCCATTTTTCGACTCCTCTGGTGATGCTGATTCAGAATATATATACTTTATAGGGTCGGAGATGTCTCCTAAGGTGCGTTGCAAACTTCTGGCTAAAATTAATATGCCCTCTGCAAGGGTATAAAAAAGCTAGAGACACCAAATTTGGTATGAAGGTTCCAATATATCCGGGGCAGATGAAATTGATGTCAAATATTTGATGTCACGCTCACCGCCCCCGTCAAATCGGTAATTTAAGATTATTAGGCAAAGTATTGAACCTATAAAGTTCTGCTTTACTATGTATTAAGCTGAATGCAATATGAACATATCCTCCAAATTACAATCTGATCGGACCAATAACACAGGCGTGGCCGACCCCAAAAAAAAAAAGTATATATATTCTTGCAGTATCACTAGCCGAGTCAGTTGAGCCATGTCCGTCTGTCTGACCGTCTGTCCTTCTGTTGGTTCGAGACAACAGATCTCAGCTATTAAAAAAGCTAGAGACACCAAATTTGGTATGAAGGTTCCAATATATCCGGGGCAGATGAAATTGATGTCAAATATTTGATGTCACGCTCACCGCCCCCCCGTAAATCGGTAATTTACGATTATTAGGCAAAGTATTGAAC
>JAEIFM010000228.1:45000-62087 GCA_018901885.1 Zaprionus kolodkinae | reverse complement strand
TAAGAATTCAAGAAATATAAAATCATATAAAAAACTTTTCATATGAAAACTTATATGAAACAAAGTCTTCATATAAAAAACTTATATGAACAAAACTTTTCATTTGAAATACTTATATGTATAAAATATGAAAAACTTATATGAATAAAATTTTTCATACGAAATTAATATATATGAAATTTCATATGGTTTTGGAGTATTATTTGCCCTGCCGACGGCATATAGAATTCAAGAAATATAAAATCATATGAAAAAAATTCATATGAAAAACTTATATGAAACAAAGTGTTCATATAAAAAACGTATATAGAACAAAATTTTTCATATGAAAAACTTATATGAATAAAATTTTTCATATGAAAAACTTATATGAATAAAATTTTTCATACGAAATTAATATATATGAAATTTCATATGGTTTTGGAGTATTATTTGCCTTGCCGACGGCATATAAAATTCAAGAAATATAAAATTATATGAAAAAATTTCATATGAAAAACTTATATGAAACAAAGTCTTCATATAAAAAACTTATATGAACAAAATTTTTCATATGAAAAACTTATATGAATAAAATTTTTCATACGAAATTAATATATATGAAATTTCATATGGTTTTGGAGTATTATTTGCTTTGCCGACGGCATATACAATTCAAGAAATATAAAATCATATGAAAAAATTTCATATAAAAACTTATATGAACAAAATTTTTCATATGAAAAACTTATATGAATAAAATTTTTCATATGAAAAACTTATATGAATAAAATTTTTCATATGAAAAACTTATTTATTTATTTATTTATTTATTTATTTAACGTCAACTAAGAGCAGTCGACTCAAAGACTAAAATATAATAAAATTACAAGTGTAAATTTAAATTAAAAATATAAGTATAATTTAAGTTGAAGGTAAGAATTATATTAAAAAATATATATATTTTTGTTTTTGTTTTTAAAATTTGTTATTATTAATTAATCATTAAATTATTTATTTAATTTATTTAATTTAATTTAATCTAATCTGGGAGTAAAAAGATAATTTTAGTTGATCCAACATTTGTTGCAAAGGATTGGGGAAACCCAGAAAACCCAATCAGATCAAAAGAAGAGTGTTAATGTTTTAAAGCACTCGTAACGCCCGAGGAGCGCAGTTAACGAATAGGAAGGTCGCGAGATCGTTAACTTCTAGCTTCTAGCCAGGTGGGAAAGTAGTGAAAGTTTAAGATTATTAGTCGATTGGCTGTTAGATATAATAAAGTAGTATTTGTTGTAGTCCGAACATAATACCCTGAACGGTTCGTGCAAGGCATAGTTCGACCTACAACTAGGAAGAGTTAGTGGAATATAATTTCTTGTTAGTCGGCAAGGGACAGAGAAGTGTAACCGGCTAACCAAGTCATCACTATCAATGTCACCTTTAATAAGGTTATTGATAAAAACCACACCAAGCATAGTACGCCGATTGGCTAAGGAAGGTAGATTTAGTAGAAGAAGTCTGTTAGTATAGGAAGGTAGTCTTAAGTTTGAATCCCAATTAAGTCCACGCAATGCGAAAATTAAAAAGTTCTTTTGAACGGATTCAATGCGGTCCTTGTAGGTTGAAAACTGAGGACACCAAACACATGATCCATACTGAGAATAGGACGCACAAGTGAGGTATAAAGGGTCTTAGTTATGTAAGGATCGTTAAATTCCTTAGCCCACCTCTTAATAAAGCCGAGTACACTCATAGCCTTATTGACTATGGAAGAAATGTGCTCAGAGAACTTGAGTTTAGCGTCCAGGCGTACTCCAAGGTCGTCCACAGAGGTAATTCTTTCCAGAGGACAACCACATAAAGTGTAAGTTTCGTACTTAGGACTGGCACGAGAGAATGTCATCAACTTGCATTTTGAGCTGTTCAGATTTAATAGGTTTGCACCACACCAACTGTTAAAACTATTGAGGTCGACTTGAAGGGATGAATGACAGGAGGCGTCTTTAAATTGAAAACAAAGCTTTACATCATCTGCATACATAAGAGTACGCGAATTATGTATGGCCGAAGGAAGGTCATTGATGAAAAGCGTAAAAAGAAGGGGACCTAAATGGCTTCCCTGAGGAACACCAGAAGTAACTTGAATAGGGTCAGAAAGAGCATTTTTAAAGAGGACTCTTTGTGTTCTGTTGGCCAAATAACTTATAAGCCAGCTTAAAAGATTTGGTGAGAAACCAATAATGTTTAGTTTATGTGCAAGAAGGGAGTGATTTACTGAGTCAAATGCTTTACTGAAATCAGTATAAATGACGTCAGTTTGAAAGTTTTTCTGAAAGCCCTTTATTATAAAGGATGTAAGCTCAAGTAAATTTGTCGAGGAGGAACGACGTTTTAAAAATCCGTGCTGACAAGGAGAAATGACGGATCTACAGAAATGCTGCAAGTGAGGAGTTATGACATTCTCGAAGAGTTTGGGAATAGCCGACAATTTTGAGATACCTCTATAGTTTAAAGCATCAGACTTGCTGCCCTTCTTGTGAAGCGGTAAAATGAAAGATTCCTTCCATATGGAAGGAAAGGTGGAAGTTTTCAGGGACAGCGAGAAAAGTTTGAGCAATAGCTTAGATAGAGGATCGGCACAGTATCGAAGTACGCAACTAGGAATTCCGTCAGGACCAGGTGAAAAAACTGGTTTTATCAAACATAAATCCCTGAAAATCGAACGTTCGTTTAATTGTGGGGCGAAAATGCCAGTTGAACTGGGAATGGTGAAAGGATAAGAATTTACATCGCGTGTTGAAATTGAATAGGTCGTTTGAAAGAACTTAGCAAACAGATCAGCCATGTCCTGGTCAGTATTTGCATTTGCACCTTCAAACGATAGTTTAGATGGATAGGCAGATGACTTACGCTTCATGTTAACAAAATTATAGAACTGTCTGGGATTCTGCCGGAACTGAATCCCGCAACGAGTCAAATAATTTTTATAGCATGTAGCGTTGAGAGCAACAAAATTTGACCGAGCAATAAGATATCTTGAAAAAATAGACGAGGAATGACATCTAGTATATTTTTTAAAGAGTCTAGACTTTAGATTTTTAAGACTGGATAGTTCTTTAGTAAACCATGGGGGTTTACTCGAATGCCTCGGGTAAGAAAAAGGCACACAAATGTCAAAAAAGTTATTTAATGTTTTATAAAATAAATTAAGAGCCATATCCATATTGTTACATTTGTAAAAATTAGACCAGTCATAATTTGAAATTAAATAATTAATTTTATCAAAATCGGCTTTACGAAAACAACGCGCTCTCTTACACGACGTAACTTTTTTATCCAATACGTTCAAACCAGTTTCAAAAACAACCTCGAACGTTGGATGATAGGGATCTTCTGGTTGGGTAAGTGGGTGGACTCTAGTCAGAGTTACCATACTCTGATCGGAGACAAAGCATAAGTCGAGTGTTCTATTTAGAGAATTTTGTAGGTGGATGACCTGCAGCAGAGAAATGTCATGCAGGCCATCAATAAGATCGTGTTGTTGTGAGGGCATCAGGAAATTTGCCTCATCACTTGGTGTCCAACTACACTCAGGTATGTTAAAGTCGCCAAGGACTATGAGGTGGTCTTTGTTAGATAACAAATTGAAGACATACTTTATTGCAAGCAAATGTTGAGTGTAGATAAGAATATCCGACGAAGGTGGGATGTACGAGCAGGTTATAAAAACCTGGAAGCCGGGAAGGTGTAATTTTACACAGATGAATTCAATATCATATTGAATCTCCGGGTGTACATGTTCTGACGCGATATCAGAATTTACCGCAATAAGAACACCGCCGCCCCGCCGATCATGACGATCAAACCTATAAGTTGTGAACTTGCTTGGAAAAATTTCAGAGCATAAAATCTCAGGTTTTAACCAAGTCTCAGTGAACACAAGCACATGGGATTCAAACGAAAGGCTATTTAAGAATAACGCAGGTAGCTTGCTACGCAGGCCCCTTACGTTTTGGTAGGTTAATGTTAAAAATCTTATTAGTTTTTTGAAGTTGCATTTTTGGAAGTGGTGGCTTGGTTTGGCAAAGGTAGTCTAATCGGTTGACGATTCTTTTTTTTCTTGCTTCGAATTCTTTAACCACAATATGATCGGGCCAGAAGTTAGCTGAGCATATTTGGTTAAATAAATCGTTAGAGACACTAATTTTAAAGGATGATATATCCCTTTCATATGAAAACTTAAATTGTTCCACCTTTTAAATCTTGGGCTTGAGATTTGGCTTGGATATAAGCCATAACATCTGAAGATGTGAGATCAGGGGCTAGCCTCGAGACAAATATGTGCCTCTTCGGTGGAATTCCCGTGACAGGCTTAGGTCCCACAGATATAGGACCAGTGGGAGCAGGTTGTGCTGATAATCCCAAAGGCGAGCTTGCCTGAGGGACTATCGGTTGGGTAATTAGTATTTGCGGTTTCATAGGAATAGAAACCGCAGATGAAGAATTGGGCAAGGGGGAAATGAGCTCCACGGGCTCAACAGAGACATTTTTCTGTGCTGCTGATCTCGTAACTACAGGTGTAGTAAATGATAGCAGCGGTAACGTCACTGGTGTGCTGAGTTGGTCAACGTTCTGAGGCTGACAGGCACTAGTTGACGGCTGCTCCTTTTGAGCTGATTTTTTGCGCTTGGGAGACTCATTTAGTAGCTTAAGGCTATTTAATGAAGTGTCCAGCGCGGAGAACTGATCGGCAAGTTTGCGAAAACTGCCAAACAGTTCCCTAAATCCCGTCCTAGTTTGGCGCATGAACGATACGAAATCGTTCTCAACCTCACGACACGCATCACAACAATAGTGCAGCCCGTTTCGCTTGGCTACAGCATCGGCCGTTGGGCCACTGAAGCCCGCACATTTCGCATGAGCTACGTTGTTGCAGATCCAACAACAAATACTTGCCTGAGCAGATGTAATCTGCTTTTGGCAGGTTTTTTAAAACATACTATTCCTCCTTCCATTATTAGGGGTGACCACTGTCAAAAATGCACACACGAAAATAGAGAGAGAGAGGAAAGTTTAGGCACACACAGAAACTGTGATAAGAAGAAGAGCGCGGTAAGAGAGTTTGTGCTGCAGTGCACAACAACAAAGATACAAAAACAGAGTTAGTGAGAGCCCGAGAGAGTCGAATTCGCTCACGAAAGTCGATGTTAAAGAAAAGGTTCAGCAGAAGCAATAACAACGTTTCTAAAAATAGAAACGTAAACAAATGAAGTTGAAAGAAGGAAACGAAAAACTCTTTTGCAAACAAGATTAGTTTGGCAAATTAAAAGAGTGCACTCGCGTAGTAAACGGATTTCTGAATATCAGCAGGTTAAGTGATAATGTTAGTATTTTTTAGAGTTATTAAACACCGATTGCTTTATAATTAAACTAAGCTTCGGAGAGCAAGAAAAAAACGCGTCCGTTCACTTTGAAAGAGAATGAATTAATAAAATTTTTCATACGAAATTAATATATATGAAATTTCATATGGTTTTGGAGTATTATTTGCCTTGCCGACGGCATATAAAATTCAAGAAATATAAAATCATATGAAAAATTATAGGTGGAGTGGTGTCGCGCAAGGCAAGTCATATGAAAAAAATTTATATATGAAAAATCATATGACTGTGGAGTGTTTGTCTTGCCGGCAGTCTGAAAAATAAAATGAATTCAAATATATTAATGGAAAATATAGAATTCAAGAAGAAATGAAGTTTTTAGTGTATTATTTTATTGATACACACATATGAAATGTACTAGGAGAGGATTTCATATGAAAAATTATCGCTTTGAAGGCTGCGTGTCAAAAAACCCTTATAGGTGGAGTGGTGTCGCGCAAGGCAAGTCATATGAAAAAATTTTATATATGAAAAATCATATGACTGTGGAGTGTTTGTCTTGCCGGCAGTCTAAAAATAAAATGAATTCAAATATATTAATGGAAAATATAGAATTCAAGAAGAAATGAAGTTTTCAGTGTATTATTTTATTGATACATACCTATGAAATGTACTAGGAAAGGGTTTCATATGAAAAATGATCGGCTTGAAGGCTGCGTGTCAAAAAAACCCTTATATGTGGAGTGATGTCGCGCAAGGCAAGTCATATGAAAAAAAATGTTTTGTTGGAAAATTAATATGGGTATGGAGTGCTTGTCTTGCCGGCAGTCTGAAAATAAAATGAATTTAAATATATTTATGAAAAATAAAGAATTCAAAATAAAAAGAAGAAATGAAGTTTTTAGTGTATTATTGTTTAAATATACGAATGTATTGAGCAATATAAAAGGAATGAAAATGAAAAATTATCGCTTTGAAGGCTGCGTGTCAAAAAACCCTTACATGAACAGCAGTGTGTGCTGATCTGTATATGAGTACTCATATACATATATCGCCTATACCGTCGTATTATTTATTAATACGCTTGGCTGCGAAATATGAAAGTAATGTAAAGATAATTATTACACATTTGGAATAAACCAAGGTATATTGATTTCATACAATATATTCACTAATGATTCCATAACATAATTATCATTCAGTATATTTGTAATTAATATACAAGAAGTAAGTAAAAATATATATATAAAAATTTGTATATATATTTCGTATATAAATTATTTATATATGGTGCGAAGTTAAAATAACTTTTTTTATAAGGTTGTTTAGAAAAAACTAGTAGGGTTTAGAATAAAAGGCGACAAATAATTTAATTTAGAAAAAAAAAGGAATTTATTCCTATTTAATATGAAGCTTGTCGACCTGTTGTTATGTTAAATATATAATTAGAGTGGCGTCAATTATATATTGAGGATGAATATTAATTTATCCATCAAAATACAAATTTTAATTTAATCAAATTAAAACTTAAAAGTGTGAATGAATTATATTAAGTAAGTGTACATATAAAGATATTTTTGAATGATTATCAATAGATTAAAATGTTAAATTTTAATAATATCGAAAACGTAAGCTATGTAATAAAAGCCGTTCTCGTTATTTTATATGTCAAAATAACATATCTATTCATATATTTTCAAAAATATATTGATATATGTTTTCCTACATATAAAAAATTCATTATATTTATGTATAATATTATTGTATATATACATAAAATACAAATATTATTCTGGTTGATCCTGCCAGTAGTTATATGCTTGTCTCAAAGATTAAGCCATGCATGTCTAAGTACACACGAATTAAAAGTGAAACCGCAAAAGGCTCATTATATCAGTTATGGTTCCTTAGATCGTTAACAGTTACTTGGATAACTGTGGTAATTCTAGAGCTAATACATGCAATTAAAACACGGACCTTCTGGAACGTGTGCTTTTATTAGGCTAAAACCAAGCGATCGCAAGATCGTTACATTGGTTGAACTCTAGATAACATGCAGATCGTATGGTCTTGTACCGACGACAGATCTTTCAAATGTCTGCCCTATCAACTTTTGATGGTAGTATCTAGGACTACCATGGTTGCAACGGGTAACGGGGAATCAGGGTTCGATTCCGGAGAGGGAGCCTGAGAAACGGCTACCACATCTAAGGAAGGCAGCAGGCGCGTAAATTACCCACTCCCAGCTCGGGGAGGTAGTGACGAAAAATAACAATACAGGACTCATATCCGAGGCCCTGTAATTGGAATGAGTACACTTTAAATCCTTTAACAAGGACCTATTGGAGGGCAAGTCTGGTGCCAGCAGCCGCGGTAATTCCAGCTCCAATAGCGTATATTAAAGTTGTTGCGGTTAAAACGTTCGTAGTTGAACTTGTGCTTCATACGGGTAGTACAACTTACAATTGTAGTTAGTACTATACCTTTATGTATGTAAGCGTATTACCGGTGGGGTTCTTATGTATAATTAAATACTTGTATTTTTTATATGTTCCTCCTAATTAAAAACCTGCATTAGTGCTCTTCATCGAGTGTTATTGTGGGCCGGTACAATTACTTTGAACAAATTAGAGTGCTTAAAGCAGGCTTCAAATGCCTGAATATTCTGTGCATGGGATAATGAAATAAGACCTCTGTTCTGCTTTCATTGGTTTTCAGATCAAGAGGTAATGATTAATAGAAGCAGTTTGGGGGCATTAGTATTACGACGCGAGAGGTGAAATTCTTGGACCGTCGTAAGACTAACTTAAGCGAAAGCATTTGCCAAAGATGTTTTCATTAATCAAGAACGAAAGTTAGAGGTTCGAAGGCGATCAGATACCGCCCTAGTTCTAACCATAAACGATGCCAGCTAGCAATTGGGTGTAGCTACTTTTATGGCTCTCTCAGTCGCTTCCCGGGAAACCAAAGCTTTTGGGCTCCGGGGGAAGTATGGTTGCAAAGCTGAAACTTAAAGGAATTGACGGAAGGGCACCACCAGGAGTGGAGCCTGCGGCTTAATTTGACTCAACACGGGAAAACTTACCAGGTCCGAACATAAGTGTGTAAGACAGATTGATAGCTCTTTCTCGAATCTATGGGTGGTGGTGCATGGCCGTTCTTAGTTCGTGGAGTGATTTGTCTGGTTAATTCCGATAACGAACGAGACTCAAATATATTAAATAGATATCTTCAGGATTATGGTGTTGAAGCTTATGTAGCCTTCATTCATGGTGGCAGTAAAATGTCTATTGTGTTTGAATGTGTTTATGTAAGTGGAGCCGTACCTGTTGGTTTGTCCCATTATAAGGACACTAGCTTCTTAAATGGACAAATTGCGTCTAGCAATAATGAGATTGAGCAATAACAGGTCTGTGATGCCCTTAGATGTCCTGGGCTGCACGCGCGCTACAATGAAAGTATCAACGTGTATTTCCTAGACCGAGAGGTCCGGGTAAACCGCTGAACCACTTTCATGCTTGGGATTGTGAACTGAAACTGTTCACATGAACTTGGAATTCCTAGTAAGTGTGAGTCATTAACTCGCTTTGATTACGTCCCTGCCCTTTGTGCACACCGCCCGTCGCTACTACCGATTGAATTATTTAGTGAGGTCTCCGGATGTGATCACTGTGACGCCTTCTAGCGTGTTGCGGTTGTTTCGCAAAAGTTGACCGAACTTGATTATTTAGAGGAAGTAAAAGTCGTAACAAGGTTTTCGTAGGTGAACCTGCGGAAGGATCATTATTGTATAATGTTATCTATATCCGTATATTATAAAAACAACAATAAATATCATATTTTAATATATGAAAAAATTTAAAATTGAATTTTCAAAAGATCTTGCGTGTATACCAATTGGTGTACATGCGTTGCACAACTGTACTGTTCATTTTATTATGAGCATACAATAAAGTAATCGCAACAACCTAAATATATAATGTTGTACCTGTATAATTCAGGTTAATGCTTTACATATATTGATATTAGCATAATTATGAAATATTACTAAGTATCATGTTTAAATACCATGTTATTATCAAATATGTAAAACTAAGACATTTCGCAACATTGTTTAGGTATAAAAAAAATTTATTGAAGGAATTGATATATGCCAGTAAAATGGTGTATTTTTAATTTCTTTCAATAAAATTATTAATGACGTAATGAGATAAAAAAACAAGTATATAAGGCTACAGTCGGGCGCCCGACAGTAAGATACCCTTCTCCCAATTTTTAAAATCCGTTACAAGCGGGTAACTATACTCATAATTTCAAACAAAAATTCTGCACAAATTCTTCTACTACATATAGCTTACTCGCTCGCACTTACACAGCGACGCACATAAAGAGTAAAGCGACACGACGCAACGTCGACGTCGGCGTCAACTGCTCAAAGCAGCGCGTCGGCTGCTGCCCGTACCGAACATTTGTACTGAAAACGTTGACTTGAATAACTTCTGTGTTATTGGCCCGATCGGATTGTAACTTGGAGGATATGTTCACATTGCATTCAGCTTTATACATACCGAAGCAGAACTTTATAAGTTTAATACTTTGCTAAATATTCGTAAATTACCGATTTGCGGGGGCGGTGGGCGTGGCAGCAAACATTTGACATAAACTTCACCTGCCCCGAATATATAGGAACCTTCATGCCAAATTTGGTGTCTCTAGCTTTTTTAATAGCTAAGATCTGTTGTCTCAAACAAACAGACGGACAGACGGACAGACGGACAGACAGACGGACATGTCTCAATCGACTCGGCTAGTGATCCTGAGCAAGAATATATATACTTTATGGGGTCTGCCACGCCTCCTTATGCCTGTTACATACATTTTGCACAAAGTTAGTATACCCTTTTTGACCATTTTCAATGGTCGAAGGGTATAAAAACAAATAATTATCACTCTAAGCGGTGGATCACTCGGCTCATGGGTCGATGAAGAACGCAGCAAACTGTGCATCATCGTGTGAACTGCAGGACACATGAACATCGACATTTTGAACGCATATCGCAGTCCATGCTGTTATGTACTTTAATTAACATTAGAGTGCTGCTTGGACTACATATGGTTGAGGGTTGTAAGACTATGCTAAATAAGTTGTTTAAAATTTGTATAAATTTTAAGCATATGGTATATTATTGGATAAAATGTATTTATATACAATATATTCATAATATTAATATTATATGAAAAAACAAAACTCAATTTATTTGTATTGATATATGAAGAATTATATATTCTTTTTTCAATTCAATTAATACTGAGGAATGTCTAGCATAAAAAAATTTTTTTTCATCTAGAATTGCCTCTTGTTACTGATGCGATTAAAAGAAAACTTTTGTAATTATTATGGAACTTCATAAATGATTTTATTCATATTGTATTGAATTTTTTTTTTAAAAAATTCAAAATTTTAACATTGTTTTTTATACAACCTCAACTCATATGGGACTACCCCCTGAATTTAAGCATATTAATTAGGGGAGGAAAAGAAACTAACAAGGATTTTCTTAGTAGCGGCGAGCGAAAAGAAATCAGTTCAGCACTAAGTCACTTTGTCTATATGGCAAATGTGAGATGCAGTGTATGGAACATCAATATTCTAGTATGAGAAATTAACGATTTAAGTCCTTCTTAAATGAGGCCATTTACCCATAGAGGGTGCTAGGCCCGTATAACGTTAATGATTACTAGATGGTGTTTCCAAAGAGTCGTGTTGCTTGATAGTGCAGCACTAAGTGGGTGGTAAACTCCATCTAAAACTAAATATAACCATGAGACCGATAGTAAACAAGTACCGTGAGGGAAAGTTGAAAAGAACTCTGAATAGAGAGTTAAATAGTACGTGAAACTGCTTAGAGGTTAAGCCCGATGAACCTGAATATCCGTTATGGAAAATTCATCATTAGAATTGTAATATTTAAACAATATTATGAGGATAGTGTGCATTTTTTCCATATAAGGACATTGTAATCTATTAGTATAAATATATTTATCAAAAAATTATGACTTATAGTTTATTTAAATTAGAATGCTTGCGTTTTAACATAAAATAAATGTTGTAAATTTGATAAAGTACTGATAGATTTATTTGAATACAGTGCGTTAATTTTTCGGAATTATATAATGGCATAATTATCATTGATTTTTGTGTTTATTATATGCACTTGTACGATTAACAATGCGAAAGATTCAGGATACCTTCGGGACCCGTCTTGAAACACGGACCAAGGAGTCTAACATATGTGCAAGTTATTGGGATATAAACCTAATAGCGTAATTAACTTGACTAATAATGGGATTAGTTTTTTAACTATTTATAGTTAATTAACACAATCCCAGGGCGTTCTTTATAGTTATGTATAATAGTATTTATATTATTTATGCCTCTAACTGGAACGTACCTTGAGCAAATATGCTGTGACCCGAAAGATGGTGAACTATACTTGATCAGGTTGAAGTCAGGGGAAACCCTGATGGAAGACCGAAACAGTTCTGACGTGCAAATCGATTGTCAGAATTGAGTATAGGGGCGAAAGACCAATCGAACCATCTAGTAGCTGGTTCCTTCCGAAGTTTCCCTCAGGATAGCTGGTGCATTTAACTGTTATATAAAATAATCTTATCTGGTAAAGCGAATGATTAGAGGCCTTAGGGTCGAAACGATCTTAACCTATTCTCAAACTTTAAATGGGTAAGAACCTTAACTTTCTTGATATGAAGTTTAAGGTTATGATATAATGTGCCCAGTGGGCCACTTTTGGTAAGCAGAACTGGCGCTGTGGGATGAACCAAACGTAATGTTACGGTGCCCAAATTAACAACTCATACAGAAACCATGAAAGGCGTTGGTTGCTTAAAACAGCAGGACGGTGATCATGGAAGTCGAAATCCGCTAAGGAGTGTGTAACAACTCACCTGCCGAAGCAACTAGCCCTTAAAATGGATGGCGCTTAAGTTGTATACCTATACATTACCGCTAAAGTAGATGATTTATATTACTTGTAATATAAATTTTGAAACTTTAGTGAGTAGGAAGGTACAATGGTGTGCATAGAAGTGTTTGGCGTAAGCCTGCATGGAGCCGCCATTGGTACAGATCTTGGTGGTAGTAGCAAATAATCGAATGAGACCTTGGAGGACTGAAGTGGAGAAGGGTTTCGTGTGAACAGTGGTTGATCACGAGTTAGTCGGTCCTAAGTTTAAGGCGAAAGCTGAAAATTTTCAAGTAAAAGAATATCAAAATGATTTTTTTTAATACACTTGATAATTTTGAACGAAAGGGAATACGGTTCCAATTCCGTAACCTGTTGAGTATCCGTTTGTTATTAAATATGGGCCTCGTGCTCATCCTGGCAACAGGAACGACCATAAAGAAGCCGTCGAGAGATATCGGAAGAGTTTTCTTTTCTGTTTTATAGCCGTACTACCATGGAAG
Organism: Zaprionus kolodkinae; assembly: GCA_018901885.1. Taxonomy (NCBI): domain Eukaryota; kingdom Metazoa; phylum Arthropoda; class Insecta; order Diptera; family Drosophilidae; genus Zaprionus; species Zaprionus kolodkinae. Next base: position 49,238 of record JAEIFM010000228.1, on the reverse strand, counting down.
TCTTTCGCAGAGAGATATGGTAGATGGGCTAGAAGAGCATGACATATACTGTTGTGTCGATATTTTCTCTTCGGACCTTGAAAATTTATGGTGGGGACACGCAAACTTCTCAACAGGCCGTACCAATATCCGCAGCTGGTCTCCAAGGTGAAGAGTCTCTAGTCGATAGAATAATGTAGGTAAGGGAAGTCGGCAAATTAGATCCGTAACTTCGGGATAAGGATTGGCTCTGAAGATTGAGATAGTCGGGCTTGATTGGGAAACAATAACATGGTTTATGTGCTCGTTCTGGGTAAACAGAGTTTCTATCATTTATGGTAGTTTCTTGTTCCCCGGATAGTTAGTTACGTAGCCAATTGTGGAACTTTCTTGCTAAAATTTTTAAGATATTAGCTGGGTGACCAGTTAGTTCTTTTAAATTATAACGATTATCAATTAACAATCAATTCAGAACTGGCACGGACTTGGGGAATCCGACTGTCTAATTAAAACAAAGCATTGTGATGGCCCTAGCGGGTGTTGACACAATGTGATTTCTGCCCAGTGCTCTGAATGTCAAAGTGAAGAAATTCAAGTAAGCGCGGGTCAACGGCGGGAGTAACTATGACTCTCTTAAGGTAGCCAAATGCCTCGTCATCTAATTAGTGACGCGCATGAATGGATTAACGAGATTCCTACTGTCCCTATCTACTATCTAGCGAAACCACAGCCAAGGGAACGGGCTTGGAATAATTAGCGGGGAAAGAAGACCCTTTTGAGCTTGACTCTAATCTGGCAGTGTAAGGAGACATAAGAGGTGTAGAATAAGTGGGAGATATTAGATTTCGGTTTGATATCGACAATGAAATACCACTACTCTTATTGTTTCCTTACTTACTTGATTAAATGGAACGTGTATCATTTCCTAGCCATTATACGGATATATTTATTATATCTTATGGTATTGGGTTTTGATGCAAGCTTCTTGATCAAAGTATCACGAGTTTGTTATATAATCGCAAACAAATTCTTTAATGAGAGAGTGCATTTATGTAATTTTGATTTAATAATTTGGTATAACTCCAATTACTCAGGTATGATCCAATTCAAGGACATTGCCAGGTAGGGAGTTTGACTGGGGCGGTACATCTCTCAAATAATAACGGAGGTGTCCCAAGGCCAGCTCAGTGCGGACAGAAACCACACATAGAGCAAAAGGGCAAATGCTGACTTGATCTCGGTGTTCAGTACACACAGGGACAGCAAAAGCTCGGCCTATCGATCCTTTTGGTTTAAAGAGTTTTTAACAAGAGGTGTCAGAAAAGTTACCATAGGGATAACTGGCTTGTGGCGGCCAAGCGTTCATAGCGACGTCGCTTTTTGATCCTTCGATGTCGGCTCTTCCTATCATTGTGAAGCAAAATTCACCAAGCGTTGGATTGTTCACCCATGCAAGGGAACGTGAGCTGGGTTTAGACCGTCGTGAGACAGGTTAGTTTTACCCTACTAATGACAAAACGTTGTTGCGACAGCATTCCTGCGTAGTACGAGAGGAACCGCAGGTACGGACCAATGGCACAATACTTGTTCGAGCGAACAGTGGTATGACGCTACGTCCGTTGGATTATGCCTGAACGCCTCTAAGGTCGTATCCGTGCTGGACTGCAATGATAAATAAGGGGCAATTTGCATTGTATGGCTTCTAAACCATTTAAAGCTTATAATTTATTTTATAAACGACAATGGATGTGATGCCAATGTTATTTGTAACATAGTAAATTGGGAGGATCTTCGATCACCTGATGCCGCGCTAGTTATATATAAAAACATTATTTAATACAATGACAAAGCCTAGAATCAATTGTAAACGACTTTTGTAACAGGCAAGGTGTTGTAAGTGGTTGAGCAGCTGCCATACTGCGATCCACTGAAGCTTATCCTTTGCTTGATGATTCGACATACAAAACATAATGGTACATTTAACATGAATACTGTATTGTATAAATGTTTTATGTACAGAGAAAACGGGAACATGAAGAAGAAAGAATATATATAAAAGAAAAAGAATATAAGAAACAAAGAGAAAATATAATAAACAAAAACTTATATATAAATTATATATCATTTATGTATTAATATAATATACATGTGGAGAATATCTTGTCATATCTAATTGAATTAACTTAAGAAAAAAGTATACTGAAGTAATACTGTGTTAAACACACGAATAAATAAAATAGACTTAACAAATTTTAATTATCAAACATTTAAGATGGTATTGAATGATATAAAAAATTTCATATAAAAAGAATTAATAAATAAAAGTCTTTATATAAATAAACTTATATGAAAAATTATTAATATGTCATATGAAAAAACTTATCTGCATAAAATTTTTCATACAAAATTAATACATATAAAATTGCATATGACTGCGGAGTATTATTTGCCGTGCCGACGGCATATAAAATTCAAGAAATATAAAATTATATGAAAAAATTCATATGAAAAACTTATATGAAACAAAGTCTTCATATAAAAAACTTATATGAACAAAATTTTTCATATGAAAAAATATTTATAAAAAAATGTTTCATACGAAATTAATACTATATGAAATTCCATATGGTTTTTGGAGTATTATTTGCCTTGCCGACGGCATATAAAATTCAAGAAATATAAAATTATATGAAAAAATTTCATATGATAAAACTTATATGAAACAAAGTGTTCATATAAAAAACTTATATGAATAAAATTTTTCATATGAAAAACTTAAATGAATAAAATTTTTCATACGAAATTAATATATATGAAATTTCATATGGTTTTGGAGTATTATTTGCCTTGCCGACGGCATATAAAATTCAAGAAATATAAAATTATATGAAAAAATTTCATATGAAAAACTTATATGAAACAAAGTCTTCATGTAAAAAACTTATATGAATAAAATTTTTCATATGAAAAACTTATATGAATAAAATTTTTCATACGAAATTAATATATATGAAATTTCATATGGTTTTGGAGTATTATTTGCCTTGCCGACGGCATATAAAATTCAAGAAATATAAAATTATATGAAAAAATTTCATATGAAAAACTTATATGAGACAAAGTCTTCATATAAAAAACTTATATGAACAAAATTTTTCATATGAAAAACTTATATGAATAAAATTTTTCATACGAAATTAATATATATGAAATTTCATATGGTTTTGGAGTATTATTTGCCTTGCCGACGGCATATACAATTAAAGAAATATAAAATCATATGAAAAAATTTCATATAAAAAACTTATATGAACAAAATTTTTCATATGAAAAACTTATATGAATAAAATTTTTCATATGAAAAACTTATATGAATAAAATTTTTCATATGAAAAACTTATATGAATAAAATTTTTCATACGAAATTAATATATATGAAATTTCATATGGTTTTGGAGTATTATTTGCCTTGCCGACGGCATATAAAATTCAAGAAATATAAAATTATATGAAAAAATTTCATATAAAAACTTATATGAAACAAAGTCTTCATATAAAAAACTTATATGAACAAAATTTTTCATATGAAAAACTTATATGAATAAAATTTTTCATACGAAATTAATATATATGAAATTTCATATGGTTTTGGAGTATTATTTGCCTTGCCGACGGCATATAAAATTCAAGAAATATAAAATTATATGAAAAAATTTCATATGAAAAACTTATATGAAACAAAGTCTTCCATATGAAAAACTTATATGAATAAAATTTTTCATACGAAATTAATATATATGAAATTTCATATGGTTTTGGAGTATTATTTGCCTTGCCGACGGCATATACAATTCAAGAAATATAAAATCATATGAAAAAATTTCATATAAAAAACTTATATGAATAAAATTTTTCATATGAAAAACTTATATGAATAAAATTTTTCATATGAAAAACTTATATGAATAAAATTTTTCATATGAAAAACTTATATGAATAAAATTTTTCATACGAAATTAATATATATGAAATTTCATATGGTTTTGGAGTATTATTTGCCTTGCCGACGGCATATAAAATTCAAGAAATATAAAATCATATGAAAAATGTGTGTTTTATATTGAATACACGCATGTGAAAAGTATTTGAAAATTTTTCCATATGAAAAATGATCGGCTTGAAGGCTGCGTGTCAAAAAACCCTTATAGGTGGAGTGGTGTCGCGCAAGGCAAGTCATATGAAAAAAATTTTATATATGA
>JAEIFM010000228.1:20000-40000 GCA_018901885.1 Zaprionus kolodkinae | reverse complement strand
ATTTTTTCCATATAAGGACATTGTAATCTATTAGTATAAATATATTTATCAAAAAATTATGACTTATAGTTTATTTAAATTAGAATGCTTGCGTTTTAACATAAAATAAATGTTGTAAATTTGATAAAGTACTGATAGATTTATTTGAATACAGTGCGTTAATTTTTCGGAATTATATAATGGCATAATTATCATTGATTTTTGTGTTTATTATATGCACTTGTACGATTAACAATGCGAAAGATTCAGGATACCTTCGGGACCCGTCTTGAAACACGGACCAAGGAGTCTAACATATGTGCAAGTTATTGGGATATAAACCTAATAGCGTAATTAACTTGACTAATAATGGGATTAGTTTTTTAACTATTTATAGTTAATTAACACAATCCCAGGGCGTTCTTTATAGTTATGTATAATAGTATTTATATTATTTATGCCTCTAACTGGAACGTACCTTGAGCAAATATGCTGTGACCCGAAAGATGGTGAACTATACTTGATCAGGTTGAAGTCAGGGGAAACCCTGATGGAAGACCGAAACAGTTCTGACGTGCAAATCGATTGTCAGAATTGAGTATAGGGGCGAAAGACCAATCGAACCATCTAGTAGCTGGTTCCTTCCGAAGTTTCCCTCAGGATAGCTGGTGCATTTAACTGTTATATAAAATAATCTTATCTGGTAAAGCGAATGATTAGAGGCCTTAGGGTCGAAACGATCTTAACCTATTCTCAAACTTTAAATGGGTAAGAACCTTAACTTTCTTGATATGAAGTTTAAGGTTATGATATAATGTGCCCAGTGGGCCACTTTTGGTAAGCAGAACTGGCGCTGTGGGATGAACCAAACGTAATGTTACGGTGCCCAAATTAACAACTCATACAGAAACCATGAAAGGCGTTGGTTGCTTAAAACAGCAGGACGGTGATCATGGAAGTCGAAATCCGCTAAGGAGTGTGTAACAACTCACCTGCCGAAGCAACTAGCCCTTAAAATGGATGGCGCTTAAGTTGTATACCTATACATTACCGCTAAAGTAGATGATTTATATTACTTGTAATATAAATTTTGAAACTTTAGTGAGTAGGAAGGTACAATGGTGTGCATAGAAGTGTTTGGCGTAAGCCTGCATGGAGCCGCCATTGGTACAGATCTTGGTGGTAGTAGCAAATAATCGAATGAGACCTTGGAGGACTGAAGTGGAGAAGGGTTTCGTGTGAACAGTGGTTGATCACGAGTTAGTCGGTCCTAAGTTTAAGGCGAAAGCTGAAAATTTTCAAGTAAAAGAATATCAAAATGATTTTTTTTTAATACACTTGATAATTTTGAACGAAAGGGAATACGGTTCCAATTCCGTAACCTGTTGAGTATCCGTTTGTTATTAAATATGGGCCTCGTGCTCATCCTGGCAACAGGAACGACCATAAAGAAGCCGTCGAGAGATATCGGAAGAGTTTTCTTTTCTGTTTTATAGCCGTACTACCATGGAAGTCTTTCGCAGAGAGATATGGTAGATGGGCTAGAAGAGCATGACATATACTGTTGTGTCGATATTTTCTCTTCGGACCTTGAAAATTTATGGTGGGGACACGCAAACTTCTCAACAGGCCGTACCAATATCCGCAGCTGGTCTCCAAGGTGAAGAGTCTCTAGTCGATAGAATAATGTAGGTAAGGGAAGTCGGCAAATTAGATCCGTAACTTCGGGATAAGGATTGGCTCTGAAGATTGAGATAGTCGGGCTTGATTGGGAAACAATAACATGGTTTATGTGCTCGTTCTGGGTAAACAGAGTTTCTATCATTTATGGTAGTTTCTTGTTCCCCGGATAGTTAGTTACGTAGCCAATTGTGGAACTTTCTTGCTAAAATTTTTAAGATATTAGCTGGGTGACCAGTTAGTTCTTTTAAATTATAACGATTATCAATTAACAATCAATTCAGAACTGGCACGGACTTGGGGAATCCGACTGTCTAATTAAAACAAAGCATTGTGATGGCCCTAGCGGGTGTTGACACAATGTGATTTCTGCCCAGTGCTCTGAATGTCAAAGTGAAGAAATTCAAGTAAGCGCGGGTCAACGGCGGGAGTAACTATGACTCTCTTAAGGTAGCCAAATGCCTCGTCATCTAATTAGTGACGCGCATGAATGGATTAACGAGATTCCTACTGTCCCTATCTACTATCTAGCGAAACCACAGCCAAGGGAACGGGCTTGGAATAATTAGCGGGGAAAGAAGACCCTTTTGAGCTTGACTCTAATCTGGCAGTGTAAGGAGACATAAGAGGTGTAGAATAAGTGGGAGATATTAGATTTCGGTTTGATATCGACAATGAAATACCACTACTCTTATTGTTTCCTTACTTACTTGATTAAATGGAACGTGTATCATTTCCTAGCCATTATACGGATATATTTATTATATCTTATGGTATTGGGTTTTGATGCAAGCTTCTTGATCAAAGTATCACGAGTTTGTTATATAATCGCAAACAAATTCTTTAATGAGAGAGTGCATTTATGTAATTTTGATTTAATAATTTGGTATAACTCCAATTACTCAGGTATGATCCAATTCAAGGACATTGCCAGGTAGGGAGTTTGACTGGGGCGGTACATCTCTCAAATAATAACGGAGGTGTCCCAAGGCCAGCTCAGTGCGGACAGAAACCACACATAGAGCAAAAGGGCAAATGCTGACTTGATCTCGGTGTTCAGTACACACAGGGACAGCAAAAGCTCGGCCTATCGATCCTTTTGGTTTAAAGAGTTTTTAACAAGAGGTGTCAGAAAAGTTACCATAGGGATAACTGGCTTGTGGCGGCCAAGCGTTCATAGCGACGTCGCTTTTTGATCCTTCGATGTCGGCTCTTCCTATCATTGTGAAGCAAAATTCACCAAGCGTTGGATTGTTCACCCATGCAAGGGAACGTGAGCTGGGTTTAGACCGTCGTGAGACAGGTTAGTTTTACCCTACTAATGACAAAACGTTGTTGCGACAGCATTCCTGCGTAGTACGAGAGGAACCGCAGGTACGGACCAATGGCACAATACTTGTTCGAGCGAACAGTGGTATGACGCTACGTCCGTTGGATTATGCCTGAACGCCTCTAAGGTCGTATCCGTGCTGGACTGCAATGATAAATAAGGGGCAATTTGCATTGTATGGCTTCTAAACCATTTAAAGCTTATAATTTATTTTATAAACGACAATGGATGTGATGCCAATGTTATTTGTAACATAGTAAATTGGGAGGATCTTCGATCACCTGATGCCGCGCTAGTTATATATAAAAACATTATTTAATACAATGACAAAGCCTAGAATCAATTGTAAACGACTTTTGTAACAGGCAAGGTGTTGTAAGTGGTTGAGCAGCTGCCATACTGCGATCCACTGAAGCTTATCCTTTGCTTGATGATTCGACATACAAAACATAATGGTACATTTAACATGAATACTGTATTGTATAAATGTTTTATGTACAGAGAAAACGGGAACATGAAGAAGAAAGAATATATATAAAAGAAAAAGAATATAAGAAACAAAGAGAAAATATAATAAACAAAAACTTATATATAAATTATATATCATTTATGTATTAATATAATATACATGTGGAGAATATCTTGTCATATCTAATTGAATTAACTTAAGAAAAAAGTATACTGAAGTAATACTGTGTTAAACACACGAATAAATAAAATAGACTTAACAAATTTTAATTATCAAACATTTAAGATGGTATTGAATGATATAAAAAATTTCATATAAAAAGAATTAATAAATAAAAGTCTTTATATAAATAAACTTATATGAATAAATTTGTTCATATGAAAAACTTATCTGCATAAAATATTTCATATAAAATTAATACATATAAAATTGCATATGACTGCGGAGTATTATTTGCCGTGCCGACGGCATATAGAATTCAAGAAATACAAAATTATATGAAAAACTTATATGAAACAAATTTTTTTAAAAAAACTTATATGAACAATATTTTTCATATGAAAAACTTATATGAAAAAAATTTCATGTTTCATACGAAATTAATATATATGAAATTTCATATGGTTTTGGAGTATTATTTGCCTTGTCGACGGCATATAAAATTCAAGAAATATAAAATCATATGAAAAAAATTCATATGAAAAACTTATATGAAACAAAGTGTTCACATATAAAAACGTATATGAACAAAATTTTTCATATGAAAAACTTATATGAATAAAATTTTTCATACGAAATTAATATATATGAAATTTCATATGGTTTTGGAGTATTATTTGCCTTGTCGACGGCATATAAAATTCAAAAAATATAAAATCATATGAAAAAAATTCATATGAAAAACTTATATGAAACAAAGTGTTCATATAAAAAACGTATATGAACAAAATTTTTCATATGAAAAACTTATATGAATAAAATTTTTCATATGAAAAACTTATATGAATAAAATTTTTCATACGAAATTAATATATATGAAATTCCATATGGTTTTGGAGTATTATTTGCCTTGCCGACGGCATATAAAATTCAAGAAATATAAAATTATATGAAAAAATTTCATATGAAAAACTTATATGAAACAAAGTCTTCATATAAAAAACTTATATGAATAAAATTTTTCATATGAAAAACTTAAATGAATAAAATTTTTCATACGAAATTAATATATATGAAATTTCATATGGTTTTGGTGTATTATTTGCCTTGCCGACGGCATATAAAATTCAAGAAATATAAAATTATATGAAAAAATTTCATATGAAAAACTTATATGAAACAAAGTCTTCATATAAAAAACTTATAAAACTTATATGAATAAAATTTTTCATATGAAAAACTTATATGAATAAAATTTTTCATACGAAATTAATATATATGAAATTTCATATGGTTTTGGAGTATTATTTGCCTTGCCGACGGCATATTAAATTCAAGAAATATAAAATTATATGAAAAAATTTCATATGAAAAACTTATATGAAACAAAGTCTTCATATAAAAAACTTATATGAATAAAATTTTTCATATGAAAAACTTATATGAATAAAATTTTTCATACGAAAAATTAATATGAAAAAAACAAAAAATATGAAATTTCATATGGTTTTGGAGTATTATTTGCCTTGCCGACGGCATATAAAATTCAAGAAATATAAAATTATATGAAAAAATTTCATATGAAAAACTTATATGAAACAAAGTCTTCATATAAAAAACTTATATGAACAAAATTTTTCATATGAAAAACTTATATGAATAAAATTTTTCATACGAAATTAATATATATGAAATTTCATATGGTTTTGGAGTATTATTTGCCTTGCCGACGGCATATAAAATTCAAGAAATATAAAATTATATGAAAAAATTTCATATGAAAAACTTATATGAAACAAAGTCTTCATATAAAAAACTTATATGAATAAAATTTTTCATATGAAAAACTTATATGAATTGTCGAAAATTATCGTTTATGTTACCAATGCATGCATGTCCGAAGTTGAATGCTATGAACATGTTATGTTAAGTATAACAGAGTACAGCAAAATGTCGTTTCAGTTTCTAATAAACATTAACACAGTGAAGACGTACGCGCGTTTATCTCTTTTACTTATAACTCTCCGCGTCCGGCTACTGCTGCGGCAAACACACAAACCAATAGGTTATGGGCCCAGGCATCGTTTTAGCCCAGATGGAGCTGCTATGAACTTAAAAGTATTTATTTGGTTAATGAAAAAATAGTCACGGATTATTTTTTGGACAATTAGAAAGTCAGTAAATTGCGACGTGAAAACAAGATGAGTTCGTTGTACCAGATCGAGAAGCTGGAGGAGAACAAGTATGACTCATGGTGTATCCAAATGAAGTGCGTATTGGTGCATGCTGAGCTTTGGAATGTTGCGTCGGGCGATTTACAGCAGTCATGTGCCGGTGAAGGCGTTGACTGGTCTGCTCTTGATCGAAAGGCATTGGCAATGATTACGTTGAGCGTGAAAGTATCACAGTTAGGATATATAAAAAACTGTGCATCGGCGAATGCAGCGTGGAAAAAGCTACGAGAGGTGCATCAGCCGACCGGACCTGTGAGGAAGGTGTAATTATACAAAAAGTTGCTAGGCTTGCGCATGTCTGAGGGTCAGAGCATGGCTGGATACTTGAGCATTTTCTGTGAAATCATCGATCAACTAGCTGGAGTTGGAATCACAATGAATGACGAGTTACAGGCAATTGTATTGCTTTCAAGCTTGCCAGTTGAGTATGAGAATTTCGTTGTCGCCATTGAGACGCGCGACAGTTTGCCGACGTTCGAAATTCTGAGCATAAAACTCAAGGAAGAAGGCGAGAGGAGAGAGAATACGGAAAGGCATACAGAAAATACAACGGCATTTTCTGCGACGCAAAAATGTGCGAAGCTCGCTTCAAAGAAGAAACAACGAAACGTCGTCTGTTTTAAGTGCGGCGAAAAGGGGCACATTAAAGCGAATTGTCGCAAGGCGGCGAATTCGAATGATGATGGCAAAGCAGTGTCGGTAACAGGCGGGAAACAGCAGTTCAGCTTATTGAATGCATTGGATGGCAGTAGCTTCGAAAAATTCAAATGGATTTTGGACAGTGGAGCAACAAGTCATATGTGTTGCGAGAGGCAGATGTTCACAAAGTTTGAGAGGCATACAGAAATGATCGGTTTGGCGGATGCCGGATTTTTGCAAGCAGAAGGCATAGGTACTGTGCAGTTGCAAACTGAGTCGTATACAGTAGAGCTTCTCAATGTTTTATATGTTCCCAAGCTCAGGGGGAATTTTATAAGTGTGAGCCATGCGGTTGCAAACAAATGCGCAGTTAATTTTGACGCAAAAAGTGCGAAAATTATGCGTAGCGGAAAATGTATTCTGAAAGTTAACAGAGCTGGAGGTCTATACACGATAGAATGCAAACATAACAGATGTTATGCAGCTGTTAACGCAGATGCGTTGCTTTGGCATAAACGGTACGGACATTTGAATTACGCAAGTCTTATGGAAATGGTCAAAAAAGGATTAGTTCGAAAAATGGATAAGATTAATGTCACTAAGAACACATCATGCAAGACGTGTATGATCAATAAAGTGCATGTGCAGCCTTTTCCGCAAGCGAGCGAAAGTCGTGCGCAGGAACTGCTGGAATTGGTGCATACGGATGTATGTGGTCCATTCGAAACTAAATCAATTGGCGGATCCAGGTATTTTCTGACGTTCATAGACGATATGTCACGGCGGACATATGTGTATTTCCTAAAGGGCAAAGATGAGGTCTTTGACAAGTTTATGGAGTACAAAAATCTAGTGGAGCGGCAGACGGGAAAAAGGCTGAAATGCGTTCGAAGCGATAATGGACAAGAGTATGTCAACAAGAAATTCGATGAATATTTCAAGGAAACGGGAATTGCACGGCAGTTGACAGTGGCTTATACTCCACAACAAAATGGTGTGGCTGAACGCGCCAATCGGACGTTGGTGGAAATGGCCAGATGCTTATTGGTACAGTCAGGATTAGATCAAGAATTGTGGGCAGAGGCAATATACACAGCGGTGTATTTGCGGAATCGGTCTCCCACTAGGTCATTGATCGGAAGGACACCAATGGAAGCATGGACTGGTAAGAAACCAAATATCAGTCATCTTAAAGTTTTTGGTTCATTCGCAGTGGCGCTGGACAAAGGTCAACAGAGAAGCAAGTTCAAACCCAAGGGCAAAGAGTATCGAATGGTCGGATATTCTGTAAATGCCAAGGGCTATCGACTGTACGATCCAGAGTTGAGGAAAGTAGTCGAGAAGCGAGACGTGGTTTTTGACGAGCTTGGTATTTCGGAGCAGGCAGTTGCAGAATGTGTGATGCACAAATTGCCAGTTGACGAGTGTCATGCAGAGCCTAATGGTGTCGAGAAGGATGACAACGATGAGATCACATCTAATGACGACACGGATGCGTGTGACACATTGGTTGCTACCACACAAGGTAGCGGTGACGAGTCCTACGCGAGCGCATCAGAGGAATTGGTGCTGGAAGAGCAGGATGTGCATATTGGTCCAGGGAGACCAAGGTTGCTAAGAACGGGCAGACCCGGTCGCCCAAAGAAGCAATATAATGTACTCGGCGCTATGGTTACTGAGGATGTAACTGTTCCATCATCCTATGAGGAGGCGATGAAAAGTCCAGAGGCAATATACTGGCGTGAGGCGATGGCGAAGGAATACGAGTCTTTGATTATGAATCAAACTTGGCAGCTTGCAGAATTACCGAAGGAGCATCGGGCAATTGGCTGCAAATGGGTATTTAGCCTGAAGCGAGATACACTTGGGCAAATACAGCGCTTTAAAGCACGGTTGGTTGCGAAAGGTTGTTCGCAGCAATATGGTGTAAACTATAAGGAAACGTTCTCGCCGGTTTGTCGATTGGAGAGTATGCGTTTCATTTTGGCCTTAGCAGCGGAGTTAGAGTTATATTTACATCAGATGGATGTATGCACGGCATACCTGAATAGCGATCTGAAGGATGTAGTATACATGAAGCAACCCCAGGGCTATGCAGAAGGCACTCAATCGGACAAGGTTTTATTGCTGAAGAAAGCGTTATACGGACTGAAGCAGTCAGGAAGGGAATGGAACTATAAGCTGGATAGCGTGTTTCGGATTTGTACCGTGTGACAATGAACCATGCCTATATAAACAGGAGGCAAGAGGTGACTTATCGCTAATCCTGGTATATGTTGATGATCTTCTTATAGCATGCAAGTCTAAGGAAGATTTGATCAACATAAAGTCGAGCATTTCAAAAGCTTTTGAATGCGTCGATAAAGGGCCATTGGAGCTATTTCTTGGAATGGAAATTCTACGTGAGGGAGAAACTGGCGCCATTACTCTTGGCAGTTCGCAGTATATCAAGGATTTACTGAAGCGATACGGTATGGAGAGCTGCCGGTCGGCAGCTACACCATTAGAAGAGGGGCATCAGGTGTTGTGTGAGAATGCTCAATGCACAAGGATTGACGTGACGACGTATCAATCAATGGTTGGAGAGCTGATGTGGCTAGCTCTTACAACACGACCAGATATTTTGCACTCGATCGCAAAATTGGCTCAACGTAATAAGGAACCCCATAGTGAACACCTTGCAGGCGTGAAACATGTTCTGCGTTATCTGTCATCAACAGTTAACTATAGGCTACACTACTGGAAGTGTGGGAAACCATTTGAAGGTTTTGTTGACGCAGATTGGGGCGGCGACAAGGTCGACCGAAAATCCTATACTGGCTACGTATATTTCATAGCTGGTGGTCCGATTTGCTGGAAATCGGAGAAACAACGGAGTGTGGCACTTAGCAGCACTGAGGCTGAATACATGGCGTTATCAGCGGCGTGCAAGGAAGCTATGGTAATGCGCAGGCTTATCGTTGAAGTCGGTTGCGGTATTGATGGTACTCCAACAGTTGTAAATGGTGACAACCTGAGTGCGCAGGAATTGGCCAGGAATCCTGTACATCATTCCCGCAGCAAGCACATTGATATACGATATCATTTTGTGCGACAGATCATTAAGGAAGGGCATGTTACTTTGCAGTACGTTTCGACAAATAATATGATCGCAGATATATTAACTAAGAATTTGTCGAAAAAGAAGCATATTGAATTTACGAAATTGTTAAATTTGAATTAGTTTTTGTAAACATGCTTGCATTGAGGAAGGGTGTCGAAAATTATCGTTTATGTTACCAATGCATGCATGTCCGAAGTTGAATGCTATGAATATGTTATGTTAAGTATAACAGAGTACAGCAAAATGTCGTTTCAGTTTCTAATAAACATTAACACAGTGAAGACGTACGCGCGTTTATCTCTTTTACTTATAACTCTCCGCGTCCGGCTACTGCTGCGGCAAACACACAAATCAATATGAATAAAATTTTTCATACGAAATTAATATATATGAAATTTCATATGGTTTTGGAGTATTATTTGCCTTGCCGACGGCATATAAAATTCAAGATATATAAAATTATATGAAAAAATTTCATATGAAAAACTTATATGAAACAAAGTCTTCATATAAAAAACTTATATGAACAAAATTTTTCATATGAAAAACTTATATGAATAAAATTTTTCATACGAAATTAATATATATGAAATTTCATATGGTTTTGGAGTATTATTTGCCTTGCCGACGGCATATAAAATTCAAGAAATATAAAATCATATGAAAAATGTGTGTTTTATATTGAATACACGCATGTGAAAAGTATTTGAAAATTTTTCCATATGAAAAATGATCGGCTTGAAGGCTGCGTGTCAAAAAACCCTTATAGGTGGAGTGGTGTCGCGCAAGGCAAGTCATATGAAAAAATTTTATATATGAAAAATCATATGACTGTGGAGTGTTTGTCTTGCCGGCAGTCTGAAAATAAAATGAATTCAAATATATTAATGGAAAATATAGAATTCAAGAAGAAATGAAGTTTTTAGTGTATTATTTTATTGATACACACATATGAAATGTACTAGGAGAGGATTTCATATGAAAAATGATCGGCTTGAAGGCTGCGTGTCAAAAAACCCTTATAGGTGGAGTGGTGTCGCGCAAGGCAAGTCATATGAAAAAAATTTTATATATGAAAAATCATATGACTGTGGAGTGTTTGTCTTGCCGGCAGTCTGAAAATAAAATGAATTCAAATATATTAATGGAAAATATAGAATTCAAGAAGAAATGAAGTTTTTAGTGTATTATTTTATTGATACATACCTATGAAATGTACTAGGAAAGGGTTTCATATGAAAAATGATCGGCTTGAAGGCTGCGTGTCAAAAAACCCTTATATGTGGAGTGATGTCGCGCAAGGCAAGTCATATGAAAAAAAATGTTTTGTTGGAAAATTAATATGGGTATGGAGTGCTTGTCTTGCCGGCAGTCTTAGAATAAAATGAATTCAAATATATTTATGAAAAATAAAGAATTCAAAATAAAAAGAAGAAATGAAGTTTTTAGTGTATTATTGTTTAAATATACGAATGTATTGAGCAATATAAAAGGAATGAAAATGAAAAATTATCGCTTTGAAGGCTGCGTGTCAAAAAACCCTTACATTTTTTTTTTTTTTTTTTTATCTGTATTGTTTATTTTATTTAAAAGCTGCCCTTTGGGGCAATAATTAAATTTTTACATAATAAGTTGGCGGTATATAAATGGACAGGACGACATTGTGTTCACAAATATTTTGGTGGTTGGGAGAAAAAGGATTGGGAGATGGCGATTACATTAGACTAGGTCCAGGGGGTGGGTTCTATTGAGTCTCCTTAAGCTTTGGCTGTTGTCCAACAGTTTGATCGCTAGTGCGTTTGAAAAACCCTTACATGAACAGCAGTGTGTGCTGATCTGTATATGAGTACTCATATACATATATCGCCTTTACCGTCGTATTATTTATTAATACGCTTGGCTGCGAAATATGAAAGTAATGTAAAGATAATTATTACACATTTGGAATAAGCCAAGGTATATTGATTTCATACAATATATTCACTAATGATTCCATAACATAATTATCATTCAGTATATTTGTAATTAATATACAAGAAGTAAGTAAAAATATATATATAAAAATTTGTATATATATTTCGTATATAAATTATTTATATAGGTGCGAAGTTAAAATAACTTTTTTATAAGGTTGTTTAGAAAAAACTAGTAGGGTTTAGAATAAAAGGCGACAAATAATTTAATTTAGAAAAAAAAAGGAATTTATTCCTATTTAATATGAAGCTTGTCGACCTGTTGTTATGTTAAATATATAATTAGAGTGGCGTCAATTATATATTGAGGATGAATATTAATTTATCCATCAAAATACAAATTTTAATTTAATCAAATTAAAACTTAAAAGTGTGAATGAATTATATTAAGTAAGTGTACATATAAAGATATTTTTGAATGATTATCAATAGATTAAAATGTTTAATTTTAATAATATCGAAAACGTAAGCTATGTAATAAAAGCCGTTCTCGTTATTTTATATGTCAAAATAACATATCTATTCATATATTTTCAAAAATATATTGATATATGTTTTCCTACATATAAAAAATTCATTATATTTATGTATAATATTATTGTATATATACATAAAATACAAATATTATTCTGGTTGATCCTGCCAGTAGTATATGCTTGTCTCAAAGATTAAGCCATGCATGTCTAAGTACACACGAATTAAAAGTGAAACCGCAAAAGGCTCATTATATCAGTTATGGTTCCTTAGATCGTTAACAGTTACTTGGATAACTGTGGTAATTCTAGAGCTAATACATGCAATTAAAACACGGACCTTCTGGAACGTGTGCTTTTATTAGGCTAAAACCAAGCGATCGCAAGATCGTTACATTGGTTGAACTCTAGATAACATGCAGATCGTATGGTCTTGTACCGACGACAGATCTTTCAAATGTCTGCCCTATCAACTTTTGATGGTAGTATCTAGGACTACCATGGTTGCAACGGGTAACGGGGAATCAGGGTTCGATTCCGGAGAGGGAGCCTGAGAAACGGCTACCACATCTAAGGAAGGCAGCAGGCGCGTAAATTACCCACTCCCAGCTCGGGGAGGTAGTGACGAAAAATAACAATACAGGACTCATATCCGAGGCCCTGTAATTGGAATGAGTACACTTTAAATCCTTTAACAAGGACCTATTGGAGGGCAAGTCTGGTGCCAGCAGCCGCGGTAATTCCAGCTCCAATAGCGTATATTAAAGTTGTTGCGGTTAAAACGTTCGTAGTTGAACTTGTGCTTCATACGGGTAGTACAACTTACAATTGTAGTTAGTACTATACCTTTATGTATGTAAGCGTATTACCGGTGGGGTTCTTATGTATAATTAAATACTTGTATTTTTTTATATGTTCCTCCTAATTAAAAACCTGCATTAGTGCTCTTCATCGAGTGTTATTGTGGGCCGGTACAATTACTTTGAACAAATTAGAGTGCTTAAAGCAGGCTTCAAATGCCTGAATATTCTGTGCATGGGATAATGAAATAAGACCTCTGTTCTGCTTTCATTGGTTTTCAGATCAAGAGGTAATGATTAATAGAAGCAGTTTGGGGGCATAAGTATTACGACGCGAGAGGTGAAATTCTTGGACCGTCGTAAGACTAACTTAAGCGAAAGCATTTGCCAAAGATGTTTTCATTAATCAATAACGAAAGTTAGAGGTTCGAAGGCGATCAGATACCGCCCTAGTTCTAACCATAAACGATGCCAGCTAGCAATTGGGTGTAGCTACTTTTATGGCTCTCTCAGTCGCTTCCCGGGAAACCAAAGCTTTTGGGCTCCGGGGGAAGTATGGTTGCAAAGCTGAAACTTAAAGGAATTGACGGAAGGGCACCACCAGGAGTGGAGCCTGCGGCTTAATTTGACTCAACACGGGAAAACTTACCAGGTCCGAACATAAGTGTGTAAGACAGATTGATAGCTCTTTCTCGAATCTATGGGTGGTGGTGCATGGCCGTTCTTAGTTCGTGGAGTGATTTGTCTGGTTAATTCCGATAACGAACGAGACTCAAATATATTAAATAGATATCTTCAGGATTATGGTGTTGAAGCTTATGTAGCCTTCATTCATGGTGGCAGTAAAATGTCTATTGTGTTTGAATGTGTTTATGTAAGTGGAGCCGTACCTGTTGGTTTGTCCCATTATAAGGACACTAGCTTCTTAAATGGACAAATTGCGTCTAGCAATAATGAGATTGAGCAATAACAGGTCTGTGATGCCCTTAGATGTCCTGGGCTGCACGCGCGCTACAATGAAAGTATCAACGTGTATTTCCTAGACCGAGAGGTCCGGGTAAACCGCTGAACCACTTTCATGCTTGGGATTGTGAACTGAAACTGTTCACATGAACTTGGAATTCCTAGTAAGTGTGAGTCATTAACTCGCTTTGATTACGTCCCTGCCCTTTGTGCACATCGTCGATAAAGAACGCAGCAAACTGTGCGTCATCGTGTGAACTGCAGGACACATGAACATCGACATTTTGAACGCATATCGCAGTCCATGCTGTTATGTACTTTAATTAACATTAGAGTGCTGCTTGGACTACATATGGTTGAGGGTTGTAAGACTATGCTAAATAAGTTGTTTAAAATTTGTATAAATTTTAAGCATATGGTATATTATTGGATAAAATGTATTTATATACAATATATTCATAATATTAATATTATATGAAAAAACAAAACTCATGTTATTTGTATTGATATATGAAGAATTATATATTCTTTTTTCAATTCAATTAATACTGAGGAATGTCTGGCATAAAAAAAATTTTTTTTTCATCTAGAATTGCCTCTTGTTACTGTTGCGATTAAAAGAAAACTTTTGTAATTATTATGGAACTTCATAAATGATTTTATTCATATTGTATTGAATTTTTTTTTTTTAAAAAATTCAAAATGTTAACATTGTTTTTTATACAACCTCAACTCATATGGGACTACCCCCTGAATTTAAGCATATTAATTAGGGGAGGAAAAGAAACTAACAAGGATTTTCTTAGTAGCGGCGAGCGAAAAGAAATCAGTTCAGCACTAAGTCACTTTGTCTATATGGCAAATGTGAGATGCAGTGTATGGAACATCAATATTCTAGTATGAGAAATTAACGATTTAAGTCCTTCTTAAATGAGGCCATTTACCCATAGAGGGTGCTAGGCCCGTATAACGTTAATGATTACTAGATGGTGTTTCCAAAGAGTCGTGTTGCTTGATAGTGCAGCACTAAGTGGGTGGTAAACTCCATCTAAAACTAAATATAACCATGAGACCGATAGTAAACAAGTACCGTGAGGGAAAGTTGAAAAGAACTCTGAATAGAGAGTTAAATAGTACGTGAAACTCCTTAGAGGTTAAGCCCGATGAACCTGAATATCCGTTATGGAAAATTCATCATTAGAATTGTAATATGTAAACAATATTATGAGGATAGTGTGCATTTTTTCCATATAAGGACATTGTAATCTATTAGTATAAATATATTTATCAAAAAATTATGACTTATAGTTTATTTAAATTAGAATGCTTGCATTTTAACATAAAATAAATGTTGTAAATTTGATAAAGTACTGATACATTTATTTGAATACAGTGCGTTAATTTTTCGGAATTATATAATGGCATAATTATCATTGATTTTTGTGTTTATTATATGCACTTGTACGATTAACAATGCGAAAGATTCAGGATACCTTCGGGACCCGTCTTGAAACACGGACCAAGGAGTCTAACATATGTGCAAGTTATTGGGATATAAACCTAATAGCGTAATTAACTTGACTAATAATGGGATTAGTTTTTTAACTATTTATAGTTAATTAACACAATCCCAGGGCGTTCTTTATAGTTATGTATAATAGTATTTATATTATTTATGCCTCTAACTGGAACGTACCTTGAGCAAATATGCTGTGACCCGAAAGATGGTGAACTATACTTGATCAGGTTGAAGTCAGGGGAAACCCTGATGGAAGACCGAAACAGTTCTGACGTGCAAATCGATTGTCAGAATTGAGTATAGGGGCGAAAGACCAATCGAACCATCTAGTAGCTGGTTCCTTCCGAAGTTTCCCTCAGGATAGCTGGTGCATTTAACTGTTATATAAAATAATCTTATCTGGTAAAGCGAATGATTAGAGGCCTTAGGGTCGAAACGATCTTAACCTATTCTCAAACTTTAAATGGGTAAGAACCTTAACTTTCTTGATATGAAGTTTAAGGTTATGATATAATGTGCCCAGTGGGCCACTTTTGGTAAGCAGAACTGGCGCTGTGGGATGAACCAAACGTAATGTTACGGTGCCCAAATTAACAACTCATACAGAAACCATGAAAGGCGTTGGTTGCTTAAAACAGCAGGACGGTGATCATGGAAGTCGAAATCCGCTAAGGAATGTGTAACAACTCACCTGCCGAAGCAACTAGCCCTTAAAATGGATGGCGCTTAAGTTGTATACCTATACATTACCGCTAAAGTAGATGATTTATATTACTTGTAATATAAATTTTGAAACTTTAGTGAGTAGGAAGGTACAATGGTGTGCATAGAAGTGTTTGGCGTAAGCCTGCATGGAGCCGCCATTGGTACAGATCTTGGTGGTAGTAGCAAATAATCGAATGAGACCTTGGAGGACTGAAGTGGAGAAGGGTTTCGTGTGAACAGTGGTTGATCACGAGTTAGTCGGTCCTAAGTTTAAGGCGAAAGCTGAAAATTTTCAAGTAAAAGAATATCAAAATGATTTTTTTTAATACACTTGATAATTTTGAACGAAAGGGAATACGGTTCCAATTCCGTAACCTGTTGAGTATCCGTTTGTTATTAAATATGGGCCTCGTGCTCATCCTGGCAACAGGAACGACCGGAAGAGTTTTCTTTTCTGTTTTATAGCCGTACTACCATGGAAGTCTTTCGCAGAGAGATATGGTAGATGGGCTAGAAGAGCATGACATATACTGTTGTGTCGATATTTTCTCTTCGGACCTTGAAAATTTATGGTGGGGACACGCAAACTTCTCAACAGGCCGTACCAATATCCGCAGCTGGTCTCCAAGGTGAAGAGTCTCTAGTCGATAGAATAATGTAGGTAAGGGAAGTCGGCAAATTAGATCCGTAACTTCGGGATAAGGATTGGCTCTGAAGATTGAGATAGTCGGGCTTGATTGGGAAACAATAACATGGTTTATGTGCTCGTTCTGGGTAAACAGAGTTTCTATCATTTATGGTAGTTTCTTGTTCCCCGGATAGTTAGTTACGTAGCCAATTGTGGAACTTTCTTGCTAAAATTTTTAAGATATTAGCTGGGTGACCAGTTAGTTCTTTTAAATTATAACGATTATCAATTAACAATCAATTCAGAACTGGCACGGACTTGGGGAATCCGACTGTCTAATTAAAACAAAGCATTGTGATGGCCCTAGCGGGTGTTGACACAATGTGATTTCTGCCCAGTGCTCTGAATGTCAAAGTGAAGAAATTCAAGTAAGCGCGGGTCAACGGCGGGAGTAACTATGACTCTCTTAAGGATACCACGGTTGACTTTTTGTCTTCCGTCGGGCTTACCCTAAATGCTGATAAGTGTTTTACTGTCAGTATAAAGGGGCAACCGAAGCAGAAATGTACGGTGGTAGAACACCGTTCTTTCAGTGTAGGTTCGCGCATGTGTCCAGCTCTGAAGCGCTCGGAAGAGTGGAAGTATCTCGGTGTCCATTTCACTGCGGAGGGGCGGGCTAGGTACGATCCGGCCGCGGACCTTGGTCCAAAGCTAGATCGTTTAACCAAATCCCCCCTCAAACCACAACAGAAGATGTTCGCCCTCAGGACTGTCCTAATACCACAGCTCTATCACAAGCTAACCCTTGGGAGTGTGGCACTAGGCGTTTTGAGAAAGTGTGACAAGCTGGTACGTTCTACCATTAGGAAATGGCTAGATTTACCTATGGACGTGTCGGTAGGTTTCTTCCACGCCCCTCACATTAGTGGGGTCTCGGTATTCCATCTTTAAAATGGATTGCACCAATGTTGCGCATGAAACGATTGGAGAACATAAAATGGCCCCACCTCGAGCAGTCAGTGGAAGCCAACTCCTTTCTCAGTGCAGAGCTTCAAAGGGCCCGAGATAGATGCCAGGCTGGAATTGAACTACTGATATCACGGACCACGGTGGACACGTACTGGGCGAACAGACTGTTCTCTTCGGTTGATGGTAGCGGGCTCCGTGAAGCAAACCGTTTTGGTGCGCAACACGGGTGGGTTAGTCAGCCCACGCGTTTGTTAACTGGAAAGGCTTATTTGAATGGGATCAAACTGCGGATAAATGCCCTCCCTACGAGGTCTCGTACCACAAGGGGTCGGCAGGAATTGGCAAGGCAGTGTCGTGCAGGATGTGATGCTCCCGAATCACTAAACCATGTTCTGCAACAATGTCACCGTACGCATGGGAGGCGGGTGGCACGACACAACAATGTAGTAACGAGGATCAAGCAGGGGCTTGTGAGACGGGGCTATGTTGTCATTGCTGAGCCGAGTCTGCAGGGAGAGAACAGGATTTATAAGCCGGACCTGGTAGCACTCCGACACGATCGCACGTTAGTGCTGGATGCACAGGTTGTGACAGACGGACTAGAACTGGATAGGGCTCATCAGAGCAAAATTGACAAATACAGCGGACAAGACGTACAGACGGCATTGCGACGAGACCACCCGGTACATGGGGACATCGAGGTCGTTTCCGCCACACTAAACTGGCGTGGCATCTGGAGTTATCGGTCGTACACGCGACTGAGAGCACTAGATGTCACAGCTAGTGATAGCAATATCATTAGTGCCAGGGTAGTCACTGACGGGATCTGCGGCTTTAAGATGTTCATGCATCACGCCGGATACCACCGTGGTGTGACTTGACGAAGCATCCCCTTTGTCTCGGTTGCTATCTGGCCAAACACCTTTCAGGTACAAAATCGTCAACATATGCTAATACGCTAAGGAGGTTTTAGTGCGTAGGCGTCTAGGGCTTGCTCTAGATGAATCGTACATAACTCTTACACTGTGAATGCTTTGTAAGAGTATCTTTTGAAGATTTCCTTCCTTCGACGACAAAAAAAAAAAAAAATAGCCAAATGCCTCGTCATCTAATTAGTGACGCGCATGAATGGATTAACGAGATTCCTACTGTCCCTATCTACTATCTAGCGAAACCACAGCCAAGGGAACGGGCTTGGAATAATTAGCGGGGAAAGAAGACCCTTTTGAGCTTGACTCTAATCTGGCAGTGTAAGGAGACATAAGAGGTGTAGAATAAGTGGGAGATATTAGATTTCGGTTTGATATCGACAATGAAATACCACTACTCTTATTGTTTCCTTACTTACTTGATTAAATGGAACGTGTATCATTTCCTAGCCATTATACGGATATATTTATTATATCTTATGGTATTGGGTTTTGATGCAAGCTTCTTGATCAAAGTATCACGAGTTTGTTATATAATCGCAAACAAATTCTTTAATGAGAGAGTGCATTTATGTTATTTTGATTTAATAATTTGGTATAACTCCAATTACTCAGGTATGATCCAATTCAAGGACATTGCCAGGTAGGGAGTTTGACTGGGGCGGTACATCTCTCAAATAATAACGGAGGTGTCCCAAGGCCAGCTCAGTGCGCACAGAAACCACACATAGAGCAAAAGGGCAAATGCTGACTTGATCTCGGTGTTCAGTACACACAGGGACAGCAAAAGCTCGGCCTATCGATCCTTTTGGTTTAAAGAGTTTTTAACAAGAGGTGTCAGAAAAGTTACCATAGGGATAACTGGCTTGTGGCGGCCAAGCGTTCATAGCGACGTCGCTTTTTGATCCTTCGATGTCGGCTCTTCCTATCATTGTGAAGCAAAATTCACCAAGCGTTGGATTGTTCACCCATGCAAGGGAACGTGAGCTGGGTTTAGACCGTCGTGAGACAGGTTAGTTTTACCCTACTAATGACAAAACGTTGTTGCGACAGCATTCCTGCGTAGTACGAGAGGAGCCGCAGGTACGGACCAATGGCACAATACTTGTTCGAGCGAACAGTGGTATGACGCTACGTCCGTTGGATTATGCCTGAACGCCTCTAAGGTCGTATCCGTGCTGGACTGCAATGATAAATAAGGGGCAATTTGCATTGTATGGCTTCTAAACCATTTAAAGCTTATAATTTATTTTATAAACGACAATGGATGTGATGCCAATGTTATTTGTAACATAGTAAATTGGGAGGATCTTCGATCACCTGATGCCGCGCTAGTTATATATAAAAACATTATTTAATACAATGACAAAGCCTAGAATCAATTGTAAACGACTTTTGTAACAGGCAAGGTGTTGTAAGTGGTTGAGCAGCTGCCATACTGCGATCCA
>JAEIFM010000228.1:0-17500 GCA_018901885.1 Zaprionus kolodkinae | reverse complement strand
GTAAAACTAAGACATTTCGCAACATTGTTTAGGTATACAAAAAATGTATTGAAGGAATTGATATATGCCAGTAAAATGGTGTATTTTTAATTTCTTTCAATAAAATTATTAATGACGTAATGAGATAAAAAAAAAACAAATAATTATCACTCTAAGCGGTGGATCACTCGGCTCATGGGTCGATGAAGAACGCAGCAAACTGTGCGTCATCGTGTGAACTGCAGGACACATGAACATCGACATTTTGAACGCATATCGCAGTCCATGCTGTTATGTACTTTAATTAACATTAGAGTGCTGCTTGGACTACATATGGTTGAGGGTTGTAAGACTATGCTAAATAAGTTGTTTAAAATTTGTATAAATTTTAAGCATATGGTATATTATTGGATAAAATGTATTTATATACAATATATTCATAATATTAATATTATATGAAAAAACAAAACTCAATTTATTTGTATTGATATATGAAGAATTATATATTCTTTTTTCAATTCAATTAATACTGAGGAATGTCTGGCATAAAAAAAAATTTTTTTTCATCTAGAATTGCCTCTTGTTACTGATGCGATTAAAAGAAAACTTTTGTAATTATTATGGAACTTCATAAATGATTTTATTCATATTGTATTGAATTTTTTTTTTAAAAAATTCAAAATTTTAACATTGTTTTTTATACAACCTCAACTCATATGGGACTACCCCCTGAATTTAAGCATATTAATTAGGGGAGGAAAAGAAACTAACAAGGATTTTCTTAGTAGCGGCGAGCGAAAAGAAATAAGTTCAGCACTAAGTCACTTTGTCTATATGGCAAATGTGAGATGCAGTGTATGGAACATCAATATTCTAGTATGAGAAATTAACGATTTAAGTCCTTCTTAAATGAGGCCATTTACCCATAGAGGGTGCTAGGCCCGTATAACGTTAATGATTACTAGATGGTGTTTCCAAAGAGTCGTGTTGCTTGATAGTGCAGCACTAAGTGGGTGGTAAACTCCATCTAAAACTAAATATAACCATGAGACCGATAGTAAACAAGTACCGTGAGGGAAAGTTGAAAAGAACTCTGAATAGAGAGTTAAATAGTACGTGAAACTGCTTAGAGGTTAAGCCCGATGAACCTGAATATCCGTTATGGAAAATTCATCATTAGAATTGTAATATTTAAACAATATTATGAGGATAGTGTGCATTTTTTCCATATAAGGACATTGTAATCTATTAGTATAAATATATTTATCAAAAAATTATGACTTATAGTTTATTTAAATTAGAATGCTTGCGTTTTAACATAAAATAAATGTTGTAAATTTGATAAAGTACTGATAGATTTATTTGAATACAGTGCGTTAATTTTTCGGAATTATATAATGGCATAATTATCATTGATTTTTGTGTTTATTATATGCACTTGTACGATTAACAATGCGAAAGATTCAGGATACCTTCGGGACCCGTCTTGAAACACGGACCAAGGAGTCTAACATATGTGCAAGTTATTGGGATATAAACCTAATAGCGTAATTAACTTGACTAATAATGGGATTAGTTTTTTAACTATTTATAGTTAATTAACACAATCCCAGGGCGTTCTTTATAGTTATGTATAATAGTATTTATATTATTTATGCCTCTAACTGGAACGTACCTTGAGCAAATATGCTGTGACCCGAAAGATGGTGAACTATACTTGATCAGGTTGAAGTCAGGGGAAACCCTGATGGAAGACCGAAACAGTTCTGACGTGCAAATCGATTGTCAGAATTGAGTATAGGGGCGAAAGACCAATCGAACCATCTAGTAGCTGGTTCCTTCCGAAGTTTCCCTCAGGATAGCTGGTGCATTTAACTGTTATATAAAATAATCTTATCTGGTAAAGCGAATGATTAGAGGCCTTAGGGTCGAAACGATCTTAACCTATTCTCAAACTTTAAATGGGTAAGAACCTTAACTTTCTTGATATGAAGTTTAAGGTTATGATATAATGTGCCCAGTGGGCCACTTTTGGTAAGCAGAACTGGCGCTGTGGGATGAACCAAACGTAATGTTACGGTGCCCAAATTAACAACTCATACAGAAACCATGAAAGGCGTTGGTTGCTTAAAACAGCAGGACGGTGATCATGGAAGTCGAAATCCGCTAAGGAGTGTGTAACAACTCACCTGCCGAAGCAACTAGCCCTTAAAATGGATGGCGCTTAAGTTGTATACCTATACATTACCGCTAAAGTAGATGATTTATATTACTTGTAATATAAATTTTGAAACTTTAGTGAGTAGGAAGGTACAATGGTGTGCATAGAAGTGTTTGGCGTAAGCCTGCATGGAGCCGCCATTGGTACAGATCTTGGTGGTAGTAGCAAATAATCGAATGAGACCTTGGAGGACTGAAGTGGAGAAGGGTTTCGTGTGAACAGTGGTTGATCACGAGTTAGTCGGTCCTAAGTTTAAGGCGAAAGCTGAAAATTTTCAAGTAAAAGAATATCAAAATGATTTTTTTTAATACACTTGATAATTTTGAACGAAAGGGAATACGGTTCCAATTCCGTAACCTGTTGAGTATCCGTTTGTTATTAAATATGGGCCTCGTGCTCATCCTGGCAACAGGAACGACCATAAAGAAGCCGTCGAGAGATATCGGAAGAGTTTTCTTTTCTGTTTTATAGCCGTACTACCATGGAAGTCTTTCGCAGAGAGATATGGTAGATGGGCTAGAAGAGCATGACATATACTGTTGTGTCGATATTTTCTCTTCGGACCTTGAAAATTTATGGTGGGGACACGCAAACTTCTCAACAGGCCGTACCAATATCCGCAGCTGGTCTCCAAGGTGAAGAGTCTCTAGTCGATAGAATAATGTAGGTAAGGGAAGTCGGCAAATTAGATCCGTAACTTCGGGATAAGGATTGGCTCTGAAGATTGAGATAGTCGGGCTTGATTGGGAAACAATAACATGGTTTATGTGCTCGTTCTGGGTAAACAGAGTTTCTATCATTTATGGTAGTTTCTTGTTCCCCGGATAGTTAGTTACGTAGCCAATTGTGGAACTTTCTTGCTAAAATTTTTAAGATATTAGCTGGGTGACCAGTTAGTTCTTTTAAATTATAACGATTATCAATTAACAATCAATTCAGAACTGGCACGGACTTGGGGAATCCGACTGTCTAATTAAAACAAAGCATTGTGATGGCCCTAGCGGGTGTTGACACAATGTGATTTCTGCCCAGTGCTCTGAATGTCAAAGTGAAGAAATTCAAGTAAGCGCGGGTCAACGGCGGGAGTAACTATGACTCTCTTAAGGATACCACGGTTGACTTTTTGTCTTCCGTCGGGCTTACCCTAAATGCTGATAAGTGTTTTACTGTCAGTATAAAGGGGCAACCGAAGCAGAAATGTACGGTGGTAGAACACCGTTCTTTCAGTGTAGGTTCGCGCATGTGTCCAGCTCTGAAGCGCTCGGAAGAGTGGAAGTATCTCGGTGTCCATTTCACTGCGGAGGGGCGGGCTAGGTACGATCCGGCCGCGGACCTTGGTCCAAAGCTAGATCGTTTAACCAAATCCCCCTCAAACCACAACAGAAGATGTTCGCCCTCAGGACTGTCCTAATACCACAGCTCTATCACAAGCTAACCCTTGGGAGTGTGGCACTAGGCGTTTTGAGAAAGTGTGACAAGCTGGTACGTTCTACCATTAGGAAATGGCTAGATTTACCTATGGACGTGTCGGTAGGTTTCTTCCACGCCCCTCACATTAGTGGGGGTCTCGGTATTCCATCTTTAAGATGGATTGCACCAATGTTGCGCATGAAACGATTGGAGAACATAAAATGGCCCCACCTCGAGCAGTCAGTGGAAGCCAACTCCTTTCTCAGTGCAGAGCTTCAAAGGGCCCGAGATAGATGCCAGGCTGGAATTGAACTACTGATATCACGGACCACGGTGGACACGTACTGGGCGAACAGACTGTTCTCTTCGGTTGATGGTAGCGGGCTCCGTGAAGAAAACCGTTTTGGTGCGCAACACGGGTGGGTTAGTCAGCCCACGCGTTTGTTAACTGGAAAGGCTTATTTGAATGGGATCAAACTGCGGATAAATGCCCTCCCTACGAGGTCTCGTACCACAAGGGGTCGGCAGGAATTGGCAAGGCAGTGTCGTGCAGGATGTGATGCTCCCGAATCACTAAACCATGTTCTGCAACAATGTCACCGTACGCATGGGAGGCGGGTGGCACGACACAACAATGTAGTAACGAGGATCAAGCAGGGGCTTGTGAGACGGGGCTATGTTGTCATTGCTGAGCCGAGTCTGCAGGGAGAGAACAGGATTTATAAGCCGGACCTGGTAGCACTCCGACACGATCGCACGTTAGTGCTGGACGCACAGGTTGTGACAGACGGACTAGAACTGGATAGGGCTCATCAGAGCAAAATTGACAAATACAGCGGACAAGACGTACAGACGGCATTGCGACGAGACCACCCGGTACATGGGGACATCGAGGTCGTTTCCGCCACACTAAACTGGCGTGGCATCTGGAGTTATCGGTCGTACACGCGACTGAGAGCACTAGATGTCATAACAGCTAGTGATAGCAATATCATTAGTGCCAGGGTAGTCACTGACGGGATCTGCGGCTTTAAGATGTTCATGCATCACGCCGGATACCACCGTGGTGTGACTTGACGAAGCATCCCCTTTGTCTCGGTTGCTATCTGGCCAAACACCTTTCAGGTACAAAATCGTCAACATATGCTAATACGCTAAGGAGGTTTTAGTGCGTAGGCGTCTAGGGCTTGCTCTAGATGAATCGTACATAACTCTTACACTGTGAATGCTTTGTAAGAGTATCTTTTGAAGATTTCCTTCCTTCGACGACAAAAAAAAAAAAAAAAAATAGCCAAATGCCTCGTCATCTAATTAGTGACGCGCATGAATGGATTAACGAGATTCCTACTGTCCCTATCTACTATCTAGCGAAACCACAGCCAAGGGAACGGGCTTGGAATAATTAGCGGGGAAAGAAGACCCTTTTGAGCTTGACTCTAATCTGGCAGTGTAAGGAGACATAAGAGGTGTAGAATAAGTGGGAGATATTAGATTTCGGTTTGATATCGACAATGAAATACCACTACTCTTATTGTTTCCTTACTTACTTGATTAAATGGAACGTGTATCATTTCCTAGCCATTATACGGATATATTTATTATATCTTATGGTATTGGGTTTTGATGCAAGCTTCTTGATCAAAGTATCACGAGTTTGTTATATAATCGCAAACAAATTCTTTAATGAGAGAGTGCATTTATGTAATTTTGATTTAATAATTTGGTATAACTCCAATTACTCAGGTATGATCCAATTCAAGGACATTGCCAGGTAGGGAGTTTGACTGGGGCGGTACATCTCTCAAATAATAACGGAGGTGTCCCAAGGCCAGCTCAGTGCGGACAGAAACCACACATAGAGCAAAAGGGCAAATGCTGACTTGATCTCGGTGTTCAGTACACACAGGGACAGCAAAAGCTCGGCCTATCGATCCTTTTGGTTTAAAGAGTTTTTAACAAGAGGTGTCAGAAAAGTTACCATAGGGATAACTGGCTTGTGGCGGCCAAGCGTTCATAGCGACGTCGCTTTTTGATCCTTCGATGTCGGCTCTTCCTATCATTGTGAAGCAAAATTCACCAAGCGTTGGATTGTTCACCCATGCAAGGGAACGTGAGCTGGGTTTAGACCGTCGTGAGACAGGTTAGTTTTACCCTACTAATGACAAAACGTTGTTGCGACAGCATTCCTGCGTAGTACGAGAGGAACCGCAGGTACGGACCAATGGCACAATACTTGTTCGAGCGAACAGTGGTATGACGCTACGTCCGTTGGATTATGCCTGAACGCCTCTAAGGTCGTATCCGTGCTGGACTGCAATGATAAATAAGGGGCAATTTGCATTGTATGGCTTCTAAACCATTTAAAGCTTATAATTTATTTTATAAACGACAATGGATGTGATGCCAATGTTATTTGTAACATAGTAAATTGGGAGGATCTTCGATCACCTGATGCCGCGCTAGTTATATATAAAAACATTATTTAATACAATGACAAAGCCTAGAATCAATTGTAAACGACTTTTGTAACAGGCAAGGTGTTGTAAGTGGTTGAGCAGCTGCCATACTGCGATCCACTGAAGCTTATCCTTTGCTTGATGATTCGACATACAAAACATAATGGTACATTTAACATGAATACTGTATTGTATAAATGTTTTATGTACAGAGAAAACGGGAACATGAAGAAGAAAGAATATATATAAAAGAAAAAGAATATAAGAAACAAAGAGAAAATATAATAAACAAAAACTTATATATAAATTATATATCATTTATGTATTAATATAATATACATGTGGAGATTATCTTGTCATATCTAATTGAATTAACTTAAGAAAAAAGTATACTGAAGTAATACTGTGTTAAACACACGAATAAATAAAATAGACTTAACAAATTTTAATTATCAAACATTTAAGATGGTATTGAATGATATAAAAAATTTCATGTAAAAAGAATTAATAAATAAAAGTCTTTATATAAATAAACTTATATGAATAAATTTGTTCATATGAAAAACTTATCTGCATAAAATATTTCATATAAAATTAATACATATAAAATTGCAAATGACTGCGGAGTATTATTTGCCGTGCCGACGGCATATAGAATTCAAGAAATATAAAATTATATGAAAAAATTACATATGAAAAACTTATATGAAACAAAGTCTTCATATAAAAAACTTATATGAACAAAATTTTTCATATGAAAAACTTATATGAAAAAAAATGTTTCATACGAAATTAATACTTGTATATATGAGATTTCATATGGTTTTTGGAATATTATTTGCCTTGCCGACGGCATATAGAATTCAAGAAATATAAAATCATATGAAAAAATTTCATATGAAAAACTTATATGAAACAAAGGGTTCATATAAAAAACTTATATGAACAAGATTTTTCATATGAAAAACTTATATGAAAAAATTTTTCATACGAAATTAATATATATGAAATTTCATATGGTTGTGGTGTATTATTTGCCTTGCCGACGGCATATAAAATTCAAGAAATATAAAATCATATGAAAAAATTTCATATGATAAACTTATATGAACAAGATTTTTCATATGAAAAACTTATATGAAAAAAATGTTTCATACGAAATTAATACTTGTATATATGAGATTTCATATGGTTTTTGGAATATTATTTGCCTTGCCGACGGCATATAAAATTCAAGAAATATCAAATTATATGAAAAAATTTCATATGAAAAACTTATATGAAACAAAGTCTTCATATAAAAAACATATGAACAAAATTTTTCATATGAAAAACTTATATGAAAAAAATTTTTCTAACGAAATTAATATATATGAAATTTCATATGGTTGTGGTGTATTATTTGCCTTGCCGACGGCATATAAAATTCAAGAAATATAAAATCATATAAAAAACTTTCATATGAAAAACTTATATGAAACAAAGTCTTCATATAAAAAACTTATATGAACAAAACTTTTCATTTGAAATACTTATATGTATAAAATTTTTCATATGAAAAACTTATATGAATAAAATTTTTCATACGAAATTAATATATATGAAATTTCATATGGTTTTGGAGTATTATTTGCCTTGCCGACGGCATATAAAATTCAAGAAATATAAAATCATATGAAAAAAATTCATATGAAAAATATAAAAACAAAGTGTTCATATAAAAAACTTATATGAACAAAATTTTTCATATGAAAAACTTATATGAATAAAATTTTTCATATGAAAAACTTATATGAATAAAATTTTTCATACGAAATTAATATATATGAAATTTCATATGGTTTTGGAGTATTATTTGCCTTGCCGACGGCATATAAAATTCAAGAAATATAAAATCATATGAAAAAATTTCATATGAAAAACTTATATGAAACAAAGTGTTCATATAAAAAACGTATATGAACAAAATTTTTCATATGAAAAACTTATATGAATAAAATTTTTCATATGAAAATCTTATATGAATAAAATTTTTCATACGAAATTAATATATATGAAATTTCATATGGATATGGAGTATTATTTGCCTTGCCGACGGCATATAAAATTCAAGAAATATAAAATTATATGAAAAAATTTCATATAAAAAAAAATATGAAACAAAGTCTTCATATAAAAAAACTTATATGAACAAAATTTTTCATATGAAAAACTTATATGAATAAAATTTTTCATATGAAAAACTTATATGAATAAAATTTTTCATACGAAATTAATATATATGAAATTTCATATGGTTTTGGAGTATTATTTGCCTTGCCGACGGCATATAAAATTCAAGAAATATAAAATCATATGAAAAAAATTCATATGAAAAACTTATATGAAACAAAGTGTTCATATAAAAAACTTATATGAACAAAATTTTTCATATGAAAAACTTATATGAATAAAATTTTTCATATGAAAAACTTATATGAAAAAAATTTTTCATACGAAATTAATATATATGAAATTTCATATGGTTTTGGAGTATTATTTGCCTTGCCGACGGCATATAAAATTCAAGAAATATAAAATTATATGAAAAAAATTTCATATGAAAAACTTATATGAAACAAAGTCTTCATATAAAAAACTTATATGAATAAAATTTTTCATATGAAAAACTTATATGAATAAAATTTTTCATACGAAATTAATATATATGAAATTTCATATGGTTTTGGAGTATTATTTGCCTTGCCGACGGCATATAAAATTCAAGATATATAAAATTATATGAAAAAATTTCATATGAAAAACTTATATGAAACAAAGTCTTCATATAAAAAACTTATATGAACAAAATTTTTCATATGAAAAACTTATATGAATAAAATTTTTCATACGAAATTAATATATATGAAATTTCATATGGTTTTGGAGTATTATTTGCCTTGCCGACGGCATATACAATTCAAGAAATATAAAATCATATGAAAAAATTTCATATAAAAAACTTATATGAACAAAATTTTTCATATGAAAAACTTATATGAATAAAATTTTTCATATGAAAAACTTATATGAATAAAATTTTTCATATGAAAATCTTATATGAATAAAATTTTTCATACGAAATTAATATATATGAAATTTTATATGGTTTTGGAGTATTATTTGCCTTGCCGACGGCATATAAAATTCAAGAAATATAAAATCATATGAACGTGAAGCAAACCGTTTTGGTGCGCAACACGGGTCAGCCCACGCGTTTGTTAACTGGAAAGGCTTATTTGAATGGGATCATACTGCGGATAAATGCCCTCCCTACGAGGTCTCGTACCACAAGGGGTCGGCAGGAATTGGCAAGGCAGTGTCGTGCAGGATGTGATGCTCCCGAATCACTAAACCATGTTCTGCAACAATGTCACCGTACGCATGGGAGGCGGGTGGCACGACACAACAATGTAGTAACGAGGATCAAGCAGGGGCTTGTGAGACGGGGCTATGTTGTCATTGCTGAGCCGAGTCTGCAGGGAGAGAACAGGATTTATAAGCCGGACCTGGTAGCACTCCGACACGATCGCACGTTAGTGCTGGACGCACAGGTTGTGACAGACGGACTAGAACTGGATAGGGCTCATCAGAGCAAAATTGACAAATACAGCGGACAAGACGTACAGACGGCATTGCGACGAGACCACCCGGTACATGGGGACATCGAGGTCGTTTCCGCCACACTAAACTGGCGTGGCATCTGGAGTTATCGGTCGTACACGCGACTGAGAGCACTAGATGTCATAACAGCTAGTGATAGCAATATCATTAGTGCCAGGGTAGTCACTGACGGGATCTGCGGCTTTAAGATGTTCATGCATCACGCCGGATACCACCGTGGTGTGACTTGACGAAGCATCCCCTTTGTCTCGGTTGCTATCTGGCCAAACACCTTTCAGGTACAAAATCGTCAACATATGCTAATACGCTAAGGAGGTTTTAGTGCGTAGGCGTCTAGGGCTTGCTCTAGATGAATCGTACATAACTCTTACACTGTGAATGCTTTGTAAGAGTATCCTTTGAAGATTTCCTTCCTTCGACGACAAAAAAAAAAAAAAAATAGCCAAATGCCTCGTCATCTAATTAGTGACGCGCATGAATGGATTAACGAGATTCCTACTGTCCCTATCTACTATCTAGCGAAACCACAGCCAAGGGAACGGGCTTGGAATAATTAGCGGGGAAAGAAGACCCTTTTGAGCTTGACTCTAATCTGGCAGTGTAAGGAGACATAAGAGGTGTAGAATAAGTGGGAGATATTAGATTTCGGTTTGATATCGACAATGAAATACCACTACTCTTATTGTTTCCTTACTTACTTGATTAAATGGAACGTGTATCATTTCCTAGCCATTATACGGATATATTTATTATATCTTATGGTATTGGGTTTTGATGCAAGCTTCTTGATCAAAGTATCACGAGTTTGTTATATAATCGCAAACAAATTCTTTAATGAGAGAGTGCATTTATGTAATTTTGATTTAATAATTTGGTATAACTCCAATTACTCAGGTATGATCCAATTCAAGGACATTGCCAGGTAGGGAGTTTGACTGGGGCGGTACATCTCTCAAATAATAACGGAGGTGTCCCAAGGCCAGCTCAGTGCGGACAGAAACCACACATAGAGCAAAAGGGCAAATGCTGACTTGATCTCGGTGTTCAGTACACACAGGGACAGCAAAAGCTCGGCCTATCGATCCTTTTGGTTTAAAGAGTTTTTAACAAGAGGTGTCAGAAAAGTTACCATAGGGATAACTGGCTTGTGGCGGCCAAGCGTTCATAGCGACGTCGCTTTTTGATCCTTCGATGTCGGCTCTTCCTATCATTGTGAAGCAAAATTCACCAAGCGTTGGATTGTTCACCCATGCAAGGGAACGTGAGCTGGGTTTAGACCGTCGTGAGACAGGTTAGTTTTACCCTACTAATGACAAAACGTTGTTGCGACAGCATTCCTGCGTAGTACGAGAGGAACCGCAGGTACGGACCAATGGCACAATACTTGTTCGAGCGAACAGTGGTATGACGCTACGTCCGTTGGATTATGCCTGAACGCCTCTAAGGTCGTATCCGTGCTGGACTGCAATGATAAATAAGGGGCAATTTGCATTGTATGGCTTCTAAACCATTTAAAGCTTATAATTTATTTTATAAACGACAATGGATGTGATGCCAATGTTATTTATAACATAGTAAATTGGGAGGATCTTCGATCACCTGATGCCGCGCTAGTTATATATAAAAACATTATTTAATACAATGACAAAGCCTAGAATCAATTGTAAACGACTTTTGTAACAGGCAAGGTGTTGTAAGTGGTTGAGCAGCTGCCATACTGCGATCCACTGAAGCTTATCCTTTGCTTGATGATTCGACATAAAAAACATAATGGCACATTTAACATGAATACTGTATTGTATAAATGTTTTATGTACAGAGAAAACGGGAACATGAAGAAGAAAGAATATATATAAAAGAAAAAGAATATAAGAAACAAAGAGAAAATATAATAAACAAAAACTTATATATAAATTATATATCATTTATGTATTAATATAATATACATGTGGAGATTATCTTGTCATATCTAATTGAATTAACTTAAGAAAAAAGTATACTGAAGTAATACTGTGTTAAACACACGAATAAATAAAATAGACTTAACAAATTTTAATTATCAAACATTTAAGATGGTATTGAATGATATAAAAAATTTCATGTAAAAAGAATTAATAAATAAAAGTCTTTATATAAATAAACTTATATGAATAAATTTGTTCATATGAAAAACTTATCTGCATAAAATATTTCATATAAAATTAATACATATAAAATTGCAAATGACTGCGGAGTATTATTTGCCGTGCCGACGGCATATAGAATTCAAGAAATATAAAATTATATGAAAAAATTACATATGAAAAACTTATATGAAACAAAGTCTTCATATAAAAAACTTATATGAACAAAATTTTTCATATGAAAAACTTATATGAAAAAAAATGTTTCATACGAAATTAATACTTGTATATATGAGATTTCATATGGTTTTTGGAATATTATTTGCCTTGCCGACGGCATATAGAATTCAAGAAATATAAAATCATATGAAAAAATTTCATATGAAAAACTTATATGAAACAAAGGGTTCATATAAAAAACTTATATGAACAAGATTTTTCATATGAAAAACTTATATGAAAAAAATTGTTCATACGAAATTAATATATATGAAATTTCATATGGTTGTGGTGTATTATTTGCCTTGCCGACGGCATATAAAATTCAAGAAATAAAAATCATATGAAAAAATTTCATATAAAAAACTTATATGAACAAGATTTTTTATATGAAAAACTTATATGAAAAAAATTGTTTCATACGAAATTAATACTTGTATAAATGAGATTTCATATGGTTTTTGGAATATTATTTGCCTTGCCGACGGCATATAAAATTCAAGAAATATCAAATTATATGAAAAAATTTCATATGAAAAACTTATATGAAACAAAGTCTTCATATAAAAAACATATGAACAAAATTTTTCATATGAAAAACTTATATGAAAAAAATTTTTCTAACGAAATTAATATATATGAAATTTCATATGGTTGTGGTGTATTATTTGCCTTGCCGACGGCATATAAAATTCAAGAAATATAAAATCATATAAAAAACTTTCATATGAAAAACTTATATGAAACAAAGTCTTCATATAAAAAACTTATATGAACAAAACTTTTCATTTGAAATACTTATATGTATAAAATTTTTCATATAAAAAACTTATATGAATAAAATTTTTCATACGAAATTAATATATATGAAATTTCATATGGTTTTGGAGTATTATTTGCCTTGCCGACGGCATATAGAATTCAAGAAATATAAAATCATATGAAAAAAATTCATATGAAAAACTTATATGAAACAAAGTGTTCATATAAAAAACTTATATGAACAAAATTTTTCATATGAAAAACTTATATGAATAAAATTTTTCATATGAAAAACTTATATGAATAAAATTTTTCATACGAAATTAACATATATGAAATTTCATATGGTTTTGGAGTATTATTTGCCTTGCCGACGGCATATAAAATTCAAGAAATATAAAAAAAAATAATTATATGAAAAAAGTGTTCATATAAAAAACGTATATGAAACAAAGTTTTCATATAAAAAACTTATATGAATAAAATTTTTCAAAAATATATAATAAAATTTTTCATATGAAAATATTATTTGCCTTGCCGACGGCATATAAAATTCAAGAAATATAAAATTATATGAAAAAATTTCATATAAAAAAAATGAAACAAAGTCTTAAAAAAAAAAATTTCAATATAAAAACTTATATGAATAAAATTTTTAAAAAAAACATATGAAAAACTTATATGAATAAAATTTTTCATACGAAATTAATATATATGAAATTTCATATGGTTTTGGAGTATTATTTGCCTTGCCGACGGCATATAAAATTCAAGAAATATAAAATCATATGAAAAAAATTCATATGAAAAACTTATATGAAACAAAGTGTTCATATAAAAAACGTATATGAACAAAATTTTTCATATGAAAAACTTATATGAATAAAATTTTTCATATGAAAAACTTATATGAATAAAATTTTTCATACGAAATTAATATATATGAAATTTCATATGGTTTTGGAGTATTATTTGCCTTGCCGACGGCATATAAAATTCAAGAAATATAAAATTATATGAAAAAATTTCATATGAAAAACTTATATGAAACAAAGTCTTCATATAAAAAACTTATATGAATAAAATTTTTCATATGAAAAACTTATATG
The DNA here is from genome assembly GCA_018901885.1 of Zaprionus kolodkinae. NCBI lineage: Eukaryota > Metazoa > Arthropoda > Insecta > Diptera > Drosophilidae > Zaprionus > Zaprionus kolodkinae. Next base: position 3,558 of record JAEIFM010000228.1, on the reverse strand, counting down.
AATAAAATTTTTCATACGAAATTAATATATATGAAATTTCATATGGTTTTGGAGTATTATTTGCCTTGCCGACGGCATATAAAATTCAAGATATATAAAATTATATGAAAAAATTTCATATGAAAAACTTATATGAAACAAAGTCTTCATATAAAAAACTTATATGAACAAAATTTTTCATATGAAAAACTTATATGAATAAAATTTTTCATACGAAATTAATATATATTAAATTTCATATGGTTTTGGAGTATTATTTGCCTTGCCGACGGCATATACAATTCAAGAAATATAAAATCATATGAAAAAATTTCATATAAAAAACTTATATGAACAAAATTTTTCATATGAAAAACTTATATGAATAAAATTTTTCATATGAAAAACTTATATGAATAAAATTTTTCATATGAAAATCTTATATGAATAAAATTTTTCATACGAAATTAATATATATGAAATTTTATATGGTTTTGGAGTATTATTTGCCTTGCCGACGGCATATAAAATTCAAGAAATATAAAATCATATGAAAAATGTGTGTTTTATATTGAATACACGCATGTGAAAAGTATTTGAAAATTTTTCCATATGAAAAATGATCGGCTTGAAGGCTGCGTGTCAAAAAACCCTTATAGGTGGAGTGGTGTCGCGCAAGGCAAGTCATATGAAAAAATTTTATATATGAAAAATCATATGACTGTGGAGTGTTTGTCTTGCCGGCAGTCTGAAAATAAAATGAATTCAAATATATTAATGGAAAATATAGAATTCAAGAAGAAATGAAGTTTTTAGTGTATTATTTTATTGATACACACATATGAAATGTACTAGGAGAGGATTTCATATGAAAAATGATCGGTTTGAAGGCTGCGTGTCAAAAAACCCTTATAGGTGGAGTGGTGTCGCGCAAGGCAAGTCATATGAAAAAAATTTTATATATGAAAAATCATATGACTGTGGAGTGTTTGTCTTGCCGGCAGTCTGAAAATAAAATGAATTCAAATATATTAATGGAAAATATAGAATTCAAGAAGAAATGAAGTTTTTAGTGTATTATTTTATTGATACATACCTATGAAATGTACTAGGAAAGGGTTTCATATGAAAAATGATCGGCTTGAAGGCTGCGTGTCAAAAAACCCTTATATGTGGAGTGATGTCGCGCAAGGCAAGTCATATGAAAAAAATGTTTTGTTGGAAAATTAATATGGGTATGGAGTGCTTGTCTTGCCGGCAGTCTTAGAATAAAATGAATTCAAATATATTTATATAAGATTTCGCCGATCGCCGACGTGTGAAGACGTGTTTTTATCGAGCTCCGCACAAAATCGGTTGTTTTGAGTGAAGTGAACGCCAAATAAAATAAACTAAATAAAACAAGTGGGTAAGGCTACAGTCGGGCGCCCGACAGTAAGATACCCTTCTCCCAATTTTCCAAATCCGTTACAAACGTGTGACCACACTCATAATTTCAAACAGAGAATTCTGCACAAATAATTCTAGTACATATAGCTTACTCGCTCGCACTCACACAGCGACGCGCGTAAAGAGTAAAGCGACATGACGCAACGTCGACGTCGGCGTCAACTGCTCAAAGCAGCGCGTCGGCTGCTGCCCGTACCGAACATTTGTACTGAAAACGTTGACTTGAATAACTTCTGTGTTATTAGTCCGATCGGATTGTAATTTGGAGGATATGTTCATATTACAATTAGCTTTATACATACCAAAGTAGAACGTTATGCGTTTTATACTTTGCTTAATAATCGCAAATAACCGATTTGCGGGGGCGGTGGGCGTGGCATCAAAAATTTGAGATAAACTTTATCTGCCTATGATTTACAGGAACCTTCATGCCAAATTTGGTATCTCTAGCTTTTTTAATAGCTGAGATCTGTTGTCTCATACAGACGGACAGACGGACAGACGGACAGACAGACGGACATGTCTCAATCGACTCGGCTAGTGATCCTGAGCAAGAATATATATACTTTATGGGGTCTGCCACGCCTCCTTATGCCTGTTACATACATTTTGCACAAAGTTAGTATACCTTTTTTTGACCATTTTCAATGGTCGAAGGGTATAAAAATCCGAAAGCGAAAGAGACGCTCTATGCGATGCAAGATCGCTTAAATATATATTTTGATTTGTTATCTTAAATAATAAAACTATGAGTCAGAACGACACTCGCGCTCAGCGTCAGCGCGAGCAAGACGAACGCCGGCTCTCAATTCAACGCAACAACGCGTACTTCTCCTACGTCTCACCGACAACCCCAAACGCAGACATCGAGCGGTCAATAACCCATAGCCCAAAAAACCTTATTCTACCAACAAATCAAGAAAGAGCGCGCTCCTGCTCTCCCGCTCTCTTAGCTCCGACAGAAGCCCCGCTACCTCCAACAACAACAGCTGGAGGTAGACCGACAGCCCGCTCTATCTCGTCATCGGCTGCACCCGCTCACGCTCTGACTGAGTCAGCGAAAGCAAAACCGCAAGCAATAAACGGTACTGCTGCACTACCAGCAAAACAAAACGAAAACGTAAACAAAAAAGCTGGGTCGACCTGGCAGACTGGAATGGACCGCTACATTACAATAAAGCGAAAGCTCAGCCCGGAAAATTCAGATTTGGAAAACAAGCCGAAAAATACACCCGACAACTCTACCTTGATCAAAAATGTAGCCCCTGCAAATACCAACAGATTTGCCTTGCTGGCAGATACCGCTGAGGACGTGCCGCTGGGATCCGTTGTTATCGAACCGAAGAAAACAAAGCCTCCGCCAATATACATCCGCGAGAAGAGCACAAGCGGTTTTGTAAATACTTTGATTGGCCTTATTGGAAAAGATAGCTTTCATATAATTCCCCTCGTAAGAGGTTCCATCAATTAAATCAAACTTCAGACGAAAACGGAGGACAACTACAGAAAAGTCACAAACTATTTTACCGCACAAAAAATAGGCTTCTACACCTACCAGCTTAAAAGCAGCAAGGGCCTGCAAGTAGTCCTGAAGGGCATTGAGTCTGATGTTACGCCCGAAGAGATAACTGAGGCGCTAAAGGAAAAGGGATTTTACGCCAAAAGCGTGTTCAATATCAAAAACAGAAACAGGCAGCCCCAACCACTCTTCAAGATTGAGCTTGAACCAGAAAACAAGCCTCCTAGAAAAAACGAGGTTCACCCAATTTACAAACTCCAACTCCTTCTGCACCGTAGGATCACGGTAGAAGAGCCGCACAAACGTAACGCTCCTGTACAATGTACAAACTGCCAAGAGTATGGCCACACGAGGTCGTATTGTACACTTCGCCCGGTGTGCGTAGTCTGTGGAGACCTCCACGACTCCAAACAGTGTCAAACTAACAAAGAAAATGCATGCGAGAAAAAATGCAATAACTGTGGGGGCAATCACACAGCAAACTACAGAGGCTGTCCAATCTACAAAGAGCTGAAAATCCGTCTTCACAAAAAAATGAACACGGCGCGGGCACACCAAGGAACAGCTACGCTGATACCATCAGAGACAAATCCTGAAGTAATTTTCTCGAA
>JAEIFM010000227.1:0-13451 GCA_018901885.1 Zaprionus kolodkinae | reverse complement strand
AATAGGAACCTTCATACCAAATTTCGGTATCCTCTAGCTTTTTTAATAGCAGAGATCTGTTGTCTCGAACCAACAGAAGGACAGACGGTCGAACAGACGGACATGGCTCAAGCTATCGACTCCTGGCTAGTGATCCTAGGCAAGAATATATATACTTCTTATAGGGTCTTCCACGCCTGTGTTATTGGTCCGATCTGGAGTTGTAATTTGGAGGATATGTTCATATTGCATTTAGCTTAATACATAGCCAAGCAGAACTTTATAGGTTCAATGCTTTTTTGCCTAATGTGTTGTGAATTACCGATTTACGGGGGCGGTGAGCGTGACATCAAATATTTGACATCAATTTCATCTGCCCCGGAGTTTATAGGAACCTTCATACCAAATTTGGTGTCTCTAGCTTTTTTAATAGCTGAGATCTGTTGTCTCGAACCAACAGACGGACAGACGGTCAGACAGACGGACATGGCTCAATCGACTCGGCTAGTGATACTGTGCAAGAATATATATACTTTTTATGGAGTCGGCCACGCCTGTGTTATTGGTCCGATCAGATTGTAATTTGGAGGATATGTTCATATTGCATTCAGCTTAATACATAGTAAAGCAGAACTTTATAGGTTCAATACTTTGCCTAATAATCGTAAATTACCGATTTGCGGGGGCGGTGGGAGTGGCATCAAATATTTGACATCAATTTCATCTGCCCCGGATAAATAGGAACCTTCATACCAAATTTGGTGTCTCTAGCTTTTTTAATAGCTGAGATCTGTTGTCTCGAACCAACAGACGGACAGACGGTCAGACAGACGGACATGGCTCAATCGACTCGGCTAGTGATACTGTGCAAGAATATATATACTTTTTATGGAGTCGGCCACGCCTGTGTTATTGGTCCGATCAGATTGTAATTTGGAGGATATGTTCATATTGCATTCAGCTTAATACATAGTAAAGCAGAACTTTATAGGTTCAATACTTTGCCTAATAATCGTAAATTACCGATTTACGGGGGCGGTGAGCGTGACATCAAATATTTGACATCAATTTCATCTGCCCCGGATATATTGGAACCTTCATACCAAATTTGGTGTCTCTAGCTTTTTTAATAGCTGAGATCTGTTGTCTCGAACCAACAGACGGACAGACGGTCAGACAGACGAACATGGCTAAGGCAGTGATACTGTGCAAGAATATATATACTTTTTATGGAGTCGGCCACGCCTGTGTTATTGGTGCGATCAGATTGTAATTTGGAGGATATGTTCATATTGCATTCAGCTTAATACATAGTAAAGCAGAACTTTATAGGTTCAATACTTTGCCTAATAATCGTAAATTACCGATTTACGGGGGCGGTGAGCGTGACATCAAATATTTGACATCAATTTCATCTGCCCCGGATAAATAGGAACCTTCATACCAAATTTGGTGTCTCTAGCTTTTTAATAGCTGAGATCTGTTGTCTCGAACCAACAGACGGACAGACGGTCAGACAGACGGACATGGCTCCAATCGACTCGGCTAGTGATACTGTGCAAGAATATATATACTTTTTTGGAGTCGGCCACGCCTGTGTTATTGGTCCGATCAGATTGTAATTTGGAGGATATGTTCATATTGCATTCAGCTTAATACATAGTAAAAACAGAACTTTATAGGTTCAATACTTTGCCTAATAATCTTAAATTACCGATTTACGGGGGCGGTGAGCGTGACATCAAATATTTGACATCAATTTCATCTGCCCCGGATATATTGGAACCTTCATACCAAATTTGGTGTCTCTAGCTTTTTTAATAGCTGAGATCTGTTGTCTCGAACCAACAGACGGACAGACGGTCCAGACAGACGAACATGGCTCAATCGACTCGGCTAGTGATACTGTGCAAGAGTATATACTTTTTATGGAGTCGGCCACGCCTGTGTTATTGGTCCGATCAGATTGTAATTTGGAGGATATGTTCATATTGCATTCAGCTTAATACATAGTAAAGCAGAACTTTATAGGTTCAATACTTTGCCTAATAATCATCAAATTACCGGTTTGCGGGGGCGGTGGGCGTGGCATCAAATATTTGACATCAATTTCATCTGCCCCGGATAAATAGGAACCTTCATACCAAATTTGGTGTCTCTAGCTTTTTAATAGCTGAGATCTGTTGTCTCGAACCAACAGACGGACAGACGGTCAGACAGACGGACATGGCTCAATCGACTCGGCTAGTGATACTGTGCAAGAATATATATCTTTTTTATGGAGTCGGCCACGCCTGTGTTATTGGTCCGATCAGATTGTAATTTGGAGGATATGTTCATATTGCATTCAGCTTAATACATAGTAAAGCAGAACTTTATAGGTTCAATACTTTGCCTAATAATCGTAAATTACCGATTTACGGAGGCAGTGAGCGTGACATCAAATATTTGACATCAATTTCATCTGCCCCGGATAAATAGGAACCTTCATACCAAATTTGGTGTCTCTAGCTTTTTAATAGCTGAGATCTGTTGTCTCGAACCAACAGACGGACAGACGGTCCAGACAGACGAAGACATGGCTCAGTGACACGGCTGTGTGCGTGACATCAAATATATACCCCCCCAAAACTTTTTTTATGGAGTCGGCCACGCCTGTCCGCTTGTTATTGGTCCGATCAGATTGTAATTTGGAGGATATGTTCATATTGCATTCAGCTTAATACATAGTAAAGCAGAACTTTATAGGTTCAATACTTTGCCTAATAATCGTAAATAACCGTTTTACGGGGGCGGTGAGCGTGACATCAAATATTTGACATCAATTTCATCTGCCCCTGATAAATAGGAACCTTCATACCAAATTTGGTGTCTCTAGCTTTTTTAATAGCTGAGATCTGTTGTCTCGAACCAACAGACGGACAGACGGTCAGACAGACGGACATGGCTCAATCGACTCGGCTAGTGATACTGTGCAAGAATATATATACTTTTTATGGAGTCGGCCACGCCTGTGTTATTGGTCCGATCAGATTGTAATTTGGAGGATATGTTCATATTGCATTCAGCTTAATACATAGTAAAGCAGAACTTTATAGGTTCAATACTTTGCCTAATAATCGTAAATTACCGATTTACGGGGGCGGTGAGCGTGACATCAAATATTTGACATCAATTTCATCTGCCCCGGATATATTGGAACCTTCATACCAAATTTGGTGTCTCTAGCTTTTTTAATAGCTGAGATCTGTTGTCTCGAACCAACAGACGGACAGACGGTCAGACAGACGAACATGGCTAGAACGCGGCTAGTGATACTGTGCAAGAATATATATACTTTTTATGGAGTCGGCCACGCCTGTGTTATTGGTCCGATCAGATAAACCCCCCCCCCCCCGCGATCAGATTGTAATTTGGAGGATATGTTCATATTGCATTCAGCTTAATACATAGTAAAGCAGAACTTTATAGGTTCAATACTTTGCCTAATAATCGTAAATTACCGATTTACGGGGGCGGTGAGCGTGACATCAAATATTTGACATCAATTTCATCTGCCCCGGATTTATTGGAACCTTCATACCAAATTTGGTGTCTCTAGCTTTTTTAATAGCTGAGATCTGTTGTCTCGAACCAACAGACGGACAGACGGTCAGACAGACGGACATGGCTCAATCGACTCGGCTAGTGATACTGTGCAAGAATATATATACTTTTTATGGAGTCGGCCACGCCTGTGTTATTGGTCCGATCAGATTGTAATTTGGAGGATATGTTCATATTGCATTCAGCTTAATACATAGTAAAGCAGAACATTATAGGTTCAATACTTTGCCTAATAATCGTAAATTACCGATTTGCGGGGGCGGTGGGCGTGGCATCAAATATTTGACATCAATTTCATCTGCCCCGGATAAATAGGAACCTTCATACCAAATTTGGTGTCTCTAGCTTTTTTAATAGCTGAGATCTGTTGTCTCGAACCAACAGACGGACAGACGGTCAGACAGACGGACATGGCTCAATCGACTCGGCTAGTGATCCTGAGCAAGAATATATATACTTTTTATGGGGTCGGCCACGCCTGTGTTATTGGTCCGATCAGATTGTAATTTGGAGGATATGTTCATATTGCATTCAGCTTAATACATAGTAAAGCAGAACTTTATAGGTTCAATACTTTGCCTAATAATCGTAAATTACCGATTTACGGGGGCGGTGAGCGTGACATCAAATATTTGACATCAATTTCATCTGCCCCGGATATATTGGAACCTTCATACCAAATTTGGTGTCTCTAGCTTTTTTAATAGCTGAGATCTGTTGTCTCGAACCAACAGACGGACAGACGGTCAGACAGACGGACATGGCTCAATCGACTCGGCTAGTGATACTGTGCAAGAATATATATACTTTTTTTGGGGTCGGCCACGCCTGTGTTATTGGTCCGATCAGATTGTAATTTGGAGGATATGTTCATATTGCATTCAGCTTAATACATAGTAAAGCAGAACTTTATAGGTTCAATACTTTGCCTAATAATCTTAAATTACCGATTTACGGGGGCGGTGAGCGTGACATCAAATATTTGACATCAATTTCATCTGCCCCGGATTTATTGGAACCTTCATACCAAATTTGGTGTCTCTAGCTTTTTTAATAGCTGAGATCTGTTGTCTCGAACCAACAGACGGACAGACGGTCAGACAGACGGACATGGCTCAATCGACTCGGCTAGTGATACTGTGCAAGAATATATATACTTTTTATGGAGTCGGCCACGCCTGTGTTATTGGTCCGATCAGATTGTAATTTGGAGGATATGTTCATATTGCATTCAGCTTAATACATAGTAAAGCAGAACTTTATAGGTTCAATACTTTGCCTAATAATCGTAAATTACCGATTTGCGGGGGCGGTGGGAGTGGCATCAAATATTTGACATCAATTTCATCTGCCCCGGATAAATAGGAACCTTCATACCAAATTTGGTGTCTCTAGCTTTTTTAATAGCTGAGATCTGTTGTCTCGAACCAACAGAAGGACAGACGGTCAGACAGACGGACATGGCTCAATCGACTCGGCTAGTGATCCTGAGCAAGAATATATATACTTTATGGGGTCTACCACGCCTGTGTTATTGGTCCGATCAGATTGTAATTTGGAGGATATGTTCATATTGCATTCAGCTTAATACATAGTAAAGCAGAACTTTATAGGTTCAATACTTTGCCTAATAATCGTAAATTACCGATTTACGGGGGCGGTGAGCGTGACATCAAATATTTGACATCAATTTCATCTGCCCCGGATATATTGGAACCTTCATACCAAATTTGGTGTCTCTAGCTTTTTTAATAGCTGAGATCTGTTGTCTCGAACCAACAGACGGACAGACGGTCAGACAGACGAACATGGCTAGTGATACTGTGCAAGAATATATATACTTTTTATGGAGTCGGCCACGCCTGTGTTATTGGTCCGATCAGATTGTAATTTGGAGCTTAATACATAGTAAAGCAGAACTTTATAGGTTCAATACTTTGCCTAATAATCGTAAATTACCGATTTACGGGGGCGGTGAGCGTGACATCAAATATTTGACATCAATTTCATCTGCCCCGGATATATTGGAACCTTCATACCAAATTTGGTGTCTCTAGCTTTTTTAATAGCTGAGATCTGTTGTCTCGAACCAACAGACGGACAGACGGTCAGACAGACGGACATGGCTCAATCGACTCGGCTAGTGATACTGTGCAAGAATATATATACTTTTTTTGGGGTCGGCCACGCCTGTGTTATTGGTCCGATCAGATTGTAATTTGGAGGATATGTTCATATTGCATTCAGCTTAATACATAGTAAAGCAGAACTTTATAGGTTCAATACTTTGCCTAATAATCTTAAATTACCGATTTACGGGGGCGGTGAGCGTGACATCAAATATTTGACATCAATTTCATCTGCCCCGGATTTATTGGAACCTTCATACCAAATTTGGTGTCTCTAGCTTTTTTAATAGCTGAGATCTGTTGTCTCGAACCAACAGACGGACAGACGGTCAGACAGACGGACATGGCTCAATCGACTCGGCTAGTGATACTGTGCAAGAATATATATACTTTTTTATGGAGTCGGCCACGCCTGTGTTATTGGTCCGATCAGATTGTAATTTGGAGGATATGTTCATATTGCATTCAGCTTAATACATAGTAAAGCAGAACTTTATAGGTTCAATACTTTGCCTAATAATCGTAAATTACCGATTTGCGGGGGCGGTGGGAGTGGCATCAAATATTTGACATCAATTTCATCTGCCCCGGATAAATAGGAACCTTCATACCAAATTTGGTGTCTCTAGCTTTTTTAATAGCTGAGATCTGTTGTCTCGAACCAACAGAAGGACAGACGGTCAGACAGACGGACATGGCTCAATCGACTCGGCTAGTGATCCTGAGCAAGAATATATATACTTTATGGGGTCTACCACGCCTGTGTTATTGGTCCGATCAGATTGTAATTTGGAGGATATGTTCATATTGCATTCAGCTTAATACATAGTAAAGCAGAACTTTATAGGTTCAATACTTTGCCTAATAATCGTAAATTACCGATTTACGGGGGCGGTGAGCGTGACATCAAATATTTGACATCAATTTCATCTGCCCCGGATATATTGGAACCTTCATACCAAATTTGGTGTCTCTAGCTTTTTTAATAGCTGAGATCTGTTGTCTCGAACCAACAGACGGACAGACGGTCAGACAGACGAACACTGGCTAGTGATACTGTGCAAGAATATATATACTTTTTATGGAGTCGGCCACGCCTGTGTTATTGGTCCGATCAGATTGTAATTTGGAGGAATGTTCATATTCATTCACTTAATACATAGTAAAGCAGAACTTTATAGGTTCAATACTTTGCCTAATAATCGTAAATTACCGATTTACGGGGGCGGTGAGCGTGACATCAAATATTTGACATCAATTTCATCTGCCCCGGATAAATAGGAACCTTCATACCAAATTTGGTGTCTCTAGCTTTTTTTAATAGCTGAGATCTGTTGTCTCGAACCAACAGACGGACAGACGGTCAGACAGACGGACATGGCTCAATCGACTCGGCTAGTGATACTGTGCAAGAATATATATACTTTTTTTGGGGTCGGCCACGCCTGTGTTATTGGTCCGATCAGATTGTAATTTGGAGGATATGTTCATATTGCATTCAGCTTAATACATAGTAAAGCAGAACTTTATAGGTTCAATACTTTGCCTAATAATCTTAAATTACCGATTTACGGGGGCGGTGAGCGTGACATCAAATATTTGACATCAATTTCATCTGCCCCGGATATATTGGAACCTTCATACCAAATTTGGTGTCTCTAGCTTTTTTAATAGCTGAGATCTGTTGTCTCGAACCAACAGACGGACAGACGGTCAGACAGACGGACATGGCTCAATCGACTCGGCTAGTGATACTGTGCAAGAATATATATACTTTTTATGGAGTCGGCCACGCCTGTGTTATTGGTCCGATCAGATTGTAATTTGGAGGATATGTTCATATTGCATTCAGCTTAATACATAGTAAAGCAGAACTTTATAGGTTCAATACTTTGCCTAATAATCGTAAATTACCGATTTGCGGGGGCGGTGGGAGTGGCATCAAATATTTGACATCAATTTCATCTGCCCCGGATAAATAGGAACCTTCATACCAAATTTGGTGTCTCTAGCTTTTTTAATAGCTGAGATCTGTTGTCTCGAACCAACAGAAGGACAGACGGTCAGACAGACGGACATGGCTCAATCGACTCGGCTAGTGATCCTGAGCAAGAATATATATACTTTATGGGGTCTGCCACGCCTGTGTTATTGGTCCGATCAGATTGTAATTTGGAGGATATGTTCATATTGCATTCAGCTTAATACATAGTAAAGCAGAACTTTATAGGTTCAATACTTTGCCTAATAATCGTAAATTACCGATTTACGGGGGCGGTGAGCGTGACATCAAATATTTGACATCAATTTCATCTGCCCCGGATATATTGGAACCTTCATACCAAATTTGGTGTCTCTAGCTTTTTTAATAGCTGAGATCTGTTGTCTCGAACCAACAGACGGACAGACGGTCAGACAGACGGACATGGCTCAATCGACTCGGCTAGTGATACTGTGCAAGAATATATATACTTTTTATGGAGTCGGCCACGCCTGTGTTATTGGTCCGATCAGATTGTAATTTGGAGGATATGTTCATATTGCATTCAGCTTAATACATAGTAAAGCAGAACTTTATAGGTTCAATACTTTGCCTAATAATCGTAAATTACCGATTTGCGGGGGCGGTGGGAGTGGCATCAAATATTTGACATCAATTTCATCTGCCCCGGATAAATAGGAACCTTCATACCAAATTTGGTGTCTCTAGCTTTTTTAATAGCTGAGATCTGTTGTCTCGAACCAACAGAAGGACAGACGGTCAGACAGACGGACATGGCTCAATCGACTCGGCTAGTGATCCTGAGCAAGAATATATATACTTTTTATGGGGTCTGCCACGCCTGTGTTATTGGTCCGATCAGATTGTAATTTGGAGGATATGTTCATATTGCATTCAGCTTAATACATAGTAAAGCAGAACTTTATAGGTTCAATACTTTGCCTAATAATCGTAAATTACCGATTTACGGGGGCGGTGAGCGTGACATCAAATATTTGACATCAATTTCATCTGCCCCGGATATATTGGAACCTTCATACCAAATTTGGTGTCTCTAGCTTTTTTAATAGCTGAGATCTGTTGTCTCGAACCAACAGACGGACAGACGGTCAGACAGACGAACATGGCTAGTGATACTGTGCAAGAATATATATACTTTTTATGGAGTCGGCCACGCCTGTGTTATTGGTCCGATCAGATTGTAATTTGGAGGATATGTTCATATTGCATTCAGCTTAATACATAGTAAAGCAGAACTTTATAGGTTCAATACTTTGCCTAATAATCGTAAATTACCGATTTACGGGGGCGGTGAGCGTGACATCAAATATTTGACATCAATTTCATCTGCCCCGGATATATAGGAACCTTCATACCAAATTTGGTGTCTCTAGCTTTTTTAATAGCTGAGATCTGTTGTCTCGAACCAACAGACGGACAGACGGTCAGACAGACGGACATGGCTCAATCGACTCGGCTAGTGATACTGTGCAAGAATATATATACTTTTTTTGGGGTCGGCCACGCCTGTGTTATTGGTCCGATCAGATTGTAATTTGGAGGATATGTTCATATTGCATTCAGCTTAATACATAGTAAAGCAGAACTTTATAGGTTCAATACTTTGCCTAATAATCTTAAATTACCGATTTACGGGGGCGGTGAGCGTGACATCAAATATTTGACATCAATTTCATCTGCCCCGGATTTATTGGAACCTTCATACCAAATTTGGTGTCTCTAGCTTTTTTAATAGCTGAGATCTGTTGTCTCGAACCAACAGACGGACAGACGGTCAGACAGACGGACATGGCTCAATCGACTCGGCTAGTGATACTGTGCAAGAATATATATACTTTTTATGGAGTCGGCCACGCCTGTGTTATTGGTCCGATCAGATTGTAATTTGGAGGATATGTTCATATTGCATTCAGCTTAATACATAGTAAAGCAGAACTTTATAGGTTCAATACTTTGCCTAATAATCGTAAATTACCGATTTGCGGGGGCGGTGGGAGTGGCATCAAATATTTGACATCAATTTCATCTGCCCCGGATAAATAGGAACCTTCATACCAAATTTGGTGTCTCTAGCTTTTTTAATAGCTGAGATCTGTTGTCTCGAACCAACAGAAGGACAGACGGTCAGACAGACGGACATGGCTCAATCGACTCGGCTAGTGATCCTGAGCAAGAATATATATACTTTTATGGGGTCTACCACGCCTGTGTTATTGGTCCGATCAGATTGTAATTTGGAGGATATGTTCATATTGCATTCAGCTTAATACATAGTAAAGCAGAACTTTATAGGTTCAATACTTTGCCTAATAATCGTAAATTACCGATTTACGGGGGCGGTGAGCGTGACATCAAATATTTGACATCAATTTCATCTGCCCCGGATATATTGGAACCTTCATACCAAATTTGGTGTCTCTAGCTTTTTTAATAGCTGAGATCTGTTGTCTCGAACCAACAGACGGACAGACGGTCAGACAGACGAACATGGCTAGTGATACTGTGCAAGAATATATATACTTTTTTATGGAGTCGGCCACGCCTGTGTTATTGGTCCGATCAGATTGTAATTTGGAGCTATCATCACTTAATACATAGTAAAGCAGAACTTTATAGGTTCAATACTTTGCCTAATAATCGTAAATTACCGATTTACGGGGGCGGTGAGCGTGACATCAAATATTTGACATCAATTTCATCTGCCCCGGATATATTAGGAACCTTCATACCAAATTTGGTGTCTCTAGCTTTTTTAATAGCTGAGATCTGTTGTCTCGAACCAACAGACGGACAGACGGTCAGACAGACGGACATGGCTCAATCGACTCGGCTAGTGATACTGTGCAAGAATATATATACTTTTTTTGGGGTCGGCCACGCCTGTGTTATTGGTCCGATCAGATTGTAATTTGGAGGATATGTTCATATTGCATTCAGCTTAATACATAGTAAAGCAGAACTTTATAGGTTCAATACTTTGCCTAATAATCTTAAATTACCGATTTACGGGGGCGGTGAGCGTGACATCAAATATTTGACATCAATTTCATCTGCCCCGGATATATTGGAACCTTCATACCAAATTTGGTGTCTCTAGCTTTTTTAATAGCTGAGATCTGTTGTCTCGAACCAACAGACGGACAGACGGTCAGACAGACGGACATGGCTCAATCGACTCGGCTAGTGATACTGTGCAAGAATATATATACTTTTTTTTGGAGTCGGCCACGCCTGTGTTATTGGTCCGATCAGATTGTAATTTGGAGGATATGTTCATATTGCATTCAGCTTAATACATAGTAAAGCAGAACTTTATAGGTTCAATACTTTGCCTAATAATCGTAAATTACCGATTTGCGGGGGCGGTGAGCGTGACATCAAATATTTGACATCAATTTCATCTGCCCCGGATAAATAGGAACCTTCATACCAAATTTGGTGTCTCTAGCTTTTTTAATAGCTGAGATCTGTTGTCTCGAACCAACAGACGGACAGACGGTCAGACAGACGGACATGGCTCAATCGACTCGGCTAGTGATCCTGTGCAAGAATATATATACTTTTTATGGAGTCGGCCACGCCTGTGTTATTGGTCCGATCAGATTGTAATTTGGAGGATATGTTCATATTGCATTCAGCTTAATACATAGTAAAGCAGAACTTTATAGGTTCAATACTTTGCCTAATAATCGTAAATTACCGATTTACGGGGGCGGTGAGCGTGACATCAAATATTTGACATCAATTTCATCTGCCCCGGATAAATAGGAACCTTCATACCAAATTTGGTGTCTCTAGCTTTTTTAATAGCTGAGATCTGTTGTCTCGAACCAACAGACGGACAGACGGTCAGACAGACGGACATGGCTCAATCGACTCGGCTAGTGATACTGTGCAAGAATATATATACTTTTTATGGAGTCGGCCACGCCTGTGTTATTGGTCCGATCAGATTGTAATTTGGAGGATATGTTCATATTGCATTCAGCTAAAGCAGAACTTTATAGGTTCAATACTTTGCCTAATAATCGTAAATTACCGATTTACGGGGGCGGTGAGCGTGACATCAAATATTTGACATCAATTTCATCTGCCCCGGATATATTGGAACCTTCATACCAAATTTGGTGTCTCTAGCTTTTTTAATAGCTGAGATCTGTTGTCTCGAACCAACAGACGGACAGACGGTCAGACAGACGGACATGGCTCAATCGACTCGGCTAGTGATACTGTGCAAGAATATATATACTTTTTTGGAGGGCGATTCTAAAGTGAGCGTGACTCAAATATTTGGCATCAATTTCATCTGCCCCGGATATATAGGAACCTTCATACCAAATTTGGTGTCTCTAGCTTTTTTAATAGCTGAGATCTGTTGTCTCGAACCAACAGACGGACAGACGGTCAGACAGACGAACATGGCTCAATCGACTCGGCTAGTGATACTGTGCAGAATATATATACTTTTTTGGGTCGGCCACGCCTGTGTTATTGGTCCGATCAGATTGTAATTTGGAGGATATGTTCATATTGCATTCAGCTTAATACGTAGTAAAGCAGAACTTTATAGGTTCAATACTTTGCCTAATAATCTTAAATTACCGATTTACGGGGCGTGAGCGTGACATCAAATATTTGACATCAATTTCATCTGCCCCGGATAAATAGGAACCTTCATACCAAATTTGGTGTCTCTAGCTTTTTTAATAGCTGAGATCTGTTGTCTCGAACCAACAGACGGACAGACGGTCATGGCTCAATCGATCGGCCGAGTGATGCCTGTGCAAGAATATATATACTTTTTTGGAGTCGGCCACGCCTGTGTTATTGGTCCGGATCAGATTGTAATTTGGAGGATATGTTCATATTGCATTCAGCTTAATACATAGTAAAGCAGAACTTTATAGGTTCAATACTTTGCCTAATAATCGTAAATTACCGATTTACGGGGGCGGTGAGCGTGACATCAAATATTTGACATCAATTTCATCTGCCCCGGATATATTGGAACCTTCATACCAAATTTGGTGTCTCTAGCTTTTTTAATAGCTGAGATCTGTTGTCTCGGAACCAACAGACGGACAGACGGTCAGACAGACGAACATGGCTGAGTGATACTGTGCAGAATATATATACTTTTTATGGAGTCGGCCACGCCTGTGTTATTGGTACGATCAGATTGTAATTTGGAGGATATGTTCATATTGCATTCAGCTTAATACATAGTAAAGCAGAACTTTATAGGTTCAATACTTTGCCTAATAATCGTAAATTACCGATTTACGGGGGCGGTGAGCGTGACATCAAATATTTGACATCAATTACATCTGCCCCGGATATATTGGAACCTTCATACCAAATTTGGTGTCTCTAGCTTTTTTAATAAAGCTGAGATCTGTTGTCTCGAACCAACAGGGACGGACAGACGAAGACGGACATGGCTCAATCGACTCGGCTAGTGATACTGTGCAAGAATATATAAACTTTTTTTGGGGTCGGCCACGCCTGTGTTATTGGACCGATCAGATTGTAATTTGGAGGATATGTTCATATTGCATTCAGCTTAATACATAGTAAAGCAGAACTTTATAGGTTCAATACTTTGCCTAATAATCTTAAATTACCGATTTACGGGGGGCGGTAGGCGTGACATCAAATATTGACATCAATTTCATCTGCCCCGGATTTATTGGAACCTTCATACCAAATTTGGT
>JAEIFM010000226.1:0-11133 GCA_018901885.1 Zaprionus kolodkinae | reverse complement strand
CATATTCTAACTTTTCTTTGCTTTGCATGTCTTTTAATTTGTCTTTACTTTTAATTTCATTCACGTTGCTTTGTCTTTGTTCTTTTACATTTCCTTCATTTTGTACATATTCTAACTTTTCTTTGCTTTGCATGTCTTTTAATTTATCTTTACTTTTACTTTGCACTTACTTATTGCTTATATTCTCATCAACCTGAATTAGCTTATAATTACTCATATTTAAAAAATCTCTGCCTAAAACCACTGGGTGCCTTTTGGATTCATTACTCACAACGAAAGATTCAGTAGTTATAACTTTATTTAAATTTTTAAACAAACAAGTAATTTTACCAAGTACATTCAATTTACTTTCATTAATACCAAAATAAGTATTTGCCGATTCATTGTGGCTTAACTGTAATTCTTTAGGAATTGTAGATTTTCTTCTATCGGACTCCCTGAATCTAAGAGGCACCTTATGGAGATAAAATTTGACTTACAATTATTTGCATCACAGAAACTTATATCAAAGTATCTTACATAATTGTCCTTTGGTGTTGTCTTCTTGTATAGTGAACATTCTCTAGCCAAATGTCCCTCTTTGCCGCACGCATAGCACGCTCCATCTGGACGCTTCGGCTTTCGGCACTCTGCAGCTATATGTCCGGAACAATTGCAATTAAAACATTTAACAACCCTCTGGTCCGGGGTCGAAGTCTTTGGTACAGCTCCAGAGTGACTTTTTCCCCCAGTAAGACGTGGCATCTTAATATCACGGAACGCATCCAGAACTGCAGCCGGTGTAGCAAAACGTTGTAACTTGCCTTGGTTTCTGAGTTCAACATTCGGTATACCTTCCAGTATATACTGCACCATTTCGTCATCGGTAACATTTAATTTGTTTGCCAACATCTGTTTGTCATAAAAATAGCTTGCAAATACTTCGTCATTGAGCCATTTACGTTTTTCTAAGCTTTGACGTAGCTCTACAAGATTGCCTTTCGTTCCAAATCTGATTTGCATTTGTGAAAAAATGTCATCTATATCTCCCGACAACAGTGAGGGTTGTGACAACAGCCAATAGTTTGCTTTTCCTTTGGCCCGAGCACAAATAAGCGGGCGCATAATATCGTCACTGATATTGAATACCGCTCGCACATTTTTAGCCACTGTCAACCACTCATTTACATTTTTTTCTCCGTCATATTCAGGTATAAACTCCTTGACAGTGCTGAAATCAACAATGCTAGATTGTGTCGTGGCTTTTACATTATTTTTTTCATTTTCTTTGCAAAAACGAATACCATTCAACGTTTCGTTCACAAATGAACTTGTACCGTGAGCGATTTCTTCAGTGTTGCCAGCTTCGCACATTAGGTGATCGTTGCCAGCTTGTTGATTTTCAATTTCATCACGAAGTGTAATGACGGCGTCAATATTGCTCGCTGTTGCCATCTCGCTGTTTTCGTCGTCTGCCTGTTCCGTTATTCCGTCGTTAGGCGCTCCGCTGGCCGGCAAAACGGTAGTTTTGCTGTTTAGGGGTGCTTCGCTACGCAGACTTGCTGCACTTGCACTTGTTGACGGTAGCATACTTTGGATTTGCAACACTAAAGCCGATTTGCTGCCTTTGGTTGGTAATTTAAACTTTTCGCAAAACAACTCCAAATCATGTATGCTTAAGTCATTCAAATCGCCGCTTAAATTTTGTATGTCCATATCATCCATAATAGCTTTAGAACACTTTGACTAAAAATAAACGTAGATACACGACCACTTCTGAATTTTAGTAGTCAGATAGCCTTTATAGTTGAATCAATTAAAGTTTTTATTTTAGGCGTTATTACAATATTTAAATTTCACAATGCGCGTCCGTACAATACTGCGTTCCGCTTCAAAGTGAAGTGCGTCGCTTCTCCTAGCTCTCTACTCCTTTATTTACACCAGAGGGCGCTTAGTGAACTAGAACTATTTAACTTACAATAGATGGCGTTGAGCCATGATCGACAAACTAAACAATAATTACAATTACATAGAATCTTACATACTAATTATAACTACATATTACTACACGTACTACATATTACTACAAGCTTTATGCCGACCTCATCGGATCTTGGACTTCACAGCAATCCCAATATTTTGACCAAGTGAGATACAGGCTGGTCTTCATCCGCATTCGGCTTGTATTCACAGTCTTGCAAAGGTAACATTCTCATAAGCTCTTCACAATTAGAGCTCCACTTCCGAAGATTGAATTTCGCTTTGGCTAGCAAGCAAACAAGTTCGTCCTTTTGTTTGAGTAGACCCTCTACAGAATCGGCTCTCGAAGATATGTCGTCCACATACGTATCGTGTAATAGAGCGTGCGCAGCCAAGGGATGCTCCTGTCGATAATCTTTAGCGAGTTGCCTTAGTACTCTTACCGCTAAAAAGGGTGACGGTGCTAATCCATATGTGACCGTCAACAAACGATTGTGTCGAAGAGGAGAACTTTCGTCTTCACGCCACACTATGCGTTGCAAATCCGTATGTGACTTTGATACTTGAATGCCTCGAAACATCTTCTCTATATCAGCACACACTACGTAGTAATGTTGCCGAAATTTCAGGCAAACTCCAAACAGGTCTCGTTGAATTGGTGGACCGATGTGTAACCGATCGTTGAGTGAGAAGCCTGTGTCATCCTTAACCGAGCCGTCGAAGCCCCTCGGCACTTGGTAGTCGTGCTTTTTGGTTTCATGACATAATAATAATTCTTCATGAAATCAATATACTGGTTGCTCAGATCTGGATAACGCCTAAACTTGCCTTCTTGTGATGCAAATCGTTTAATTGCCTGTGTCAACATTGAATTATGAAGAGGTGGCGCATCAGCCTTGAAGGGGTACTCCACTATGTACACACCCTCGCTATTGCGTTTATGAGAGGCCCCAAATGCTGTTCGGTTGGGTCACATGCATCGATCGTCGATTTGCTCGGATTAATGTTGTCCATTTCCATAAATGATCGAACCAATGAATTCAAGTCCAATTGAGCATGCAGTGCTTGATGAGTCATCGTCGTGTCCTGGGCGTTGTTACAAGAGCCGACAACGACCCAACCAAAAAGGGTGTTAAGTGCTTGAAGGCCATTGTTTCCATAGTTGATCAGAGCTAATAATAACGTCAATCTGACCAGGTGTGTGAAACGTCGGGTCTGCCAATGCCTATCCTGCAAGGGCATCCCAAGTACTTGTGTTGACCTCATGAGAAGGAACAGATGATGTTAATGAATTCATAATGAAGGTGGTGATATGAACAGCATCATTAGTTATACGAGATCGTAGATGCAACTTGGTGCATCCTCGAGTGGTACCTGCATGATTGGCTGAGAGCCCAACCACCGAGATTCGGGCCTGTGATCGACTTGCTCCGACGCGTTGCACAAACGCTTCGCTGGCTAACGTTATAGTAGATCCAGAATCCAAAAGTAGGCGAAAAGTTTTAAGTTTGCCCCACTTGTTGATCACATGTGCAAAAATTGTTGGCATTAATGTCTGCGCTCGCTGCAGAAGCATCGCACCTGCTGAGAAATGTGACATATCGGCTGTGGTCTGTTGTGTATCCGTTGGAGTGCTTATAGTAGTTGGTCGAAGATCCAGTTTCACTTTTAGCGTATAGTGAACAAGAGTATGATGCATCCCTTGACAGTGGCGACACCGATATTTTGAAGTACATTGTTTTGCTGTATGATTCTGAGCTAAGCAATTGAAACAAAGCTTGTTGTCCCTTATAAATGACCTGCGTGTCAGCAGTTCCATGGCCTTAAATTGAGCACAAGATGAGATTGTGTGAGATTGCTTGCATACTACACAAAGCTTTCCACTGGTGTTCTGGTCTCCGTTAGCTAGATGCACAGTTGCTGTACGCTTTCCTGATGTGTGGCCATCAGGTTGGCATGATTCCAATGCGTCGCAACGGTTAAATATGAATTTCAAAAAAGTATCGATGCTCACGTTGTTTGCGGTAGACTCTGCGCGCTCTGCCCACGATTGTCTTGTATCAATGTCCAGTTTGTTTAGCAAAATATTGATGACCCATAGATCACGCCCATTACAATTGAGAGCTTTCAGTCCTCGGATTGCTTCATCTGATCCGTCGGCAAGTTTCCGAAGAGAAGCAGCACCAGATCCAGAGACACTCGGCATAGATAAGAAACTATTAACAAATGATCGGGCAATTAATTGTTTCTTGTCATATCTTGAAACCAATTGTTCCCATGCTCCTGAATAGTTCTCCTCTGTCACTGCAATGTGTTTTACCAAGTTAAGTGCGTCTCCGGCCAAATAAGACTTCAAATGGTGAAACTTCTGGGGGCTCGTGAAATTGCTACGATTCCCTGAAATAAATCACAAAACTGCGGCCAGTCCTCATAACTGCCGCTGAAAGTAGGAATTTTGATTTTCTCACATCGAAAATCACTGTTGTTTGAACTGCGCATGTGTTCTAAAAACTCCGTTCCAGCTGATCTGCAGTTGCGTTTGATGTCGATGAGTGAATCTGAGCTGCTGTAGCATCAGCCAAAGCACCAGATTATTTGAAATGTGTCTCGTAGAATTTCCTTTCATCTTCATGCAAATCGTCTGGTTCAGACCAATTATCTTTTTTTTTTTTTTTTTTTTTTTTTTGGACGTTGAATACAATGAATGTAATAACAAGTGGTCCAACGACACCAAGCCGATGCTTGTTGCGCGCGGAACCCAGACGAAGTCCACCTCCCGCCTAACCGACCGAGAGGCACCGTCGCGTAACGGACGACACGGAAACGCGATAAAAATGCGAATAGACACGCGAGAAGAAACTAACGCGATAAAGAAAGAAATCGCGGATAGGAGATAGGATAGGAGCATGCAAAATCAAATAAATAATAAAAAAGAATATCGAGGAATTAATATTACTAATTACGTGCTAGATAGAGACTTCATAGTGGCAATAAAGTTAGTGCCAGCTATGACATGTTGAAGTTTATTGTAGTCCGAACATAATACCCTGAACGGATTGTGCAGTGCATAGTTCGATCTACAATAAGGAAGAGTTAGTGGAAGATAATTACGAGTACTTCTGCAAGGGACAGAGAAGTGAAGCTGCATTAAAAGGGCCTCACTGTCAATGTCACCTTGCATAAGGTTGTTAATAAATAATATCCCTAGCATGGTTCTGCGATTAGTTAGGGAAGGCAAATTTAATAATAAGAGTCTATTGTTATAGGAAGGCAGTCTTAAATTTTCCTCCCAGTTAAGTCCACCACGCAAACAATAAAAAGTTCTTTTGTACGGACTCGATGCGTTCTTTATGAATAGTGTACTGGGGACACCATACGAATGAATCATATTCAAGAATAGGACGAACAAGTGAGATCTAGAGGGTCTTTGTAAGATAAGGATCGTCAAATTCCTTAGACCATCACTTATTAAAGCCTAGAACACCCATGGCTTTATTGACCATATTAGAAATATGATTGGAAAACTTTAGTTTTCGGTCCAAACGGACCCCCAAATCATCAACTAGGGTAATTCTTTCCAAGACAGAACCACAAAGAGAATAAGAAGTATACATTGGATTGGCTCGAGAGAATGTCATCAGCTTGCATTTAGAGCTGTTCAGGTTTAAAAAATTGGCACAACACCACGAATGAAAACTAATTAGGTCGGCTTGTAAGTGTGACTGACAGTGGTCGTCTTTAAATTGATAACAAAGCTTTACATCATCCGCGTACATAAGAGTACGAGAGTTATGTATGACCGAAGGCAGGTCATTGATGAAAAGCGTAAAAAGTAGGGGGCCGAGATACCCAAACCCAGAAACCCAAACAACTAACAACGGAAGAATAGAATATATCCCATCAAGCGTTCCTAGCAAAACCAAAAACAAAAAAACAAGTGAAAAAACTAAATTCATTGTTGGGCACGTAAAGACTTTCGGCACATGCAAATTTTCTTGCATACCCCTTTTGGGAAATAAATATTGCATACTTTTATTGCCTAGCTTATAAAATAAATATTGCATACTTGTTGTTGCCTAACTTATAAAATAAATATTGCATACCTTGACGAAATAAATTTTCGTTGCATACCCAACAAAAACTTATTATATTGCATACTTTTTCGTGCCATATTTAATAAGCCGATCGCTTGTGCTCGGCGAAAGTATATATTTGTGTTGTGTCAACCAACCAATGAGTTGGGCGGGTACTTACAGAGACATAAAAGTTGAATACGAGAGTGAGGACAGTTGGGAGGAAGAACGATCAAGCCCGATAGTAGATCAACCGTTTGCTAGTCCCCCCATAAACAGCATCATGAACCCCACTCAGATCCAAGCACTTGTCGAAAATGCCGTCAGACAGGCATTAGCACAACAACAGTCTCAGTTTCAAACACAGATAAACTCCCTAGCTGCTCGGGTTCCATAGTTTACAGGTGGAAGCACCGCAAATCGTCACGTACGAAAAGGCTATTGTGAATCCTGAGGTTAGGTGTGACTTACCACTAAACATAATCAAGTCCGTGCCAGAGTTTTGTGGCACCCAAAATGAATGTGGCCTGGAGGCAATCGGCCATATACGCTTACGACCTGTTCAAGCCCTATAACGGCAGCAGTGCTCACTACCAAGCTGTAGCCATCCTACGAAACAAAATTCGAGGCGCAGCTGGAGCCTTACTCGTATCTCACAATACTGTGTTGAGTTTCAATGCCATTTTGGCTAGGTTAGACTGCACGAACTCGGCCTGGAGGCAATCGGCCATATACGCTTACGACCTGTTCAAGCCCTATAACGGCAGCAGTGCTCACTACCAAGCTGTAGCCATCCTACGAAACAAAATTCGAGGCGCAGCTGGAGCCTTACTCGTATCTCACAATACTGTGTTGAGTTTCAATGCCATTTTGCCTAGGTTAGACTGCACGAACTCGGACAAGACATCCCTACGCCTACTGAGGCAGGGATTAGAGATGGTCAGGCCTCAACATCCAAATACCTCTACTTACTGATGTTTCTCAGTCCCCAACTCCCTGCGCAAACGTAAATTCAAATTTAACGTGCCACAGTTTGTTGTAGACTAGGTCACATTAGCTAAGCTGTAGTGAGGTGTCTACATACCGCTGATTTTTAGCAAAGATTTCGGCACAGAATGAACTGGCCAACATATTTGCTCCCTTTTTGAAATTGGGCGCCATTATGTTACGGACTGCTTTTTGTCCATAGGGCCGCGCCAGCTAGCTCAGCAGCACTAGGGGAGGGGTTTTTCCTCACATTCCTCCTCAACAGTAGAAACATATATTGCACATATTTTCACATTTGTTTAGTTTATTTACAGGGACAGCTACTTTCCGTGGGACAACAACACAGAACAACGGCCATTGGTGACTGCCAAGTCACCGCGCACCCACCCAACCATGTGATGCTCCTGCTCAGAAGTTTCGGAGCATCAAGTACCAAATCGCGGAGTCCGTCCTGGCCTTTTAAGGCCGCCCCATCTCCCCTAAAAAGATAATTTAACACTAATAAACCTCACATTTATGACTAACCCCCAAGTGGGAAACTGAACGCTTACACTGAAAACTTATGTTCTACTAACAAATTCTTGATTATAACTAAAGGGACATTCTTATTTTATATTAGGTGGCAACTTCGCCTATAATTGGGACTGCTAGCGGCAGATGGTGTTACTGGCTAGCGCAGGCGAAGATTTAGGCCAGTTGTTGGCGGTGCAGTTGTCGGGTGTCTGCTAGCGCTGCTGAAGTCGCAGCAGATTCAGGTGCTAAACTGCGGAGGCGTTAAGGCGCCGTTATGGCAGCAGTTTGGCGGTCACGCTGGGGAAAATAGCTTGCTTCACACAAATAATTTTAAGTTAATCAAAAATAAAATACATTAAGCAAAAAAAATCACACCACTAATTATTTTCGCAGCAGCTTTATTGCACGGACGGGTCGACTCAAACAATTTGTTCGTTGATTACCCTTGGAAGAGATGTTGGCGGTCATACTAGTTGGCATTCGGGCATCTACCGATGGCTCAAACGGCGCTTGCTCAAAACGGGAGCCTTGGGTCGGCGACCGATCTGGCTGTTAACGGAGAAAGTCCGTCCGCCCATCACCAGATGGTGCTTATCCAAGGTCACGCTTGGCCCGCACTGCTTGTTCCGCCAGCCGATGTTTTTGTACCAGGGTAGCTGTGTTCATCGAAACATGCCTATCGACGCTCCAAATGAACACAGCTGTTTCGCAGAATGCAACAGCACCCAACATTTCGAGCGGCGCGGTCAATCCTGCAGAGCGACGAAATGATTGGGGCATTCGATCGTCTTGCTGCGCGGCCTACTCTTCAGAAGCAGTCCAACAGGCGTCCAACGCGGGGCCCACGCTCTCAATTAGACTCCACAAAGGTCTGCTCTGGTTATGTGTTTCCGTCACTGTTGTTGAACGAAACAAAAATAGTGGACTGTAATTATCTTTTTTCTAGGTTGCACACTTTATTTCTTAATGTGTCCATACAATATTGGCGAGCTCATTCTTGCGTTGCTTTTCTAAACATCTTCACAAAATACTGGCTTTATCTAGTATTCACAGATTTCGGTAACAAACTTATCGATATCAATTATATTCTAAAGCAGAAGCAGAGTTGAATTGCCCTGTTAACAAAACATATGTTTCTACAAAGTTTAACATAAAAATTTAAATTCAATAAGTAAACGTTTTTATTTCTAACCATACCGGACCCCTGAAATCCGCGTTCAGTCAATTGGGAGCGGTGCAATCTTTGTAATAGACCGCTTATATATTCCATGTGCCGTCTTTATCGTGACAACTCTGATCTTGTCGGTTCCTGGATGAACCTCAATGATGCGCCCCAGTAGCCATTTGGATGGAGGTAGTTTGGCTCCTTTAGTGTATCCACGCATAGATTGGGGGGTTTCAAGTGCCATTTGTTGCGCTCCTGCAGACTCGTCAAGTACTCCATATGCCAGCGCTTCCAGAATCCTTGTACCATAGCCTGAAGCTGAGTCCAACGCTGTAATTTGTTAATGTTTGTGTTCAAAAGCGACGGTTCTGGCAAAGCTGTATATGGTTGTCCCACTAGAAAATGTGCTGGTGTCAGTGGATCAAGGCTGTCATCACCAGATTGTGACAAAGGCCGTGAATTCAGAAGAGCTTCGATTTGTGTCAATACGGTACACAACTCTTAAAAGGTGAGAGCGGCTGCTCCTACTACTCGGCGCAAATGAAGTTTAATTGAACGCACGCCCGATTCCCACAACCCACCAAAATGTGGTGCAGTCGGGGGAATAAAATGCCAAGTGAGTCCTTCCGTGGCAAAGAAGTTAGCTAGTTGCTCATCCTTAGCATGTGCTGTAGCTGCTTCTCGCATAGTATTCAGCTCCCGTTTGGCTCCATGAAATGTAGTTCCGTTGTCGGAGTAAAGATCCGTCGGAGTCTTCCTTCGTGCACAAAAGCGTTTGAACGCGGCTATAAATGCATTTGTAGTCAGATCGCTGACTACCTCAATATGGATGGCCTTAGTTGCCAGACACACAAAGATGGCAAACCATGCCTTGCCAATCCTCGGAGTTCGACCCTTAGATTCTTTTATAGCAATAGGTCCTGCGTAGTCGAGACCAGTGTGTTGAAAACATGGACTTTGATGAACTCTAGGTACAGGTAGATCTGCCAGTACCTGCTGTGCTGTGTTACGGCGTTGCATAAAACATTGCTTGCAACGAAAGACCTCTTTCCGGATTAAGTTACGTGCTCCCAATATTCAAATTGTTGTCAAACGATATGGAAAGTAGCCTCCACACCGGAATGATGATGAGTTCTGTGAAAATAACGAATTAATAGCGATGCAATTGCCGAAGACTTAGCTACAAGAATGGGATTGTTCAAGCACAACCACATAATTAAGCTTGTAGTTAAGATAATACAAGAAGTGTCGTAAATTTAAGTCTCTCTTTATTTTGAGTCGATCGGCAATTACCGACGGCAAATTTGAGAGTGCGTGGCCGAGTTGTGGTCACCGCTCTAGGAAGTTGGAATTTCGCTCTCGTGAAGAAAAGCAGCAATAAGTGTGCCATCAGCAGCAATAAATTGTTTAAGTATCAAAACCACCGCGTCTCAATTTTCTTGTTAAATTCGTTTCTCTAAAAACGCTTAGAGATTTTTCATTTGCGCCCGAGCAGCGACTTCGGTGTTTTTGATAAATTTGATTAATAATTTGCTAATATTATTGTGTGCTAGTTGGCTATTGCTTGCCCGTTCGTGTGTCGGTTAAAATCAAATTAAAGAGTTTAACAACAAAGTGTGACCCCTGCCAAGTCGTTTTCTGTTGTCGCCGCTGGACCTAATGGAAAATAGTCGTCGTTTCATGTCTATCGATTCCCTAGACAGTCTCCAGGTATTAGTGTCAAAAATTGAGCTTACAGCTTATTGTATTGCTGCTTGTTCGAAATAAAATTAAAAATTAGTAAACAGCTCAATTCCTGGCACTTACTGTAATAACCTTTGCATGCAAAATATATAAGGTTATGTATGTATGTATGTTAACATTTTATTGCCATATGTAGTATTATTTCGCGCCTACCTCAAAAAATAACCGCTAAATATTATACAGAACAAAACAGTTCTGAGTTATACACATATGAACATACCATACACACATATGTTAGTTCTAATACATACTAGCAAGTAATATTCGATTGCATGATCTTGACATAAGCATACAAATAAACAAACAAAACGGCAATATTTATTTACATTTTCTATTTAAATATAAAACTTCTGGTGGTCAAATTGTCATTAATTGTGTGTGTCATTGTGGCAACGCAAATTATCGCGGTCTTTTCGCAATTTCGCTTTTGGTACATTTGCATATATATATTTACATATAACCGAGAATTTTATAACATCATATTTGCGTTTGCACATACACACCTACATACAAATTTCCTTTCGTCGTTGCGTCCGTTGAACTCGGACCGTTTCTTCGCGTGAGTTATAAGAGAAAATAGACACTGCAAGTCCCGGTGTTCTACCTTGAACAGACGTGTGCTTGGTTGTTGTCAAAATTATAAGGAAGAGACACTGTAAGTCCCGTTGTTCAAGCTTGAAAAGTCGTGTGCTT